>CP139769.1:10000000-10557500 GCA_034370585.1 Fragaria x ananassa | reverse complement strand
TTGCCATTGTTTTTGAAAACAAAATATCTCGATCAGATTTTATTAATATGATTTACCTTGTGTTCAAAGGTCTCGTTGAATGGGACCGCATATCACAGGAGGTGCTTCAAATGCACCCATGGAGGTTGCACCATAAGCCCATCTAACTAAATCGCACATGAAGGAAAGCTCTACTGCAAACACCACCACATCCAGCTCTTCAAGGAGAAAGGGAATTACAGCCAGCTTGAAAATGAACGTGAAAAGCAATCAACGAACGAGCAAGCCACCTCAGTGGAGATTGCTAGTCACTGATTTTGAGTTGTAATTATGCCATCTGGTCATGCTTCTGATGTAATGCAAGGTTGATCTGCAACTGAAAGATGAAAGGATTTTCTGAGGCATTTTGATTGGTCATATCTACTTTGGGTTCCTTCTACTTTTCTCTGAATACTCTATTCATGCCCTAGGTATCAACTCTCACAGCAGCATATTAGTTCTTGAAACTAACACTTCTCTTCAGGACCTCAAATTTCATTCCCAACCCCAAAATTGATCTTAATAAACAAGATGGTGAAAAGATAACCAAGGGAAATTGGTTAATATGCAATGGAATTATTCTGCCATGAAGCGAATATTATCTATACTGGAAAAAACCAGCTTTCGTAGACAAACTCATCTTCACCTACTGTACATTAGTATTGAAACAACTTCTTAAGCATGTTCTGACTTCTAAGGGGGTCAAGAACTAGAAAACCCTTCTCCGTGGAATATAAACTCAGACAATAATAGGTGATAATACAAGGTACCACACATTGGGTACTTGGCCCTCTACTGTGAGAGTTTCATTTTCACCTCCTGTGCTGGAGATATCTACTCTTCTTCATAAATAATCATAATTTCATTCCATTCTTGATAGCCCGTTTCCTTTTTCTTTTTCTTTTTTTGGTCGGTGGTAGCCCTTTTCCCAGAATCAATTTCTAAGGAACCTGTTGTATTTTAGCACCTAAGTCACCATTTCAAACAATTACCTAGCTAGAGCTTCACTCTCAGGATCCACTTTTGCTAGTGTTGTCCTTCAATATCTGCGATGCTAGAATCAAGAGTTCGACCATCTCAAACCCTGCAGCATAAACTGAATCTATCTTCTCATGGCTGGGCTCCCCATATGCTATACCAGGCTCATTGCTAAAACTATGACTACTGAAATCCTCATCTGCTTCTGCTGACCAACTAACTGGTAGGGAACTTCCAAGTGCAGTCTTCACTAGTTTTGCTTCATTAATAATGTCGTCCAGAGTTTCTAACAGGCTAGCAAGTATTGTGTCACGAGAAGACACCGACTCCTTAGCCTGCACAGTAAATAAAAGCAATGCTACTAAAACAGTGTTTCGTCCCACTATAACACAACAAGAAATCTTGAACTGCCTTCAGACCTTTAAAAGCGATAGACGAAGCCTATGAACTGTGGTAGTTAGATGTTCGATACTTCCAATGCTTTCCCTAAGAGTTGCATTTTCTATCTTCATCCTGAGAAAACACAGATATAATACTAAATACAAATGGAAACGAAGGGTTTATGACTTTATGTCCTATATTTAGTTACATCAACTAAATTATTTGCATTGCAAGAACCACATGTGATGCATCATTGAACCGAAAAGATATTCACAAACCTCACAAACTCCATGCTATTTAGGTCAGCTTCAGCTTCAGCTTCATTTCCCTTAAAGTCTAGAGTTCCAACCCAACGACTCAAGTATGTTTTCTTCAGCAAGCTCTTTAGTTTTCCATCTCTTCCGTGAGTAACTAGTCTCCTCTTCCCTACTTCAGCAGATGAATTGCCTCTACTCGTCTCCTGACCAATTCTCCTGTACATTATCAGTTGTAGTACTATAAAAAAGTTGATTCTTCTCAAAGGACGAGCATAGTTTATGTAATTATACCGAAAGAAAGGAAAGTTTTGAGGGGTACAGCTCTTTGATAAATTGCTATCTTATCCAGATAAAGTGGGTATGCCAATTGGCAGGGCTTTAGCCGCCAACAAAATATATCAGGAATTATTACTTTTCTATTCATCTTTACCATAATTTCAAGCAGTGGCATCAACAATAAAAATATGATTGACACAATTTTAAAAGTAAAGATGAAATCTAACTCTTTAAGTTGATGATAATCCTGCTTCAATTGTGCCATCTCCATTAGAGCTTGGACCTTCTCATTGGTAACCTGGTTCAAAAAGAAATAATTGCACAGTTCATCACTGTACTAATTGACAATATTACTACTCTATTTAAAAAAAATACAAAATCACTAATATTGAAGGTCATAAACAGGAAAGTAAATTTAAGCAAGTACACCAAGGACTTTATGCAAAATGATGAAATAACAAACCAGACAATGTATCAACAGTCAGCAAGAAGGTTGAGGTCCACAAATGCCAGTTCAAATCAAAATTATTAAAACAGTAAGTGGATAGTGTTACCTTTAACAAATAGAGTTTCTATAGAAGAAAATCTGAGTGAGATTTGTCAAATTAAGAGAAAAATGGTCTTCTTAAAAATACAGACACGTAATATGATTACAAATTTCCATTTGAAAAGTTCAGACTAAATCAGTTTTGATCCTGTAGCAGTGTAATATATCTAAGGCATTGTCCAAATGAAATTCAATGACATATTACTTAATGGCATATTGTTAAGCATAACCAGATAAGAGTTTTATTACATACACAGGAAACTAACTCTTGAATGCTCAAAGATACCAGATAAAAAAAATAACCCTGACGGGCTTACTATACAGAAATTACCTGTAACAGGTTTCTCCGAAGCTCATCTATTTTACTTTGAAGAGCTGCATTCACATTTCTATCAAGTAAGTATCTTTCTTCCTGCTGCGATAAAAGCAATAACGTTGCAACCTGAAAAATTTCCATAGTTGAGGAAAAGAAAAGAGAACAGTTACCAACAAACAGTCCGGGAGAGAGAACTACTTTTTATCTTTAATAGATAAACCATATCGTGTGACAATAGAAAGAGCGCAAGTAAAATATTCTTTGTAAAACACCTTGTCTTGCAGTGCCTGTGTGAGGGCTCTAGAGGAATCACCCTCCCCAACAGCCACCATGTCTGATAAGCTAGAGTCACCATCCTGCAACCAGATCAAAACAATTGGTACTAACATTTGATCTTGAACAGCATATAGAGCAAGCAACACATTTCTTGAGCTTATTGAGCCCTTCAAAATTCTTTTGCCCAACTAGTATCAAAGCGAGAAAGACTATTGGGTCATCTGTCCGTATCAAATTTGGAAGAACGTCTTCCCATCATATTCAATTTGTGCTATTAATATGTTCTTGATTTATCGAGTCTTCTAGGGATAATCGAAAACAGGATCACACTAGACTAGTATTGCCCTCACAATTTTCTAAAAAAACTTGAGGAAAGAATATGTTATAGTCTAGGGTGTAAGGTGCTTAGGGTTTCACAACTTATAAACATCAAGTCAACTTTTAACGACAGTGTCCAATTTCAGAGACATGGCTAACTGTCTATAGATTATGCAGTTCAAAGAGGCCAAGATAGAAATATATCATCAATGGATGTGCAAAATGTAGGTAAACCCTACCAACGTGTATATAAAATCAGCTTCTATGACAGAACCCCACATTTTTGAAGTTACATAGATTGCCTGTGTGTGATATATATATATATATATATAGATTTTCTCAGGTGCGGATGTCCGTATTTATTCTTACGGTGCAAATTTCCACTTTACACTCACTTTTCAATCGAATTTTCACATCTCCACCGTTTAGTATTTAGATACTAATGTATAGATCATCTCTGCAAAATTTCAGCCAATTTGGTTATCATTAAGGCAATCAAACTCGATTAAAACAATGGATGAACATAATTCTATCGAACTTGAACCGTTCATGTTTATAACAGAAAAAACGCAATTTTGAGTGCATTAATGATAACCAAATTAGCTGAATTTTGCAGAGATGATCTATACATTAGTATCTAAATACTAGACGGTAGAGATGTGAAAATTCGATTGAAAAATGAGTGTAAAGTGGAAATCCAAACGGTAAGATTAAATGCGGACGTCCGAAACTGAAAAGCTCCGTGTGAGAGAGAGAGAGAGAGAGAGAGAGAGAAAAAAAAAACTGTAAAACCAACCTTAAATACCACTTGGGGATCAGATCCTGTAATATCATGTACATCTTGACATTCAGATTCGTCTTGTTTTACATCTCCCAGAGGTGGATCCAACTTTTCTAATCTGCTCGCATCAATTTGCCTAAACTTTATCTCTACTACATCAATTATTGATTTGATACAACTGCTTTCTTCATTAAGCAAATTCACGATGTCAACTCTATGCTGAGAATGGTCACGATGCAACTCTGCCACCTCCTTTTTTATCATTCCAGCTGTACTGATCTGCATTTAAACCAATCCGTATTTAAAGTGGGTAAAGGAAATTGAGATTGAACTTATCTTTTTCAAAGAAAACTTACTGTCTTCTTTTCCAATTCAGAAACTCTCCTCTTTAAATGATTTTCAATTTCCAAACCCTACGTACCACAAGGAAAAAAAAAAAAAACTCAACTGAAGAATGATAAACAAAAGAAGTCCGATGTGCAATGGAAAGCTGATATGCAGAAGCAGGTTCCTTACCACTCGTAGCCTGTTTTGAAGATTACCAGCAGAGTTCCTCACCCTCTCGAGCTCTTCTTCTAATGAACTCTGTCTGAGGATAAGTTACTCAAATTGCATTTAGGACATAAAACAATCTTCTGACTAGCATAAAGACTCTAAAGTCTAAACTATAATATTCAAATTTGACGCCTGTTCTCGATACAATGTTCGAAAATTAAAATTAAAACAAGTTGAGTAGTGTATTTTCAATATGCAAGGTGCACAGAGAGCAAAAGTATAGTGGGCTAATATATACTACTCGTTCATTGAATATGATCAATTATGTTTATAACTTTATACGGCTTATGCAGTCATTCTGTTTCCTCTGTTTTCAGTGACAAAATGCCACCAAGGATCAACCTGGGAGATTGCATATAGCAACAAACATGGGAGATATACATGTTTCTAAGACTCAGGAACATCAGGACCAAGTACTTCAGATTTAATATTATAGCTTCATTATAATTAAGCTGAACTGTAGTTGAACAGACCTGCCAATTCAAGTTTTTACATAGGTAATCTAAATTACAATCCTAAACAAGACAAACTAATAACCCCAAATGGAGAAGAAATAGAGATGTTAACAATTTGGAATTTCTTAGATGCTACTTTACATCTAAATTCTTGACTGAGCTCAAACTCCAGTTAAGTCCATGTTAGCTGCTAGTTCAACCTCAGGTTACACTTAACTTAGATTGATTTTGATATAATCAATTCCAATTAATACTTTTTTTTTTCAAAAAAAAAATATAATATTAGGAAGCTAGAGGATTATGCAGACTTACAATATATTTAGATGTAGAAGTATCATTGAAACTCCACCATTCAGCAGGATCATCCAAAAGACATGCACATTTGGTTTTCCAACTTGTATCCCCGAAGCCCTCCGAAGAATCCTGCCTGATCTCATAAAACTTACCGATAACCTGTTTTGAAGATAAATATTTCCTTAACTATAAGAAAACAAAATATACGAAAACCATAAACCAAGAAATAAAATTCAACCTTTAACATAATTCTAGGCTTCTAACTCAACCATGAATACTTTTGACTTCCAAAACAACTATATAGAGCTGCACCATATCTTAAGCTATTATAATATGTGAATCTATACTAGAAAAATGGTCCAGAACAATCCCATGCATACCACTCACCCGTAATAAATTAACATATTGATCTGAGTGATCCCCAATAACCAATAAGACTTTAGTTGAATGGTTAAGTATTCATAGTTGGTTACCACTTGCTCCACAGTTCGAACCCCTCAACATACCTACCTAGCTATTTTCTAGAGTATAGTTTCCTTTTAAAGATTGTAGAGTTCATTCGGGACGCTCCAGATTTTAGCCACAGTCCGCAAAAGTATTTTTGGAGAAAAAGATATTTCCAAGTTTTTTCCTCAACTCACAAAAAAAATTAATAATAATTAGAGCATGTTCCTGATCCTAAAATTACGTGAAAGAGAAATATCACAAACATAGAAAGTCACAATATCGGTGAGAAGATACACAATTTTGAATCTGGACTAGAATGGGGTGTTAGTAAATCAGTCACAAGACAGATGTATTAATTTTTATTTTCATTTTTACTCTGTTTTTTTTGTGTGAGCTACTCATCTGCCCTATGGGTTCTTAACTTCCACCGAAAAAAGAGCAGAACATAGACACTGACGGGAGAAAGTCACAATCAGGGAAAACTCACCATGGAGGCCATGATCCCAACTCAGGCATAATGGGGTAATTATGATAGTAGGTGTCCAGAAGACCACAAGAGGAACGGATAACTAAGAAGATGGTCTAAAATATGGTCCATCGATGGACACAAAAACAGAAACAGACTACTCACATCACAAGATCACTAATTTAAGAATGTTTCAGAACAAATGAAAATAAAAAATAATAATAATAATAAAATCAAAGATTCTTGATATGACAATGTCAAAAACAGGTCGATAAAGTCATAGGAGAACATCTCAAATTCTCAAAACTGATTGTTAGTTCTTTAGGCCTGATGACATGAACATAATCATGCAATGCACACAGACTCTAATGATATTTGCATAAGAACAAAAGAATAAGAGCACTATTCCGGTTATTCCCTTTCCTTTTCCAAAGATATTATATAGCGTTACCATGTTTGCATAAGAACGAAAGAACAAGAGCATACAATTCCAGTTATCCCCTTTCCTTTTCCAAAGATATTATATTGTGTTACCATGAGTAGCATGACATGAGTAACAGAAAGAGAGAAACAAGTCATCACCTTCTTAAAAGTTGCATTCTGCTCCTCTTGCATTGCTAAATCAGTTTGCAGTTTAACATTAAGTTTCTTCTGTTCAAAACAATCTGCAGTATGCTCTTCCAACCTGTATCATACAAAACATGCACTCAGTTGTGGAAGAAGAAATCAACTACTTGTATTACAGTCTCATTATAACCAAGTTCAACTTCTAGCTCGGCAATAACGGATGCTCAACCAAAAGAGAACAGAAATCAAAACGTTGGGGAATCAAAATTTTACAGATATCAGACTTGAAAGAGATGTGTAGCAGGAGAGAATAAAAACAAACCAAAAGTTAGTGCCTAACATTTACAGACAATAAAACCACCACATGAATAGGATCAGGACCTAAGATAGTCAAAAGCATAAGACAGTAAAAAAGTTGCACACTCATAGCACATAAACTTCAGAAAGAAAAGCAAAAGCGTATCATCTATATGAGATGTTTCATTCATTTTCTTTCTAAAGCAAACATTACATGTGTAGGAAGAGCCAAACAAAGGATCCATAGTAAGACAAATCTTTTTTTTTTTTTCCAAAGTTATTGGTCATGATTATCCGCCATTCATGTTCTGTTTCTTGGGGTAGAGGATTGGTTTCCAAGGAAGCGGCATTAGCATTATCTAATTCATAGCAAACAACATTTGAATACAGAAAACATTATAGGAAAATAGATACCTCTTCTCTATCTCACTCAATTTGTTTGACATGAGCTCCTCTTTCTCTCTAGCTGTCTCAGCCTATAACAAGTCATAGAGCATCTTTAAAACATGCAATTTTCTTATATGACAAGCACAAAGCACTTATTAAGTACTATACATGCAGAAACTAAGTTGCAACTAAAAAGTGTGGCTGTCATAACCTCCATTATGGACTGATCTCGCTCGGCAAAAGCTGCAGCTACACAGCCCTGGAAAAATTTAAGCTGCTTCTCAGCTTCCAAATTCTGAGTGAAGAAACTCCACATATCAGTCTTGCATAAGCAACTATGAAATTAACATGCATTCATTCCATAAAAAAACAACAAAGGTAGAAGATATCAATACTTCCCACATTCTAATTCAGCTGCAAAAGCACTTGAATTAACACCATCTGATTTCATAACAAGATCCACAAGATGTAAATATCGTTTACTCTGGCTTCCAGAACTATTAAGGCTTCAGTTTGGCTTTTCAACTGACTCATTTAGAAGACATGCATCAATCCTGTTGTTAATCAATGCATCTCCTATTAACATACTAATCACTTGCACAAGTAGTTATTTGTTACAAGATTCCTCAAAAGGATATAATGAGCCAATCCAACAGTTGTGGGATTTGATTGTAATTGTGGGATATCAATGCAACAGTTGATGAACATCAATTTTTGAAATCACCAGAGAGTAGGAAATCATGACCACAAACACTTATATTCCAGTATTATTCATTGGTTTTATTTGGTACAGTTCAATTTGGTGCTTGCTTATGAATCTATTGACACGCATTTATATTGCTCAACAATAAGCTTCTAATGGAAGTTGAGATAAAAAAAAAAGAACTTCCGATATAAGTATATCCTGCCATAACCATTTGACTTTTCCTTGATAACTCAAGAAAGATAGTCTGAAGTAATGACTCGTAAGTTGCATGTGTTTGTGTAGATTCCTTTCATATTTTGTCTTACTAAACTTGACTAAGTGGGGAAAGCATAATTTCATCAGCGAAAATGCAGGCTATTAGTGCAACTCTCTAGCTACATAAGGGACGTAAAGAGAGTGTGTGAGGTGTGTCTGCATGCGAGGGATAGAGAGAGAGAGAGAGAGAGAGAGAGAGAGGGAAAGAGAGACCTTTGCAACCTCTGCAGTATGCAGATCAGCCAACTGGCCCTGAAGGTTGGAAAAAAAAAAAAAAAACCACATATTAGGTTTTGTATAAGCAGTTATTAGTACTTGACTCTTAGTACTTAGAGGAGAATGTTTAATGATCTCACTTTAATTAGTACTTGACTCTTAGTACTTAGAGGAGAAAGTTTAATGATCTCACTTTAATTCTATAAGCCTCAGAGAGCTCCTCTTGAAGATTCACGTTCTCCCTTGAGCAAGTAGCTAGCTTCTTTTTCAGGTTCTCAATCTCCTGCTCCAAGCCAGCTGTCCTAATAGAGATAAAAATTAAAAATTAAAAAAAGGGACTTATTGTTATCTTCATAATACCACTCCATAAGTGACAACTTTTCCACATACACTTATCAATAAAATGTTGAAAAAGAAGAAAGCCATGTCAACAAAAAAAACAAAATTACACCTTTGAAAATGCATCTTAGTAGCCACAACTAGGTAGCCTGGCCCAGCTTGCTGCAAACACAATTGTTCAATGTCTTTACGTAGTTCATCACGCTCTGCAGTACATTATAATTGACAAATTATAGCTTCAATTTTCTTTTGACTTGACAGTAGATCATAACTCAGGATAAGAAAGCGAAGAAAACAGTATGCAGAAGAACAACATATATGTTTGGAATATGTAATGCAATGCAGGATAAATAAAATCCCAATACAGGGAAAAAAGCATAAAATTAGGTTTGTAAATGGAACCACATACTGTGTGTTTATATCTTAGTATATGAGGGGCATACAGTACAAGTCAACAACTATCCAGCAAGTATCAGAAATGAGGTTTGGTCTGAAGTTCAATGACCCTCAAGTACCTACCTATTTATACGCTAGAGTTTCCAACCTCCTAATGATTCTAGAGTTCAGCAGAAAGCCCATTGTTGAGCTGCGGATGAAAAAAGGGAAACTAACCAAGTAGAATACGTGATTCCTGTCCTATTTGCATCTTTCTAAAGAGTGAAACTACAGTGATTAGTTGCATGTAAACCTCAATCCATACACAGTGATATCTTCATCACCATGAAAACAAGAATGGTCAGCAATTCCTTTTTTGAGAGTTTATTCTTATTTTTCATCCATTTAGCTCAAAGACACTAGTTGGGTTACAATTTCTTCAACTTTCATGAATGGAAGTCTGCTATTAAAGGGACAACCGGCTCTCTTTGACATCGCATTTGAATCCTTAATAGACTATATGCTAATTCATCAGTTGAATTGGGGTTCCAGGCACAACTTCACCTAACAGCCACATTGGCTCTTTCCAGCATGGTTTAAAACAACCAAGCTGTTCCCAATTCTTACCCTGGCCCTATTGGATAAGTTTTCAGAAGCCTACAGAAAGATGTCATAAGAGTTCCTAACACTTCTTTTATACTCCAAACGTCATCAGAAACAAAATCCTAGCTAAACCCCATATGTAATCAGCTACAAACTACACCTCTCAAGTAACTACAAAGAACTCCTACCACTAGGATCAGCCACCAATCCGCCATCCCGGGTAAGCAGGTATTTGATATTTGTACACATTTGCAATCCTTACGATTTTTTTTCGAGTCAAATAAACACAAAATGAAAGCACTTAAATCAATGGGATGACAGCACTAGCATTGAAAAAGCATATTTACCATGTTCCACCTGCTGAATGCGAGCCAGCAATGCCTCCTTGTCGCTTAAATCTTCATCCATACCCTGAAAAAACAGAGAGAAAATCACAATTTGGAATCAAGATCAAAACTTTATCACAATCTTCCCAATAGCACACTAGTGTATCTTCATTCCAAAGCAAACCGACTGCGTTTAACAAGTTGGGTACAGTAAGAACCAACTTATTCACCAAAAAGATCAACTTTAGTGACCAAGCTCCATAATTTGGTCCATATTAAACCATGGTTGTCATCAGAAATCAGTATCATGAATTCGAATATGTAGAATATAGGCTTTTAGGGAATTGAAAGAAAAGAGAAGAGGGTTTTGTGGATTACCTGAGAATTGGGGTAAGAGCTTCGGAGAAAATCAGACTCAAGAGTTCAAACAAAAAAAGAAGTTTCGTTTCGTTTTGCTTTGCTGGCTGGGTTTGCTCTGCTTTGCAACAAGTAATGTTTAAATAGAATAATTGGATCCTGTTCAAAAAATAAAAACAAAAAATAGAATAATTGGATATGAGGCCAAGACATAATGTTTGACACGTTTTGGCTGTGTATTCATTTTCTTTATTCTTTTTCTTTTGGTCTCGTTGTTGGTTAGGGAATCAATCTGAATCTGAATGTTAGAAAAGCGAGGCTGGTTTGTTTGCTTGTTTGCCTCATTTGTTTGTTGATACTATTGTTTGCCTCATTTTATCTTCGCTTCAAGAGTTGATTTGAGTGTCAATCAATTAAAAGTAACTTAGGTAAATGTCATACCTGGAGTTCGTGACTCACTTTTTACAGACCGCATCAAAATCGAACAAACTCTAAATTATGAGTAAGCTAGCCACAAACTCTAAATCATGACTCACTATTTTAAGCTAGCTAGCCTAACTAAAATAATATTGTAACGTTAAATGATGAGTAACCGGTTCACTTGACGCTATTGACAAAAACTATAATATTCAAGTAGCAAAAATCAGAGATTGTAAACAAGCAAAACCATTGTCTTTGAGCTAACGAGAATGTAACCTAGGAAGGCTAGGATGCATTAGATTCATATATAGCTATTATCTAGGAATGACATCTCATCTAATCAAAGACAACTCAATTGAAATAGGAATATGAAGTTCATACACCCTTTTTCATTTTTTTTGTTAACATATTCACACAAAAAACAAAGTTTAAGTTACTAAAAGACAAAATTTAAATTACTATAAAAAAATAGTATATTGATGAAAGATAAAGTGTAGAGACAAAGAGATAAAAAGAGAATTATGAAAGATGATATATTATTCATTAATAAGAGACCTTTATATAGAGAATTACACAATACCAATTAAGTAAGGCAAATGAATACATAGATCTAGTCAAACTGCATATCTTATTGGCATAAGACCAAGACACATATAAAGAATATCTAGAAAGATACAGAATATCCTATAACACTCTCCCTTGTGTCTCGCGTTGATATGCTAATGGTGCTAATCTGTTGCCTCGTCAAAAACCTCGTCAAGTCATAAAAACCATGTGGGAGAAAAACTGAACCTTGATCATAGGAGAAAAAGAGTACAACGCACCCTTCACATTTGATAGTGACATGTATGTATGTGCTAGACTCCCCCTAAAGTTGGCACCTCCCCTGATCTTTATATCAATCATAGTGTTCTTCCTGATTCTTACTAATCACGGAAGTTTCAACACTTAGTATGACCATGCTCTTTAACATGTCTTCAAATGTGACATTGGGTAATGATTAACTAAATCATACCGTATTGTCCTCAAACATGATCTTTTCCAGTTAGATCTTGAGGGGAAGGCCACTTGTGAACTCAAAACATAAGTTCGTGCAGGAAATCAGATTTCTATGCAGCATGACCTTCAATTACTAGAACAGCCGTAACTTCCTCTAGGAAATACATATGAACAGACAGTAAACCCTAAACCCTTTGGTCTCCCCCTCTTTCGAGTGGGAGCTGAAGTCGTAACCACCCTTCCACCATGGGCATTAGGTACGCCGGTGGTGCCGAGCCCGGGTGTGGCATTAACTTACCTAGTTTTTGGGACTTCCAACCTTGCAGGAACGTTTGCAACAAGGATAGTTGATCTCGTTACTTTCGCGATATCAGTAAAGGAGTCAGGCATCAAATCTGCAAATTTCTGAAGATCAAGAATTCTTTGCACTTCAATCTCGCTCTGAGATGTGCAGGGATCATAATGAGACATAGTGGGGACAGACCACGACAATTCATGTCGTTCAACTGAACATTATCGTTCATTTCTCCCCCTAACGACGGGAAGTATGTCTCATCAAAGTGACAATCTGCAAATCTTGCAGTAAATAGATCTCTTGTCAAAGGGTCTAAATAGCAGACAATCGTTGGTACTTCAAAGCCAACATATGTACCCAATCGTCTCTGAGGACCCATTTTAGTACACAATGGAGGCGTAATAGGCACATAGACCGCACAACCAAATATGTGTAAATGTGAAATGTCAGGCTCATATCCAGTTACTAACTGGTATGCACTAAATGGTTGGTTGGCGGTGGGTCTGAAATGAATAAGTACAACTGCATGTAAAATTGCATAACCTCATGCAGAGACGGGTAGATTGGTGCGCATCACCAAAGCCCGAGCCACAAGCTGCAATCGCTTGATTGTTGCTTCTGCAAGACCTTTCTGTGAATGAACATGGGGAACGGGATGTTCGACATCAATCCCAATAGACATGCAATAATCATTAAAAGATTTTGATGTAAACTTTCCTGCATTATCCAATTGAATAGACTTGATTAGATGGTCAGGGTGGTGAGTCCTGAGTTTTATAATTTGAGCCAGGAGTTTAGCAAATGCAGAATTCCTTGTGGATAGCAAAGTGACGTGTGACCAACGCGTCGATACATCAACCAGAATCATAAAGTATCAAAATAGTCCGCATTCTAGTTTGATAGGTCCACAAATATCACCTTGGATCCTCTGTAAGAATGGAATGGTTTGTTTTGTGTCTACAACAAAAGAGGGTTGTGCCTTCAACTTTGCTAATGAACAAGCTTTGCAAAATGAGCGGTGAGCATTGAAGATTGCCATAGAGGCCTCAGGAGTGAAACCATGCTGCACATAAGCCTGTGAAGGCTGTGACAGCATTTGGGACGGCAATAAGGCTGAGCCCTGACCATGAGTGGTGCTCACGGCACTGCCACCATTTTCAGTGGCTATGTGTGTGCTCTGAAAAACGGATGACCGTGTGAATTTTTAAGAATAAGGATCATCGTATCACGTCCAGGATGTCCCAGACGATCATGTCAAAGCTTATATGAGTCAGATTCGCAGAAGTTGCGAGCAACTGCATAGGATTCAATAATCCGAACTGTAGTAAGATATAAACCACTACTTTGACTCAGAAGTTTCTCTAAGATGCGCTTACTGCCTCATTCATTAGAGGTAATACACAAAAACTCTTTATCATTCTCATGATGAGTTTCCAAATGGAAACCGTTGGCGCGAATGTCCTTAAAACTTAGCAATGTTCGATTGGCCTTTGGTGCGTATAAGGCATCAGTGACATGAATCTTTGTGCCATTTGGCAACAAGAATTGTGCAATACCTCGCCCTTGTATAACCGGCGATGAACCAATCATGGTTGTCACTAAGGATTTGTAAGGCATAAAATCCATAAACAATTGCTTATTCCGCAGAATAGTGTGGGTAGTCCCACTGTCAACCAAACACTCAATTTCACCGCGAGACATCTACAAAATAATGTAAATCAATTAGTCTTAAACTCAAGACATGACGAACACTCTAAATAACATAGAGGAATTTCAGAGAATTGTGATCAAGTTGTGATCCCTTATTGAGTGCATAAGAAAGTCTGCACAAAATGACCTTTGCTCACTAAAACGGTCATAACTTTGTCATAGAAATAGATATGGACGAACCGTGAGAAGATCTAGAAACTAGACTCATAGAGCTTTCCAGAAATGTGTCACTCACATTCTAGGGCGTCCTAAGCTGTTCACAAAGCTCGTACGAAGTTTGCGCAAAGTAGCTTTTGCAATTCGAACCATTCATGCATTATTAAGGGAAATAAAATTCTCAGCCATTCTTTAAACCAGAAAACTAAGAGAAATTTTATTAATGCCAACTTAATACATCAAGGATGTTCTAATTTCAAAATGACTAAGAAAAACCAAAGTCTTAAAATATGACCATTGCCAAAAAAAAAAAACTTGAATAACACAGCTGAAGAACCGTCTAATACATAGACTAATCAAAATACAGAGTTTCAACACTCTCTGAAGAGACACTCTTCTTGGTCTCAAAATCTGCTAAAGTGAGATTGGTGGTGAGCTCTGCGTCTCCGTTATCCATCTAATAATCTCCGCCAGTAAAATTAGCCTCTTGAGCCAAATACCGCTTATGCCTCTTGTAGATATCTTGAATTTCCTTGCTCTCACGACATTGTTTGTGCATATGCATAGTTGAACCACATTTGAAGCAAGAAAATCGACCGTGTTTAATAGAGTTAGGTTGAGGATTTCCACCTCTACTAAGGCCAGGGCCGGACCGGCCCCCTCCTTGGTTGTTGGTGATGGCGCCGCTGTCCCTCTTTCATGTGAGGCTGCAGTTTGGACCGCGTTGCTAGTTCCCTTTGCAGCCCCCACATGGGGCAGATTGCCTACGTGTATAAGGTGCAGCCCGATTGGTTTTTTTTTTTGCCTTGGAGCTATCCCACCACTAGCCTGATAAGTTTTAGGGATTTTTTTTATCCCAACCGGCCTTTCATTGTTGTTGAGAATAATCTCATGATGTCTCTCTTTTTTCTGAAGTATATTCATGAGGTCACTGAAAGTCTTAACTCTTTCGTTTTCATACTCAAGGCGGTATTGATGAGCAAGTAAGCTCATAGAGGAGGGAAAGGTGTTCAAGGTCTTCTCGATCATGTCTTGCTCGGATTTATCGACTCCACAAAAACTAAGCTCTGCTTAGAGGTCCAACATAGCTTGGTTGTAGTCCTCAGCTTTGGCAAAATCCAGCAAACGAATGGTTTTCCATCGCGCAGTCAATTCTGTGAGTTATACGTCATGTATATTGTTGAAGCGTTGTTTTAGAACGTCTCATAAATCCTTGGGATCCTCTTTTTTTAAATACTGCTTCTTCAGAATTGGGTGGATATGACGCCTCAAAAACATAAGGGAGGAGTATTGGGAACATCTAAAGGGAAAATTATGGTGGTGTATCGTTTACCGATGAATGTGTGAGTCACATCCGACACCCACCTATGATACTCTTTTCCTTGAGCATCAAGGATTTCAAACTTTGGCCTGATGGCTCGTTCATCTACAAAAGACAAGGGAGATTAGTTAGTATCGAGAATTCAAATACTAAAATCAAGTATATGGAATTAGAACGTGAGCCAAGATGTATTGGTCACAATATCGATGCGAAAAACCGTGACTGTTAGACCGTCACAATCGATTTCTTCTTTTTTTTTTTTTTTTGAGTTGTACCGTGACAAAGCTGTCACTAATCAAACTTGATATGAGGGGCCCCAATCTCTCTATATCGTCCCACGTTATAAATAAAGGTGGGATGGAGAAAAAGGCTAGGAAGCTCGACTATGAAATTAAAAACTCGAAAGTAGCAACTTTTAGAAAAAATTTACCTCGTTTTGATTGCCGGAGAATTCACTTTCGGAGACGGGTGTGAAAGTGCTTGGAACCTTGGGGATTTGTTGTTGACAAGATGTAGCAGGAGACCGCCTAACACGGCGTGTACGGAGGCGTGCAATTGTGGCGTTGCGATGTTAGGGTTTTGAGAACTTTTTCCTTCTTCTTCTTATGCGTTACCGTCGGTCTGTTGAGCGGTTCACCTACTTTTGGACCGGTTCTTGCAGTGAAATTTTGATACAAGAATCCTGACAACTATGTGCTACTTGTGACAAAATTTGGAGGCGATCGGACTTCGGTAAGGGGGTGAACCGGAGGCGTTAGTGAGACAGAAGGTTCGGGTATCCCGATGACCGGTTCGGTACTGTTCCGGCCTGTTCTTAGGGTGAGGCCGGCGGCTTTGGAATTCTAGGAACAAGGGCTATATGATGGCTTTCGGGTTCGGCCATGTATTGAAAGTTTTGTCCGCTGATATTGAGTTTTGGTTTTCTAGGGTTATGGTTTTCTTTTGGCGATGGACTCAGGGTTAGAACAACGGGCTGATGACGTGTTGAAGGAGAACATATAACGAGAATAACGGTCTACTCATTTATTGATAGAAATGCCTATTTATAGGCATTACATAGAGTCTCCCGAAGGATCTAGAACATCTATCAATATTGTAATTATTTATTCTAATAAGGAAAAGATTAGGTCAAGACACATAACAGAAGGACATGAAAGTATTTTCCTTAAACAGGTTGATTATTATCAAGGAAAAAGGACTAGACTCTAACCCCCCTCTCCCATCTTTCAAAAAGTTTGTCAAAACAAGAGCATGGGAACTCTTGGGTGCCAATGGATTTTGTCAATGAGTTAAAATGTCATCTACCTCGAGTGATTTTTATTCTCCACACAATTTTATTGTAGCTGCAATTTTTGATGATCAAGAGACATAGGTTTGTTCTGACCAGGAGACAAAAAATAGAGTGTCTTCTCGGTATCAGACTACCTCATTGATTTACTGTTTTCTTCTGGAACGTTACATGCTTTGGTTCGGAGTGAACAAAATGATGGCGGTGTCGCACCCACTCGCACCTTAAACTTTGCACTTCATGATGCTGAACACTTAAAAGTTGAAGGTGGTCTTTGACAAACATGAATATAATACTGTTGAGGCATATGATAAGGACCGTAAGATAGTTTCCAATGTAGCATACTAGTCGATGTTGTTAGAATCAACCAGCAAGGAAATTCTGTTAATCCATCACATAATTGATTATGTTTTGAAGAGAATAAATGATGGTGATGAACAGATCAATGAGAATGGTGCCTATTACGGCCTAAATAATGATGGTGATGATGAAGACATCGACGGTTTTGAAGGGAATAATGATGATGAAGGTGATGTTGAAGAAGTAGTCGATGCAAATACTAGAAACGTACATCATCGCACAATTTGTTTTAGAATATACAAGAGAGATCCATACAACAACATTTTTTAAATGATGCAATCCTTATTGGGTGTCCAAATAATTTTTTGTGGAAACGATGATGTTTTCTCCCTTCCCGCTAGTAATATCAAAGGAATAGAAAATAATTGCATTTACTTTGCAATGAATACACACCGGACGGTGGACTTGGAATGGCTTCCGAAGACGTATATATCTGATGAGTTTTTGGCATATTCTACTTAGATGGTCAAATAATTGAGAGGCCATCTCAAGGCATGGAAATTACACTCAAGTATCAAGCAAGTTGGTTCACTCCAAGTTTATGGGAATTACATATCTTGCTCTTTATAACTGAATTTTTCTTCAATGTAATCGATAAGCACGTACGTTGTTGCATTGTAAGTTGGGTTTACTTGATAGTTCTTTTCTACTACTGTTGTAATTCATTCTATCATTTTTGTTTGCCGCACAGAGGCAACATTTTTGTTGTCATCCCACCAGTTTGAAATCTTCATTGGGTGCATATACATTTTTGTTGTCATCCCACCACGTTCCCCTTTCAAGCTCCGAGTTCTGTAAATTTATGCATTATTGCATATACATACAAATAGTTTTTAATTATACACACAAGTCCACAAACATAGAATATGTGTGCACTGAAGTCTTAGTAGAATGAGAAATATAAACCTATCGGAAACACAATGTATTTTTCAAGTTAAATATAACTAACTTCGGCTATATTAAGGTTGGTATGGTAACAATTAAACGATGTTTACCAGCAGATAGGATTTACTTAAAAATACAAAATAGTGAGAGTTTGCAAAGTCTACAGGTATTTAATAACATTAAAGGTGAAGTATCCAACCCAAATACAACTGTTCTATAGCCACTACTGGTAAGACAAAACTAAGCATATGGTATACCTCTTTACTTAAAAGATTGATTATGGTTATAAATGAGACTAAAAGAAGAACCTCAAGCCGAGACAATAAATTCAGTGCAAAAGATTCTATATTACATGGACTTTACCATCTTTCCAGGATTTCTTCCGCTTAGTGTCTTCATTGCTGCATCTGCAAAAGCTTGTGCTACTTCAGCATCAGCTTCTGCTGCTTCTGCTTCCCTCGCTGCCTCTTCCGCTTCTGCTATGGCAGCTTCGGCCTCTGCAACTGCTCGAGCAGCAGCTGCAGCAGCCTCTTGTGACGTCATGGTCCTCATCCTGGCTAGCTCTAAATCAATCTGGGTTCTCATAAGCATGGTACCGTCATCCCTATCAAATTTTGGGGAAACTCTCTGCCTGCCCTCAAAAGGAAACATAGAGGAATTTCTTTTCTTATCCGAAAATGTTGGAGTAGGGGCAATCCTGTACCTTCGTTTTACCTGTGAAAACAAAGTAAACAGTCGAATTATTCAAGACTCTATCCCCCATAAGTACGTAGTACAATCAATACCCTATAGCAGAACAGCACCACCGTATACAGGACATTTCAAAGTAGACCATATATTTGATGAACAAGTTTACCTTAATCAGTTTACCACTTGCTGTCAAGAATTTCAATTTTGCCGACAACAGCCTCTTGAAATCTGGTGGAGCCCAATATTGTTCCTGCAAAATGAAATCTCAGAACACAAACTAACGGCTAGAAAATAATGCAGGAGACAAAACTCAACAGAATAAAAAGAAAATACATTCAGCCTAGCTAATGTCAACCGGGAGATAGTACATTACATTTATCAGGACAAATCATTAGATATCATGGAGTTTATTCAGCAATCACAAGAGACGATAATACAAACTTCTTTCTCATTTTATTTATAACATTTGGACTAGTGTTATATAAAGACTATACTTCATACAGTTCGGTGGGATATGCAACTAAACAAATGTTACTTATGCGATGTTCAGAAAGAAAGAAGAAGAAAGCCGGCTTCCTTTTTAGTTTGGAGTATCTTAGCAATGCAATAACTGCAATAAGCATAACATCCTTTTCATTAGCTGCTATATTTTTAAGGCACTATCATAGACAGATTTTTCTCACTATACTTACACCTATCAAAACTATGACTAATAATCAAATTGGAGCAATCAAGATTGTTATAACGAGACAACTAAGCCTTCTCCCCTCCGTAATAAAGTATTGGTGTAGGAAAGGTTTTGTTCTTGCTTGGTATGGATTTAGCAATGGTCCAACGTCTTTGTATCTTGTCCTCTTTAAAAGTTCTTCGATATTACACAACATGAGACCTGAGTGGGCATTGGCAATCCATTTCCATGGAGTTTACAGTGCCCACATTCTTTTACATCTGACCAAAAAGTTTATTCTAATTGAAAATATTCCCAACATATAACTACATTGAAAATAGTAAGCCCACATAGGGAGAGGGAACCAAAGTTCTTTTGTGTTCAATCTCCAATGCTACCAATCATTGGCTCTTTGGTTGAATTGCACTCATCATTCTATACTTTTTGTGATAAAGAGATTTATTCTCAGAAGTCCACATTTGGTCTTCAAACCACAGACAACATAATGAAAGAATACAAAGAAAATTAAATTAATAAGACTAACAAATCCACAAACCCAAGCCATAGGTGTGCAATCCAGGATTCCTAAATATATTTTATCGGCATCTCCAAGAGGACCAAGAGAAAGAAATGATAAATATAGTGCGAATGTTGTGGGTGCAATCATTAAAACATATTATCCCCCCTTTTATTGTAGGAGGATATGCAAATGCTATCTATACCCAACATGATGCTTCCTAGGACATCGTGAGGGTAACAAATATATAACCATTCTACAATACAAAATGATCAGTGAACTAAGTATCAAATTATTTCTTTACAGTGGTTTACCATCAGATTTTAGCTGATTGAACACACGGAAATACATCATTGTCATCTTTACCTCTCATCTAGCACATGATGTTTCAACTTATGACAGTGATGTGTCAGAGAATATAGTATACAAAAATCACCAGACGTTTGTTGAACATAAAAGTACCTCTATATATGCAGCAATAGCAGTCTTATTAGAACCACCTGGATCCTTCAAGCTACTTATAGCCTCCATAATAAGATCGTCCAGCCTGCGGAGAAGAATTTTAAGCTCAAGTTAAAGCATAGTTCAGATTTTGAACAAATAGCAGGAATTTCAAAAGATCGCAAGTAACCCAACCTATAATCAACGAATTTAAATGAAAAACTATCAAAAGAACTATTATAACAGCAATAGAACACAATAATGACAATTTTCATCTTCATTATCAATCTACTGATTTATGAAAGATAAATTCAGACATTTGTTAAGAAGTATGAGAAGCTTCAATCTGATGGTTGCATACATAAAGAAGATGGTTGCTTAGTAAAAGAGGTCAAAGAATTGAAAGAAGAGAAAATGGAACCACACAGACCCACAAACACCTGGCCTTTTTATTCCTTTCCACTACAAATTAAATGAAATTGCATACAAGTATCTGAACCCACGAGTATTTGTGGTCCACTGTGGGCCGAGTACCAGAAACCTTCTTTTATCTGTTGTATATACAATAAATGTGGCAGTCTAGTAACCCTGATAATCAAGTGACTAGTTTGCACAATTAACTGATCTGAACCCCAAGCTATGCCAGCCCACAGTATACCATAAATAAAACATATTTAATCACAGAAAAGAAAATATGGGATTGATCCTTCACATTATACATGTGAAACTATGAAAAGCTAAAACAAAGACCAACTGTTACAAATCGTAACAGATTGTAGATGGACTGCTGATTTGTAGTATAACAATCAGTTCTTGAACATAAACAAAACTGAGACAAAGTTGGCAAAATTAACCAATCCAAACATTTAAAACTACCATGACCCGCACTAACAAAACATACCAAGATACAGCACTAGACACTCAAGAATTAAAGAAGGGGCAATGAAAGAAAAGAGAGCTGCATAACCTCACAATGGATCTTTTCGGAGCAGAAACCAGCTGTGAATCACTGTATGCTGCCATAGGCTTAGCATCCATAACTTCTTCATCGCTTTGACCAGCACTGAGAGCCATAGAACTATCTTCCTTGGGGATCTGAGGCATTCTTCTAGTTACAGTCCTATACTTATCTCGGGAGCCCCATCCATTTACCATGACACTCAAATTCCTCCACTTATCCTGCCCACCATCAGAACCAAATCAGTGTAAGAAACTATACTATAACGCATAACTCTGCATAAGCTATCCCACCAAAGCATCAAAAAACTTCATGCTTGTCATAAAACACTATATAGATTGAATAATATCAAAAAGAGCCATACCTTAAGATCTACATTTGAGCGAAGATACAAGATGCGAGCAAACTCTGGATCCTTTAGTATGGTTCGCCATTTGCCAGCCCCATGTTTAAGCACTCCGGCTTTAAGGGCTGCTTCTTCTTCTGCATTCCATTTCTGCTTAGGAGCACCCATAGACAGTAGCAGGAAGGAATTCCTCCAGATTATCAATCTGCAGTATTCACCAGTAGTCCCAAATTAGCACACGCACTCAAGCAAACAACTAAAAACAATCGTAAAACTCAAAAGATAACACATAACGAGTTTCACCACGCATTTTGTAAATTAAACACCTGAAACACACAGTTTTCATTATCAATCCAAGTAACTCAATCATCAGCTGTTTTAAGCTCACACTGTATTTCAACAATCCCCCCTTTCTTCACAATTACCATCTTCAGGGATCAAAATTTTCCAACGAAAAATTATCAAAATTTAACAATAATTTCAAAATTTGATTGCTTTATACAATCTGATAACCAATTCGCCTCTCACACAAATCGAAAAAAAATTCAAACCCTAAGAGCCTCGGCCGAAAATGTCAACGGCCGAACAAGCAAATTCATCATCTTCCATATAACAACCCAAAAATTTCCTCACAGATTAACTAAGCAATTCAATTTCACTAATTGAATATGCTAACCTCCACCAAATTTCACGAATCCAAAAACAAAGAGTTGAAGTTGGGTGAAGCAAAAACGAACGATAATAGGGTTTCTTCGTGAAATTTACCAGAGAAGCCAGCGTGAGGCGGCCAATAATTTAACTTTCTTCGTCTTCTTCTTCTTTCTAGGGTTTTTTTTTTCTGTGATTTTGACCTAAATTAGGTTTTCTGGGATTTGAAATTCTCAGTTGCTGTCTTCTCGCCCACCTGGGTTTTTTACTGTGCGACACGAAGCAGATGACCTTGCCACACTGGAGTTGCATACAATTTCCGTGCTACTTTATTTTTATTCGGCCACGTGGATTTCTTTTCTTTTGCATGATTTTTCATTTTTCTCCTAATATGCCGTGTGATTTATGTGGCTCAAAATTCACCGAATTTTTTTTCTCTTTCTTTGAGTTCCGGTTATTACTGTTTCTCCCGGAACATGTAAAAATCGAACAGAGACTTCATATGATGTAATATTTTTGTTCGGTGTGGACAACCTAAGACTTTACACTAGATATCATGTTTTTAGACTCGAGAAAGCTTCTTAATGAGAAGGAGATGTGTAACATGCACATGAATTTTGATCTCAAGCGTAAAATTATCAAGAAACTTATACTAACAACAGATCTCATACGGTTTTATAACTATCCAAAATGCATGAATGTGACTTAAGTCCAGCATTGACATGATGGTTGCGAGTAATTCTTCTTAAAATATGATTGAATTAGGCTTGATGGATAAATTAGGCCTGCTAACTAGATTTTTGGGCTTAACACACCTGATAAAAATGTTTATACTCATGTCTTGGTTACGTTTCCCTTTTCCAATATATATCCATCTTTGTCACCACTAACAACTGCCAGTTACTAGTTAGTAACGCTAACCATGAAAGCAACTTACGCTAGCAACCATCAAAGAATGGAAGAGAAGATTCATCACCTAAGGCGCTCTACATATACTTCGATTGTTTCGTCAACCATTATGTCTACTTACTTGAGTTCATATCTAGCTATCGAGATACACTCTTGATCAATAGGTTCTCTACTTGGTCCTCTTTGTAAGGCTGCATAATATGCAACAGAGAATATTGTGTGAACTTCAGACCAAAAAAGAGAATATGGTGTGAACAAGACTCTACCTCGTTGTGTGAATAGTGTAGATAATGCCAAGATTCTTAAGTCTTCAAATCAATAATACTGTACTTGTCAAGATTGTACTTCCACATAGAAACATCCTGAAACCCATTTGCCCCCGACTCAATAAAGAAATATTCCTCCAGCTCTTTACAATGCCAAAGAGCATCAAATTCAAATTAGCCAACTAAGCAAAAACTATTCAAAAATGTACAAAATAATAGTTGTCCAATGTAATCTTGCACAAGGAACTCTCAAATACCTCATAAGTTTCATCACTCAAACTCAAAACGAAACAATTTCCATCCTAGTTGAGAATTTTATAGAACACAACAGCCATACGCAAGATGTTTCTACCTGTCTCGGGACGAGACCCCGAGTCGGGACAATATTGTGAGTCGGGAAGAGACTGCAAGTCGGCATGAGGTACAATCCTTGATTCCGCACTCGGTACCTACACAAGTAACAGGGCGTCAGGAAGTCGGGACTGGGGTGGCCCAGTCTTTGACTCTCCGATGCTTAAGTTAGCTTTAGGTTGCCACTTGCGGTGTACGGGAGTATGAGAAGAGAGTTGTCCTTACTTTTTTTGGGAGTTTGTGCCTATTTTATAGGCCAATGTTGGGCACTGTGGCCTCAGTCTCCGATGTGGGACTATTTGTTAACCTTTGCAGTGTCTCCCCTTTTGGGGGTGTTTTGTTGCCAGAGTGGGTTTGGCAAGCGGGTTGTTATCGGCCCTTCACTCTTTGGATATCCGTGAAGGGCTAGCCAGAGCTATCTCGCCTGGAATGATCTTCGGTGATCGGGTAATTGTGCCCTATTCTCAGCTCAGCCAAGTATTTTGGCTATGTACTAACAAGTCCCCAAGTCCCCAGTCCGAGATATATCTTTGGTGGGGAGTTATTCTATAGATGCTGAGAATATGTTTTACCCGGGTGCGAGAGGCATGGTGTCGAGTCCCCAAGTCCCCACGCGAGGGTCGCGAGGTGACGGGAGTTAAGTACAGAGTTAAGGTCGTGATTACTTGCGAACAAACGGTATGTGTTAGTGGCGTAAATAGTTCGCGCTATCGGGCGAGACAGTTCGCGCTAGCAGGAGAGATGAACCGGGCTAATGGCGTGGCGGGCCGCGCTAGTGGCGTAAACAGTTCGCGCTAGCGGGCCAGACAGTTCGCGCTAGTTGGCGAGATGAACCGTGCTAATGGTGTGACGGGCCACGCTAGTGGCGTAAACAGTTCGCGCTATCGGCGTAACAGTTCGCGCTAGCTGGCGAGATGAACCGCGCTAATGGCGTGACTGGCCACGTTAGTGGCATAAACAGTTCACGCTAGCGGGAGGGACAGTTCGCGCTAGCGGGCGGGACAGTTCGCGCTAGCTGGCGAGATAACGTGGCTCTTTTTTTTTTGACTACCGAAGGTGACGTGGCTTCGCCCTGACCGTACAGATTGGTAGGGTCTAGGGGAATGTCTATATATAGGTTTGGGGAGAACTGGAAGGGGGAGTTCGTGTTTTCAAAACTGAAAATTGAGTGAGATGTGATTTTCTGTATTGGGTTTTAGCGAATCTGCGAAATTCAGTCTAGGAAATGTCCAATTTCATCCTTAATCGAGTGGGTGCGAGCGCTCAGCTGTTTGCAACCAGCTTCACTGCCACTACGCGAATCCGCTGTTTCAAGGTATGAATTTGTCGGTTTGTTTGTTTTTGGGTTTCTGTATATGGTGGTGTTTTTGTTTTGGGTTATTTGGGGTGAGTGAGATTGTTCACATGTTTATGATGTTGGTAGAAATTCTAGGGTAAGAGATTTGTTGTCGGGCTGGTTAGGGTTAAGGTAGCGGGGTATGACAGATCCGGTGTGGGTGTCTAGCGAAGAGATTGTGGTGATCTCTAGTTCGCCTGGTTTGGATTCAGACACTTTGCACCGGTTGGAGGAGGGATTGGATAATCTTATGACGGAAATTGCCCTTGATTTAGGGGGAAGGCATTTCGGTAATGGATGTCGGGTCTCATGTGTCCTCGTCTAACCCTCTCTTGCAGGAGGTAAAGGAGTTTAGCATGGCGAGATCTCGGGAGGAGGATGATTCGTTTTGATAACCCCTGGCCAGAGTATGACCTCGTCGGAGCTTAAAGTGCTTCGACAGAATTGGAGTATACCGGATGAGGTCTTGTTGCGGCCGCTTAGCAGGGGATGAAGTTTTGGGATCCACTGGGTAACTTTACGTTGGTATACGAGTACCAACTAAGATGCGGGTTGATGTTTCCCTGCCCCCGTTTGTGCAGTACACATTGGCGTGTCTGCATGTCGCCCCGGGGCAAGTTACCCCCAATATGCTAAGGCAGATATTGGGAACGGGGGTGTTGTTTCGCCTGCTAAAGCAGGAGTTCCCTAATTGCGAGGAGTTTAACGCGTGCTGGCACATGGGGTGGTGCGTGAAGAAGGGCGGCCGAGACTGTGTGACGATGAAGTCATGGGGGAAGTTTAAGGTCCAGGTTGAAGACTTGCCCACATCAACAAGTGAGACCTGGAAACGTAAGTGTTTTCTTGTTGGGGGGCAATGGCAGAAGTGGCACGGGCATCCTTTCCGGGTTCTTGGGAGGTTCTAGAAAATAGGTACCGTGTACTTGTGCCTTGTGTTTCTTTTTTTTGTGTTGCCCTGTCCCTGCTGACAACTGGCTTTGTGCAATGCCGCAAGAGCATAAGCTGACCGAGCTGATAGAGCGCCGGATTTGTCGGGTGATATGGGCATTCGAATGTAGGAGCTCGTATCGGATATGCCACCTTGGCATATACAGCCATTTCGGCTATGCCCAAGTGCCTAGTCTGTATTTTAGTGGTTGCGTTCTCTGTTTAGGTTTGCATATCGTTTTCTGACTACTGTTTGTTTGTTGCAGTGACAATGCCACGCGACGTTGGTTCGTGGAAGAAGGAAGGTCTGTACGACAAAGTGTCGGACGAGGACGTGCTACATGGGCTGCTGGCTGAGGCCGGCCATGCCAAGCAGTATGATATTGACCTGGAGACGGGGGAGGGTAGGGAAGTGGAGTTGGGCGACTGTGGTGATTTTTTAAGGTTGAATCTGGCGGATGAGGACTATGCCTACGTGCCTCCATTGGTGGCGGAAGTGATGGGTTTGGGCGTCTAGGAAGTGGAGTTGGAAGAGGCGCAAACAGAAGGTGATCGCGAGGGTGAACACGATCAGGCGCAGGGGGAGGAACCTGTCTTGGAGGAGGTTGCGGATCTTCGTGACGAGATTGGCGCGGCAAGGACTCGGAAGAGGAAGAAGAGGGCCGAGCCGGCTCACGAGGATCAGTCTAAGAGGTCGCGGAGGGACAGTCGGTCCGGGGGATCCGGGAGCTTAGCTGAGATTGCCCAAGCGTTGGAAAGGACGGAGGAAGCTCAGCCGTACTTAGCTCAGATGGCATACGACATACGTCACCGATCCCAGGATATGCATGTGTTTGAGGAGGTGGATCCGCTGGCTGGCATGGCGCTCGCCAAGGAGAAATTGACTCAGGTAAGCGCCTGCACGCTTTTGTTTTCCACTGTTTTGAGCTTGGGTTTATGTGTTGCTGTGTAACTGCAGGCGACATTGTTGATGTATGCCGCGAGCGAGCGGGCGGTTTCCCACCTGCAGGGAGATGCTGAGGCGAAGTGTCAGCAATTGAGGGAGGCGGAGGAACATAATTGTGTCCTTGCAGAGCGGCTAGCGCAAGCGGAGCAGAACTCTGCTGTCTTCCAGGCCCAGGCTGTCACTGTGGATAGAGAGGTGGCGGAGCTGAAGGAAGCCATAAGGAGGAATGATGAGCAGATGGAGGCTGGGGAATTAGCGGTTTCCAAGGTAGCATCTTTGGAAGCTGAGGTGGCGAAGCTGACGCAGTCACTTGTGGAGCTAGAAGTGTCTTGGAAGGCGAAGTGTGGGCGGGCTGCCGGGTAGGGGAGATGTCACACCCCAATTTCAGAAAGATAAATTTCAAAAATTGTGGCATGATCTTACTTAATTAAATAACCTAACCGATTTTAAACAAAACCAAACAACTAGAACTCAATAACGGAAAAGTAATATTATACAACTCATCACTGAGTTAAATATTACACTTCCATAATTACATAAACTTGAAATACAAGAACATGAGAACAACCTCATGAGCTTAAAATTATCTACCTGATTACAAAACTATACAGAGTACGTACAGCAAAAGCCAAAATTGAACCCTGGTGATATGTCTCCTCCTCAACCCTGCTGACCAACACATGCAGGTCTAACCCCTACACCAATAATTGGTGTACCAGGATTATAAAATAACAAACCCGGTAAGCTAAAAAGCCTGTATGAGTAAACTAAAAATTAAAACAACATTTCTCACATCTAGAAATTTCACAAAAGCAATTACATCAATGAATATATCCACAATTCCAACACTTTTTCAGATAACGTGTACCCATGAGTCTCTGTATTGATGTAATACCCCTCATGACCTACAACATCACAATTGTGTACCCATGGGACCCAGATACGATAAGGTATCCCCCATGCCATACACTGACAGACGGACTAGAGCTCTATTCCTAACAGCAACCAATCACCCGGCCAAAGGTTTGGAACCCGGTTTGACTATCTGATCTCAAAACACAAAATAATAAATAGCATCAGAACCGCAACCAATCACCCGATTAAAGGCTTGGAACCCGGTTTGGCTATTTAATATCAAAACATAAAAATAATAAATAGCATCTTAACCGCAACCAATCACCCGATTAAAGGCTTGAACCCCGTCTAGACTATTTATCCAACAATCATCATAACACAAGATCACATCTTATGATTATATCCTTCACAAGGATATAATTATATGCACAATAAAAATATTATTCCACAGGAATAACTTAACAATAATTAGGAAAACTTGTTTTATCTTACTTATGAGCCGTTGACGATCAAGTTCATATATTTTAAAACAATTAAAAGCATAGTATTAATTTAAACATCATAATCATTATCATCATCACATAACCATAATAAAATTTGGTTCAAACATGAACCTTGATGAGATTTACTCATCTTGAAATCCCGCTGCGAAGCGCCCAACACGATGAAGGCAAGCCAACACAAAATCACAATTCACCTAAAATCGCACAATTAAAAATCTTAGAAACCAAAATACTAAAGGATAACACAATACCCTTTAACTATCCCTTAGCTCAAGGGAGAACAATTTCCCAAAGTCATTGAACTCAACGACACAATTGAGCTGCCTCAAATCTTCAAAACCTAAACTCAAACTCAACTAAGCCAAAACAAATAAACCTAAGTCCTAGCATGCAAACCTTGCTCAAAACTTAACCAAACTATCACTCAACATGATCACAGCAGCAAGGGCTAGCTAACCATAGTAAGCTGAGGCCACAACTCAGCCGGACACACCGCCACAAACGGCGACGAGTGAGCCCCACGCGCCACTCCAAAACTTCTGAATTAAGAGAAACTCACAACATGAAACTTGTAGAATGAAGTATGGTGAACAACTTTAATACCTGGGGTTTTGATTGGTTCGACCGGGATCGGCAGGAAAATGCCCCGAAAATTCAAAACGGAATCAAAAACAAAAGCTGCAAAACCGGCACCAAAACTTGATTTTCAGATCACCAAACACGTATAAACAACACTAGAGGAAGGAAAGGAGCAAAAATCACCTAACTGTTGCCTGAATGCCGCCGAAATTGCCAGTTTTCCGACGATACCACAGCAGCTCCGCCTCCCCATGGCGGCTTCCAGGTGGCGCGACGGTGGGCGGGACTACTCCAGAAATGGAGAGGAGGTCCGTGCGGTTCAAACGGGACCAGTGGCGACCGGTTTGGTGGCCGGACGGCGGATAAAACGGCTGGAGAAAATGGGAGTGCTGGAGGAGGTCGGGAGAGAGGAGAGAGAGTGAATCCGATTTTAGGTTTCCAAAAATAACTCCCCCACACTTTTCTATTTATACAGTTTCCAAACCCGGAAACTAACTTTTTCTGACCGTAACTTTCTCATACTACCTCTGTTTTGGGCGTGCCGTATGTCTACGAACTCGTATCGACGAGCTCTACAACTTTCATGAAGAAAGTTTTCGAAGATAACTTACAAAAAATAAAGTTAACTTTTGGGCCTCTTAAAAGTCAAAATACCTTAAAAAAACTTCCGAAACTTCAATTTCGCACAAACTAGAGAATTTCCATAAATAATCATTCATTAAATATGGAAATAAACCAGAGAAAGTAAAATGAAAATCTAGGGTATTACAATCTACCCCCCCCCATAAAGGAATTTCGCCCCGAAATTCAAAAATACTAACCCAATAACAACCTAGGGTACTTAGCCCTCATATTCGACTCTAACTCCCAAGATGCATCCCCCTCATCATGGTGACTCTAACACACCTTAACCAAATTCGACTTCCTTCCTTTGAAGCCTCTTGGTTGATCTATCCAAGATTCGAACCGGTTCAACAACGAAGGTTGCATCCGCATTCACCTTGATAGTTCCATAGTCAATCGTACATGTGATGCATCTGGAACATACAACCTCAACAAGGACACATGAAACACATTGCGTACCCCCGACATGACAGGAGGTAAGGCAAGCCGATAAGCCAAATCTCCTAATCTCTCCAAAATCTCAAAAGGCCCCACATACCTAGGAGCCAACTTCCTCTTCTTGCCAAATCTCACCAACCCTTTAGTAGGTGAGACCTTCAAGAATACATGATCCCCAACATCAAACTCTATTTGCCTCGTCTTCAAGTTGGCATAACTCTTTTGCCCGTTTTGCTCCGTTCGGATCCTATATCGGATAATAGAGACCTTTTCAGTCATCTCTTGAACGATATCAGGACCCAACAGCTCACTATCACCCACCTCTGCCCAGCAAATAGGGGATCTAACGGCCTACCATAGAGTGCCTCATATGGTGCCATGCCGATACTAGAGTGATAACTATTATTGGAGGCAAACTCAATCAATTGGAGGTGATCCTCCCAACTTCCCTTGAAGTCCATGACACAAGCTCTCAACATATCTTCTAAAATCTGATTCACCCGCTCCGTCTGCCCAGTCTGAGGGTGAAATGATGTACTCATGTCTAAGGTAGTACCCATGGCTTTCTGAAAACCACCCCAAAACGTTGAAGTGAATCGGGGGTCTCGATCATAAACAATCGAAGTAGGCACTTCATGAAGTCTCACTATTTCCTTCACATACGACTTGCACAAGGCATCAACTGTGTAAGTCATTGACACCAGAAGGAAATGTGCTGACTTCGTCAAACGGTCCACAATCACCCATATAGCATCATGTCCAAGCTTGGACTTAGGCAGTCCAGTCACAAAAATCATGGAAATTTGTTCCCACTTCCAAGTAGGAATAGGTAATGGCTTCAACATACCTCCAGGCCTCTGATGCTCTGCTTTCACCTGCTGACAAGTGAGGCACTTGGACACATACTCTGCTACATCCTTCTTCATTCTATTATACCAAAACTGCCTACGCAAATCTTTATACATCTTGGGACTCCCTGGGTGCACTGTATAACGAGATCGATGTGCCTCCCAAAGGATCTCCCCTTTGAGATCAATAGAGTTTGGAATACACAATCTCAATCTAAATCTCAAACCACCATCTAACCCAACCGACCACTTGGAAGGACAATCTTCCAACCAGTCCACTATTAACTCTGCCAGCTTCGCATGCGAGAATTCGTCATATGCTTGGCCCTGAATGATCTTGAAAATCAAGGTGGGTTGCACAGATGCGCTTCCAAGGAAAATCCCCTGCTCCCTGCCTGATGGCTGAATGCCAAACTCAGATACAGTCTCCAACATGAGCCACTCTTGCACCATGAGAGACGCAACTATACCCCTAGGCTTCCTGCTCAATGCATCCGCCACTACATTGGCTTTTCCCAAGGTGATACTCCAAAGTGAAGTCATAGTCCTTAAGAAGTTCCATCCACCTCCTTTGCCTCATGTTCAAATCTTTCTGAGAGAATAAATACTTCAAACTCTTATGATCAGAAAAGAGTTTGAACTTCTCTCCATACAAGTAATGTCTCCAAATCTTCAAGGCAAAAACTACTGCAGCTAGCTCTAGGTCATGAGTGGGGTAATTCTTCTCATGAACCTTCAACTATCTAGAACCATATGCCACAACACCGCCAAGCTGCATCAACACACAACCCAAACCCCGATGAGATGCATCGTTATAGACGACAAAGTCAACACCTCTACTAGGAATGACCAGCACTGGGGCTGAAGTCAACCTAGTCTTCAACTCCTCAAATGCCTTCTCACACTCATTTGTCCACACAAACTTGGCATTCTTCTTTGTCAACTTGGTCAAGGAAGAGGCAATACTAGAAAATCCCTCAATAAATCTCCGGTAGTATCCTGCCAACCCAAGGAAATTACGAATCTCCGTAGGAGTAGTGGGACGACTCCAATTCAACACTACCTCCACCTTAGAAGGATCCACTGAAATCCCCTTCTTTGATACCACATGACCAAGGAACTTCACCTCTTCCTTCAAAAACTCACACTTCTCAAACTTTGCATACAACTTGGCCTCCCTAAGAACCTATAGTACAATCTGTAGATGCCTGTCATGATCTTCCAAAGTCTTGGAGTAAATCAAAATATCATCCACAAATACTACCATAAACACATCCAGATAAGGACTGAACATGCGGTTCATCAAATCCATAAAAGCAGCAGGAGCATTGGTTAGACCAAATGGCATAACAACAAACTCATAATGCCCATATCTAGTCTTGAAAGCGGTCTTTGGAATATCCACCTCCTTCACCCTCATCTGGTGATAACCGGACCTCAGGCCAATCTTAGAGAAGACCGTAACATCTCTAAGCTGATCAAACAAATCATCAATCCTAGGCAAGGGATACCTATTCTTGATGGTCACCTTGTTCAATTCCCAATAGTCCACACATAACCGGAGAGTATCATCCTTCTTCCTCACAAACAACACTGGTGCACCCCAAGGCGAGGTGCTAGGTCTAATGAACCCCTGCTCGAGAAGACCCTCAATCTGAACCTTCAACTCTTGAAGTTCAGTTCTCCCCATCTGATAAGGAGTTTTTGATACCGGTGAAGTACCTAGTACCACATCTATAGCAAACTCAACTACCTTCTTAGGAGGTAACCCTGGAATCTCCTGGAACATATCACTAAACTCAGAGACTACTGAAATATCCGCAATACACACGGTACTACATGCAACCTCTATGTGAGCTAACACTCCTTCCCACATAGCCGTGTAGACCTATGACAACGATAGCGAAAGCTCTACTGTCCAGGAACGTGAAATGACACCACCATATCAAAATAGTCAATCATAGCATGGTTTGGCCGTAGTCAATCCACTCCCAAAATCACATCGTAGGACCGGTCTGGAATCACAATCAGAGATGCAAAGAAGTCTCTCCCACTAATCACTAAAGGATAAGCTCCACATAGAGTGCCAAGCTCGATAGAAACACCGAGAGGCGATGAAACACACAATGATCTAGTAAGCGGTGTCGGAGTCAAACCTAATGACCTCACCACCGAGCTAGATATGAAGGAATGAGTTGCCCCCGTATCAAACAAAACTATAGCAAGCAGATCATAAACAAGGATGGTACCTTCCACTTCTGCACTACGCTGACCAATGGCATACACTCTGGCTGGTGCTAGAATAACGACCTCTACTGACTACCCTGCCCTCCAACCTGAGGTCGGGTGCAATCACTAGCAAAATGGCATGTCTGTCCACAATTGAAGCATCCCTGTCTCCTGGGATTCTTGCATGCCGAAGAGTAATGGCCCAGCTCACCATAATTAAAACACTTCAAGGGTGTTGCCTGCCTAATAGGTATAGCCCTAATAGGTGTAGTTGCTGCTCTAGCTGGAGCCAGCTGATGAAATCTCTGCCTCTTCCCATAACCACCTATGTGGTCTCCTGAACTGCTACTCCCTGCCAGGGCTTTGCCCTTCCCTTGAACATCTCTCTGTCTCTCAGTCTCATGTATGGCCTCTTCTTGCTCAATTGTAAGGGCACTCTCAACTACTTCTACTAGAGTAGCAAATCGATGGGAAATCACAGCCTGCCGGAGCTCATGCCTCAAACCCCGCACGAACTTCCGTGAAAAATCTACTACATCCATCTCTCTAGCAAAACGATACAGCTGAGAAAACTGAGCCTCATAATCCCTGACACTCATCAAGCCCTGCACTAGAGCTATGAACTCAAGCTCTAACTGCTCCCTCACTGTGTCAGGAAAATACTTCTCCTGAAAGAGCTGAACAAACCCCTCCGAAGTCAAGGCGGTCACATCTCTAGCTCTCTCTACCCCGCTCCACCATACCAGTGCCTCATCCTTGAGAAGAAATGTGGCAATACGCATCTTTTTAATCTCCGTACACGTGATCATGGTGAAGTATGTCTCAATACCCTCTATCCAATGATCAGTCACAAGGTAGTCTGTACCTCCCTAAAAGGAAGGCGCTCCTAACCTGATAATACCCTGAGCTAGCTTGGCCAGACGTAGACCATCATCTACCACAACTGGCACCGGCATCTCTAACACCACATCCTCCTCAAAGACATCATCCACTGGTGGAGCCCTACCTCTGCCTCTGGCCCTACCTTGGCCTCTACCTCTTCCTCGCGGAAGATCCATCACCTTAGGAGCAAATAAACCTTGGTTAATTTATGCATAAAACTTAAACCAAGGTATAAGTCTAATACAATAATTCTTAACCAAGGCACCAACTCAAGATGAAACACAAAATTCGAAATACAGAGTATTCTCTACTCTTACATCCTATTGACCTAGAGGAGACACCTAACCCTTCACAATACCAATGACATATCAATACCGAAGAGCTTATGATGGTGATCCGCTGCAGTCGGGCCATCACTCCGAAGTATTGATTATCACCAAATATGTAAACCTAGGCTCTGATACCAAAACTGTCACACCCTAATTTCATAAAGATAAATTTCAAAAATTGTGGCATGATCTAACTTAATTAAATAACCCAACAGGTTTTAAACAAAACCAAACAACTAGAACTCAATAACGGAAAAGTAATATTATACAACCCATTACTGAGTTAAATATTACACTTCCATAATTACATAAACTTGAAATACAAGAATATGAGAACAACCTCATGAGCTTAAAATTATCTACCCGATTACAAAACTATACAGAGTACATATAGCAAAAGCGGAGAGGAGGTCCGTGCGGTTCAAACGGGACCAGTGGCGACCGGTTTGGTGGCCGGACGGCGGAGAAAACGGCTGGAGAAAATGGGAGTGCGGGAGGAGGTCGGGAGAGAGGAGAGAGAGTGAATCCGATTTTAGGTTTCCAAAACTAACTCCCCCACACTTTTCTATTTATACAGTTTTCAAACCCGGAAACTAACTTCTTCTGACCGTAACTTTCTCATACTACCTCCGTTTTGGGCGTGCCACATGTCTACGAACTCGTATCGATGAGCTCTACAACTTTCATGAAGGAAGTTTTTGAAGATAATTTACGAAAAATAAAGTCAACTTTTGAGCCTCTTAAAAGTCAAAGTACCTTAAAAATACTTTTGAAACTTCAACTTCGCACAGACTAGAGAATTTCTATAAATAATCCTTCTTTAAATATGGAAATAACACAAGGAAAATAAATTGAAAATCTAGGGTATTCCAGGAGAGGTTGTTTTGGGAGGGCGAGGTGTACAAGCAGGAGCTAAAGGGTGCCTATAGCAAAGGACAAGATGATCTGAGCCGAATTGGCTGCTAGGCGGCCTGGATTAATGAGTTAGCTATGCGCAAGTGGTATGCTGAGAAGAATGCTGCAAAGGTGGTGTGGGAACAAATGACACCTGAACAGAGGAAACAAGCCGAGATCTCGCGGTCTCTGGCGAAGCAGCATGAGGCCTCTAGCAACTATGGCTGCATCATCCGTGAGAGCTACCGGCCCCGAGGGGTCCATACCTACCCAAGTAGTGGTGTCTCAGGTGGCTTCTTCTGTTGTCCCCTCCCGTGATCCTCGGGCTTCGGGGTTTCTGGCATATGCGGGCCTTGAAGCTCAGAAGTCTCCAGTAAAGGGGCTTCCTGGCCCTGAGGGAGTACCTTGTAGTTCGCTTGTGCGCCCTACCACAGCTGTGAGACCTTCATTCTTGTCACCAGACTAGTCGAAGCATTCGTTTGGACAGAGGGTGGCGGTGAACATTAGCCAGATCCGTGGGCGTAGCGGCGGGTCGAAGAGCGGGGGGAGTGTCAACAAATCTGGTGACTCATCCTCTGGGGGAAAATGAGATGTACTTTTTGATAGTCGTAGGGAAAGGATTTTTGTTGGGAACAATGTAAATGGCGTGGTTAGCCATTGTGACTGGTTTATATTAATTTGCCTGGGAGTCCAGGTTGATGTTTTGGCATTATGCTTAGCCTTTGTGTGTTTGTCTTGCTGCTGATTAATTTTGTATGGTTTGTGGCCCTGCGTTGTGGGGATGAAGTGTAGCATGTTGGAATGACAAAGCATTTCATTGCATTTAGATTTAACCGCTAGCGGGCAAGGTGTACATTGTTGGAGCCGCTACTGGGCTAAAGTACATAAACAATGAAGTAACGGCTATGAAGCCAAGGTTAAAATTGGTTAACTAGGGTAGAGATGGAGGTGGCGAGCGTTCCAGTGGCGGGGTAGCACGCGACCATCACAATCTCGGAGATAGAATGTGGCAGGCCCAAGAGGGTTAACTATCTCGAGTGAGCCCTCCCACTTTGCCTTGAGGCCAGTAGGGTGGGGGATGACCTCTTTCATGACCCAATCGCCTACCTTCAGGGGGCGGGGGGCGACTTTTTTGTTGTAGTATCTAGCTATTTTCTGCTTGTTATTGATGGTCCTGAGGTATGCCTTGTCTCGGCGCTCCTCTAGGAGGTCCATGTTAAGTCGTAACCCTGTTGCATTTGTCTCGGGGTCATAGGCTGTGACACATTCACTCGGGACCTCTATTTCCACCGGTACCACTGCCTCGGTGCCATAAGCCAAGAGGTATGGGGACTCCCATGTGGCCGTTGTGGGGGGTGATGCGGAGTGTCCAGAGAACATCTGGGAGCTTGGCTACCCACAAACCCTTGGCCTCTTCCATGCGTTTCTTCAGGTTTTGCTTGATGAGTTTGTTTATATCTTCTGTCGGGCCATTGGTCTGGGGATGTGCTAGGGAGGCATAAAAGATTGTTGTTCCCTAATCTGACAAGAATCCCCGGAATGTGTCATTGTCAAACTAGGTTCCGTTGTCTGTAACGATGGTCTGGGGTACTCCAAAGCGACAGTACAAATTTTGCCAAAGGAAGTTGATTACTTTTTCAGTGGTGATTGTGGCAAGGGGTTCTGCCTCGATTCATTTTGTGTTTTAATCCATAATGACAATGGCATACTTGAACTGTCCCGGGGCTATGGGGAGCTGTCCTATGAAATCGAGCCCCCACTAGCTGAAAGGAACAGGCCAGATGATGATAGAGAGGGGCACTGGGGGTGATGTGCAAAATCTTCAAATTTATGGCATTGAAGGCATGTTTGGATGACCGCTCTGGCATCACGCTCTAGGGTTGGTCAATAATACCCCACGCAAAGCGCTTTGAACATGAGGTTTCGGGCCCCAGCGTGGTTCCCACAAATGCCGTTGTGGAGCGACTTCAGCACTTTGTGCCCTTTTGCCGTGGGTAGGCATTGCAGTAGGAGACATGACTGGCCCTGACAATATAGCTTTCCACTCCTGAGCAAATAAATGGAGGCTTTGCGGCGTAGCCGCTGTGCTTCATGCTTGTCCTGGGGCAGGGTTCCATCCGAATGGAAAGTGATGAATGGGTCCATCCATGAAGGCTGCTCCATGGGCTCAAGGGAAAAAATTTCTGAATAGGCTCTTGAGATGCTAGGCTTGTCCAGTGTCTTGATGTGCACATCAAGTGGCGTGGACTCGGGAGGAGCCGTAGCGAGTCTTGGCAGGGCGTCAGCCTTGGAGTTTTTTGCTCGTGGGATTTGGGTGAGCTTGTATGAGCTGAAGTGTTGTAGAAGAGCACCCTCGAGACTTTTATAGGATCTCAAGTTGTGCTGGTTAGCCTTGAAGTCCCCTGCCACCTGATTGACTACGAGCTGAGAATCACTGAAGACGTGGAAGTGTTGGGTTCTGAGCTCTCGACAAAGTTGAATGCCTGCGATAAGGGCTTCGTATTCAGTGATGTTGTTAGAGGCTTTGAATTCAAACCAGAGGGCATACTCATACGAGTGACCCTCTGGGTCTGTGATTATGATTCCTGCTCCGCTGAGTCTGTTGTTAGAGGATCCATCAACCTGCAGTTCCCAGATGGCATCCCCAAAGGGGGCGTCTGGGTGGGGACTGCTATTGGCCAAGGGGATAAATTCAGCAATAAAGTCTGCAGCTGCCTGCCCATTGATAGCCACTCACGACTTGTAGTGCAAATCAAATTCTCCCAGCTCAACCGCCCATTTTACCATGCGGCCTGAGGTTTCAGGTCTCTGCAATATTTGTCGTAAGGGTTGGTTAGTGAGCACACATGGATTGTGTGGGCTTGGAAATATGGCCTGAGTTTCCTGACGGCAGTGATGAGGGCGAGAGCAAGTTTCTCTATGCTTGGATAGCGAGTCTCAGGATCCGCGAGTCCTCTGCCATAATAGTAAACTGGGAGCTCGTTATCATGCGCATGGCGTGTGAGTGCCGCACTGAAGGCAGTGGTGGAAACAGCCAAATAGAGGTAAAGCACTTCGCCAAGGATTGGGTTGGATAGGAGAGGGACAGTGGCAAGGTACGCCCTTATGTTGTTGAAGGCGTCGTCATGCTTCGGGCCCCAAATGACATCTTTTTTATGTTGTGCCTTGAGCAGTTGGAAGAAGGGATTGCACATGTCTGTGAGGCGGGAAATGAAATGTGCCATGGCTACCAAGTGTCTTGTAAGGCACTGGACCTCGCTCCGGGAGGTCGGGGTAGTCATGTCCAGTATGGCTTGGACTTTTTTTAGGGTTGGCCTCGATGCCTCTTTCACTGACCATGAAGCCAAGGAATTTTCCGCCTCCCACGGCAAGGATGCACTTCTGAGGGTTGAGGCGCATCCCGTGTTCTAGGAGCTTAGTGAATACTCTGTTGAGGTTGTCAATGTGGTCGTCCTCTGTCTTGCTCATGACCAACATGTCGTCGACATATAATTCCATAGCCTCTCCAATTTCATCCTCGAACAGGGCATTGACCAGCCGTTGATAAGTCGCCCCCGCGTTCTTGAGGCCAAATGGCATGACCTCGTAACAATACAGTCCCTTGTCGGTGACAAAGGTTGTGTGAGCCTGATCGGCGGGTTGCATTTTGATTTGGTTGTAGCCCGAGTAGGCATCGAGGAAGTTGAGCATCTTGAACCCAGCTGTGGAATCAACCAATTGGTCAATTCGTGGCAAAGGGAAGTTGTCCATGGGGCACGCCTTGTTAAGGTTCGTGTAGTCAACACACATGCGCCACTTGCCGTTAGGCTTGGGGACCATGACGACATTGGAGACCCATGTCAGGTAAGAAACCTCACGGATGAACTTGATTTCTTTGAGCCGTTAGACCTCGGCTTGGATAGCTCGATACTTGTCTGGGTGAAAGGCACATCTCTTTTGCCTGACATGGGGTGGTCTTGGAGGATGTTGAGTTTGTGGGTGATGATATCAGGCTTCCTGGCATGTCGGCATAGGACCAAGCAAAGACTGCTTGTTTTTCCTAAAGGAAGGCAATGAGCTTGTGGCAGAGTTCTAGGCCGAGACTTGAGCCAATGCGGACTTGTCTTTCCGAGGCGATGGGTGACAGGGACACCAATTCCGTGTCTTTCGTTGGATTAGGTCGCGGGGCTCTCTTTTTCCCGCTCCCCTATGGGTCGTCCCGCGGGTCATCGATGGGCTCCGAAGGGCTGAGAGGCAACATCTCATAGGCTCTGTGCCCCTGCTGGTTGTCATTAAGATGGCAATGCTCAATGGCCGCCCGATCCCCTTAAATTGTCAGGATGCCTCCTAGGGTGGGAACTTTCATGAGAAGCATGTGACCGGCGATGAAGCACTGCAGCCCCCAAAGGATGTCCCGGCCTAAGATGAGGTTATAGGACGAGGGACAATCGACTATGAGGAAGCGAGCTGTAATAGAAGAGAGGCAAGGAGCGGTTCCCACTGACACGGTTAGGCAGTCTGAGCCTAACGGTTGCACTATCTCGCTAGAGAAGCTAACAAGGGGATCGTGGTTATTGTACAGTTTAGTTCGGTCTCGTCGGAGTCCATTGTAACAATCGGAAAATATGACACTTACGGCGGCCCCTGTGTCCACTAAGGCTCTGTAGCACCTGTAATGATCTACATGCACATTGATTATGAATGGCTCACAGTGGCGGCAATTTATGGTATCCTCCCCTCTGCGAAATGTCACTTGATCCCACGCTGATGGGGCGATCGTGACAACGTGTTGGATATATAGGATTTCCGAGGGTGTCGTACATTGCTGTTTTACAAAAGGCTGGCGTGGGGGGAATCGTGGGCTCCACCATGCCAGGTTAGAATCTGGCCATGTACTTCAATGGCGTTAGCGCCTGTGGCGGGAGTGCAATATTGGTGGAGTTGCCCATTCCGGACCAGATGTTCGATGGCATTGCGGAGGCCATGGCACTGTTCTGTTGTGTGACCATTATCATCATGATAAGCACAGTATTTGTTGTCGGTGGCTCACCGGGGCTTTTTTGGATACTTGCTCTTGGGATGTGGGGGAATGAGATCTTTGTGCCTGGCCCATATGTCCTCATATGTGGTGGTCAGAGTAGTGTGGACCTCGTAACGAGGCGGCGCGGGGGGGGGGGACGGCGATGTTGCTGCGAAGGGCTCTGGTCCCTCGACTTATAAGGGTGGTCGCGGTTCCTCTGCCCCCTATGGAGACTGTCGAAGCCGCGCCTCTGGTCTCGGGAGGAGCCATACGGCTTCCCTTTATCTTGCCCGCGGTCAAAGTGCTCATACTTTGGCGGAGATTGTGGCTATGGTGGCGGAGCAGGAAGTGCAAACGTGGCGGGGGAGGAACGTCTGAAAGTGGCAAATTCAGCACAGGCCCATCAGACAGCCAGGTCCATCAAGGCATCGTAGGATCCTGGAGGGTTCCTATTGATCTCCATTAGAAAACTGCCAAGGAGCAGGGCCTGATAGAAATCCTGCTCCGCCACGCGAGGTTCCAAGTTGTGGCATCTCGCGGTGGGAGATTGTTATCGGGACAGCAGTTCATGGAGGCCTTCGTCGTCCTTCTGCTTGATGTGGAACATGGCATCTACACTGCGATAAATGCTGGCGTGTAGTATAAAACGGCTGAGGAAGCGTTCCGAGAGTTGGTCAAAGTTGTCAATGGAGTTGGGCGGCAGATTGAGGAACCAACTGAATGCCTCATCAGAGAGGGTGTTTTGGAAGGTGTGGCAGGCCATGGCGTCGGTGTAGCCAGTGGAGCTACATAGCGAGAAGAATGTCTCGAGATGGAGATGGGGGTCCCCCGGGCCTTTATACTTGTCCACCTTGAGGGGTTTGGTTCCTGGAGGCCGCTTATCCATCTGCACTCGAGGTGTGAAGGGGCTTGGGCGATGTTCATAGCTAGAGAACAAGGGTCAATGGGCCCCGCGACTCTCGACGCCTTCAATCCGCGAAGCCAACTGTGTGACAGACTGGCTGAGTTGGAGCAGTAGGCGGGTTGGCATGTCAAGAGGTGGGTTATAGGGGGGTTGGCAGAGGTAGGAGTGGAGATAGGTTGGGTAGATGGATTAGGCTGATGTGGCAGGGGGGGTCATTGGGGATTATAGATGGTGGAGGGGCTAGGAGTGGAAATAATGGGTGGGTAAGAGGATGGGACACGTATATGATCTGATTAGGGCCTCCCGGGAACATGGAACCGGCCTGGCCTTGATTAGGAAGAGAAGTGGTGGAGTCCGGTGTTCCGGCAACTCGTACCGCTCAGTCCAAGCTGTCGTTGTACACGTTACGATGTTCTAACGTGGCGCGGAGTAAGAATTGTTCCTTTTCCAACTCGGCGATGCGTACCCGGTACGCTTCCGCTTCCGCTTCCGCCCTCTTTTCTGTCGCTTGCTCACGGAACGAATGGAAATCTCGCTTTAGAATTTTGAGGGCTGTGGCGGGGTCGGGATGGCTAATGGGGGCTGCATTCCTGGTTTGGGGAAGAGACGTGTCTCTGGATTGGAAAAGTTCTTTCTCTATCTGAGTGCCAGGGTCCGTGGGGTCATCGATGATTTCCACCATTGTGCCGAGTTAAATGGGAGTTCCACAAGAGAGCCCTCCTTCTAGCGCCAATTGTTTCTACCTGTCTCGGGACGAGACCCTGAATCGGGACAATATTGTGAGTCAGGAAGAGATTGCGAGTCGGGATGAGATAGAATCCTTGATTTCGCACTCGGTACTTACACAAGTAACAGAGCGTCAGGAAGTCGGGACTGGGGTGGCCCAGTCTTCGACTCTTCGATGCTTAAGTTAGCTTTAGGTTGCCACTTGCGGTGTACGGGAGTGTGAGAAGAGAGTTGTCCTTACATTTTTTTAGAGTTTGTGCTTGTTTTATAGGCCAATGTTAAGTACTGTGACCTCAGTCTCCGATGTGAGACTATTTGTTAACCTTTGCAGTGTCTCCCCTTTCTGGGGTGTTTTGCTGCTAGAGTGGGTTTGGCAAGCTGGTTGTTATCGGCCCTTCACTCTTTGGATATCCGTGAAGGGCTGGCTAGAGCTATCTGGCCTGGAATGATCTTCGATGACCGGATAATTGTGCTATATTTTCGGCTCAGCCAAGTATTTTGGTTATGTACTAACACAAGAGGTAAACGAATGAAACATTCCAAGTTTCCAACTTCCAAACCAAAGTTCATAACTTCATTTATTTATGAAAAACACTCTAATACACAAAAAACGGAAAAAGGAGCAGAACAACCTAGACAATGTAGATGAAATTATGTATCAAATAGAAGAATTTGACAACCCAATATGGGTGCGAATCAAACTCTACACAAACGAAAACCCTTTCTATCAAATAAGCCTTCAATCACGTCGACTGAAATCTCCCATCAGAAGCAGGCATCCAGCAAACAGCAACAGCACAGAGCAGCCAAACTACACCAACATTCCCCAAAATTTTCAAAACAAAGTCAGAACCAAAAACGACAATGGAGTAGTACAAATAATAATTGCCGTCGGATGAGACCTCAAAGCCATCGAAAAAGAAATACGACCTAGAATCTCGACCTCACAGCCAAAATCGACAAAAAGACTATACCACCCTATAACTCGCACAAAAAACACCGACAAAACAAGGGTATTTTGGGAAAAGCCCCTGGGCAGAGTCAGAGACCACAACTATTCCCATCTACCTCGTGTATCGTGTTTTGATTTTGACTGCTTCACAGCTCCGAGTTGACTTGGGCGGAAGTCGACCTTAGCTGATCGGAACGACCCCAGATCTGAGTCAACTCAGTTTCAGACCCAAATACAAAGAGAATTAGAAAGAGGGAGAGTTGCATACCAGCCTTCCATAAATCCACTACTGTTGTTTTGTTGTTGTTGAGGGGGAGGCTGAGCGTATTGAGGAGCATAAGGAGGAGGGTATTGCTGGGGGTAACCCTGAGGCGGAGGGTACCCTTGCTGAGGATACCCTTGTGGAGGATACCCCGGAGGAGGATAAGCGTCTTTGGGATATCCCTCCGGTGGATAACCTAATCACACAAACATATATATACTCATATCAGAACCAAACCCATGTCACAGAATATCAAACTTCATTGATGATCAACTACGTATATAAGTAAGCTCATGGATCTGAAAAGATTGAAGAGAAAGCGATCAGATACGTACGTACCTTGAGGAGGAGGAACACCAACAGGGGGTTGTTGCTGGTTGTAATAGCTCATGGCTTCGGGAGGTGATGATGATCAATGGTGAGGTGGAAGATGAAGTCTTTTGCTTCTGGAGGACTTAATAATGGACGGGGAAAGAGAAAGAGAAGGGAGCTAGAAACAGGCTGTATATGAATGTGAGAGTGGGCATTCCATTGTCATTTTAAATACGTTATTTTGGGTTTTAGGTATTTGTCTTTTCTTTTTTTTTTAATAACTGAAGCAGACGTTGAATGGGATTGGAGGTTGGTTTTCTTTAACAATTTAACCTTTAGCTTTGGCCAAGAAAACCGAGGGAGGTTCTTTGTTTTTGGCAGAAATATTCTAAATGGTGGAGGAAGGCTTATTTTGTTTTGAACTAAACAAGAAGTCGGTGTATGTGTTTTTGAGACATATCAAAGTAACGAACTTGACAATGGGAAAGAGGCCTTCACAGAGAGAGGGGTTCTATATAAGAAGGAGACATTAAGGCATAATCATCCATCTTTCCGTTACTTTTCCTCAGTAGGTTACCTGTTTAATCTACTAGAATATTTGTCAGCTTCCGTTGTTTTTCTTTTAGTAGCTCTGAATACTTTCGGAAAAATAATTGTGTAATATTTTAGTCAATTATTTGGGTTGAGTTGAAGATTAATAGATTGGTTAAAAGGGTGGTTCTATAATTTTTCCGAGTTAGGATTGTCCATTTTCAAGGGAGGTTTGCCGAGTTCTTCGGTAAATTTTCCTTGGAGGTGGTCCCCGCATGACTTATTTCGGGTTTCAAAATGAAATTTAGGGCGGATCCTGACAGCTTTATCCTTATTAAAACATCTGATAGGAGCACTTTGTGCGACGTTCTTAATATATTTTTACCCCATTTATGCAATGTTTAGCCCTTAGTATTGTAATATAGAGTCATTGAGTCATGTTAGGAGTCTTTGGCAGAGTTGGTTGTGAAATGAGCATAAAACGCAGAAATTGTCTGAAAATGTGAAGAATCCTAGTTTGACTAGGAAACCTGTTTTGAATTGGAAACTTTCCTAATCTAGTGATCTTATCTATTACATCTATGTCTTTTTATGACAACTTTTGTCTAGATTAGGACAAGTTTATTAAATGATTTATTCTTCTATTATCCTAATTATTTTATTTTTTTGATTTTAGGCGGAGATAAATCAAAAGAATTACCATGGGGAGTAATTGCCGAATTACCTTGGAGAGAAGAAGATTTCGGTTGAAGATAAGGAGAGAATTATGGAGGAAGGAGATCAGCTAAAATAAAGGGAGAAATAATGTGGAATTCGGCAAAGATAGGAGGAAAAGAAGGAAGATTAAAATCAAGCTTTAAGGGATTAAATTGCCGAAATTATCAAGAGGATTTCAAGGAGAAGCAAGGACGGAATCAAGGGCAGGTGCATGCCAATCTATTTAAGGGATGTTGAGGTGATAATTTAGCCGAATTAATTAGAGAAATTTATGGGAGAATTGCACAGAATCAAGGACCAAAATTGCCGAAATTATTGAATGAAGAAAGGAGGAGATAAATGCAAGATTATTCCAACATAATTGCTGAAAATTTGTAGAGGATTTCAAGGAGAATTAGGGCTGCCGATCTCCCTTTCCCTTGCTCCCTATATATAGCTCGGAAACTTTGTAAAAGCATATCTTTTGTCTCTCATATTTCACTAGCCAAAAACTCTGTCAAAATCCCTACCAAAAATATTCAGTAAATTCACAAGCCACAACCATCCTCCATCACCATCAAGACGTCACTTTGTCAAGCCCTCTTCAAGATTCAACAAAGTGTGATTCATCCTTTCTCATGGCTATGTATTTATTGATTTGTTTTACTTTGTCTATGAAGTGTAAACATATTTTTGTTGTTGGAATTTTGTGTAATAATTTGATATTGGATTTCCGAATTTGCTACTTGGTTATTTGATATCTTATTTGTTCATAGCATGAAACAAAATTAGTAAAGGAATAGGGCAGTAAAAATACATGAGTTCTTGTTTTATCTTGATTAATTTTCTGCATTCGTATGCACAAAAATCGATGCATGAGGGCAGCCTTGATCATGGCTGTCCCTTGTGTATTGGTTTCAATTGCCGAATTTAATTTAAGGGGAAACATACACGAAGTTGTTTTTCCTTATGTTTATTCAAAGGGCTAGAGTAATACAGAAAATTTACATAGAGAAAGGAGATGAGGTGACGCCATACTCCCTAATATGTTTCCAATTAAACTCATTGTGTGTATGTGTTTCTTGTTTCAGATTCTACACGAAGTGTTTCTGAAAAATTTAGCACTATGTCTAGGATTACGCACGAAGCTAGTTCTAGATAATTAAGGAGTTTTGCATGATTAGAATAATCACGAAGGCTCTAATTAAATTGGAATTAGGATGAAATTAGAATAATTGTTGAAAATTGCTGCCTTGTTTCTTTGTTGGTTTTGTTAAATGAGTTTTTGGTGACATGTTGTGTGAAAGATGAAGATCATGTAAATAATAAAATTAGGTTTTATTTTATTTTAGAAATTTTCAGTAGGATTTAGTATATTCTTCAACCCCCAATTTGTTATGTGACACTTTGTGTAATTGAATACCCTAGGATTCCCCGGATAGAACGATCCCTATTTGTCTAATACTACATGCGATACAAAAGGGTTTTAATGTGATTGGAGTTTTGTTGCAGGTACAATACCTCGGTTAATAAAAACACCGTCAACATCGTAACATCTTCTAGATGTAATTTGATTGATGGACCAAAATTCTATTTGTACTTTTCACGACTCCAGGTCGCGATAATGATTTGGTCTCCAAAAGTCTTTCATCTCAAACTCCCACTTTAGGTGTTTTGTGGTTTTCTTGATCTCTTCAAGACTATCAAACAAATTCATGCTATTGACGTATATCACCACAAATTGCAAACCCGAAGTTTGTATTCTTAATAAACACACATGGGCATAGTCCATTGTTCATATATCTCATATCCCAAGCTAATATTCACTTAGACGGTTATACCAACTCCGTTAGGATTGTTTGAACCCCTAAAATGAACTACTCTAGCAAATGGAGAGCATGTTTTGTGGTCTAGAACTATTTGCATTGGGTAACAGAAGTCATTCAGGAAACTTCATGTATATCTCTATATTCAGATCCCCATAGAGATAAGTTGTTACCACATTCATAGGCTGCTTATTCAGTTATTCGGAAACTACCAAACTGATAAGGTAGTGGAACGTTATGATGTCCATTACAGGAAAGTACTTCTCTTGTAATCAATCACAGGGCGTTGAGAAAATCTTTGCGCCACTAAACAAGACTTATATCACATACGTATCCTTACAAATACCCATCTAAACAATATAGGTTTAACATGGGTAGGTGTGGGAACAACAGGCCCATAACACCTTTCTCTTAGTTAAAGAATCTGATTTGACCTGGATTGTTTCTTTCCTTTTTAGCCAGTGGTCTCTTCGTTGAGATCTATCAACGAAGCAAGGTTCGACATCATCGCTTATTATAATTTCGGTGGCCACCGTAAATATAAATATATAATCGATGAAATCTCATTCCGATTCAATATCTCACTAAATTCACCGAGATTTTCTATTCTCGGGAGTGGGTTTACATGTTGGAGTGTCCCCCAACTTCATCTCTTTTAGGACGAACCCATAATCCGGATTAATCTCGTGAGTTGAATTGGTTTGAGATTGTGATGGCAAGAAGATTCATTTGTGCCAAGTTTACTCTCTTCTAGGGATAAGAATCGATCGAACCTAATGGTCTACCTCGCTTTTGGGCAGGGATATATGACTGGTTAGCTGCCATGGCCATACCTCGTCCAACTAGGACGATACGTCCTACGGGGATGTTTATCCTTGCAGGTTTGCAGTAGGTATATATGATCTCGTCACTGTTTTGGCCCACGTCCTCAGCTAGGGGGTGATGAGGGAACAAAGGTAAAAAATGGTGTGTGCGGGGCGTGCCACCTCACGGATGAGGAAAGAGAACGGTGCGCGTCCTGACTTCTGACCAGGCGAATGAGGGCTCCGGTGTCACCTGATGAGGAAATATTTTCGAGCTTACTCTTCTAATCACCTGTCGATCGATACTCACTGTGAGAGCCAGCAGAGCAACAATTGGGAAATCGGAGACGAGTCCTGACGGGCTCTGGGATCTAAGGCGGGGTGCGCTTAGAACGTAAGGGTTTCGAGAAGACTCGAAGGTTTCGACTGTGTTCGTCTGTTTGAGAGAGTTGTTGATTGATTGATTGTGTCTTTTTTATTGTCCATGGAGCTTCCTTATATATTCATCCGTAAGCAACTCGTGGAGACTTAATCACAATCCAACTCGGACTCTGCAATTAGAATCCCACAAGGATACGATTAACTCGCCAGTCGTACGCTCCACGCAACACGTGTCAAACCTATCTCGCTTAGGTCTCGTTCGCCGCCTCGCTGCATTTCATTTGTCGTGTAGTACGCGGACTCAAGTACTAAGCAACCTTATCCTGATGGGGTTATTGGTCATTTCCAACTCCCCCTCGCCAAGAACTGTAGAGTCCCATGCGAACTGGAGATAAGGATCCCGCGAGGACACCGAATCTCGCGAGGTAAACCTCGCCACCCTTCATGGGCTAAAAAGGCCACAGGCGTTGGCCCAAATGATATCCAAGCCTCTCGAATCTTGGACCGAAAATGCCCACTGGGCTCAAACAGTCACTTTAACTAGATCTAATGAAGTGTTTGGCATATTATGGGATACACTACGTAGATCTAGAATTCTTTGCACTTCCACTGGAAGTAGAATTCTTTGCACTACAATATCACATGTGCGGTTTAAGGATCAAGATGAGACATTCTACACGTCGTTCATCAAGAACAATGACGTTCTTATCTCCTCCTAACGGCGGGAAGATTGTCTCATCAAAGTGACGACAACAAATCTAGCGGTATAGAGATATATATATGCCTATCTTTTGTTGATGACCCGATTTTGTACGTTGTGGCGGCACAATTGGCACGAGAACTACACACCCAAATCTGTGTAAGTCCAAAACACCAGTCACCAACTGTAACACAAAGAAAGGTGGGTAGCAGTGGGCCTCAACCGGACCGACATGGCTGCATGCAAAATTGCATTGCCCGACGCAAACAATAGAAGTTTGGTGCGCATTACCAAGGTTCTACCTGCGAAACTATCTTGGGTGTGAACATAGGAAACTATATGTTCAACAGATCCCAAGGGATATGCAATAATCATCGGAAGCTATCAATATAAACTCTCCGACATTATCAAGCCTTATAGACTTTATAAGATAATCTGAATGGTGTATCCTAAATTTCATGGGTGAGAGTTTAGCAAACACAGCATTTTCTTGTGGACATTGATGTGACATCTAATTACTTTTGTCGATGCATCAACCAAAACCATTCATATTTAACTGGTCCGTATGGTGGTTGGATAGGTCCACAAATTTTCCCTTGCATTCTGTGCATAAAGAGATAGTGTACATTCTAGTCTTTGCATATGATAGTCTACTATTTAATATTCTTAACGAGTAGCGTAACATAATGTGTTATTAAAGACAAGACCCTTATTCTGAGGGGGATGCCCATGTGATAATTGAGTTGAGGATACGGTGCATCATATGTTTTTTCTGGGTGCATCAAACACCAATACTATAGCTAGTATTTGCTTGAATCATTTAGCTTCTAGCTAACAAATTTGATTATATTCAATGTACGCTTTTGGCCGCACATTCGAAGGTTATGCAAAGATATTACACCATTTACTTGGTGGTTTCAACGTTTTAAGCATTGGTTTCAATAAACTTACCTTTCGATAACATTCTTCTGGAAAGTAAATGTATTTTGCCTCGTTAGCCAGACGAAAACACTTAGTTCCTTAATATTGATAGCACATATCAATTTTGATTTAGATTCTAGGGCAACAAGTCTTTTCATTTCAATATTCTCTAATTATGTTTTGCTTCACGCAAGGAAGATGTCTACTTCAAATTGTTTTCTCTGAAGACTACCAATTAACTTGATAAAAGCTACTGATTTTATCATGTCTGGTAAATTTTAGAATGAAACTTCAAGTTCCTTAAGGGGGTTATTATCAAAACTACAAATTCGATTTATGAATAAACTACTGGCTCATTTCTGAACTACCGATTCATTTTTGAACTACCGATTCATTAGGTACATGTATATCAAATTATAATTACACTACCAGAAAAAAGATCTTGGGCGACGAAAAAAAATCGTCGCCCTGTTAAAAAATTTCGTCGCCTAAGCACTTAGGCGACGACATGTCGTCGGCCAAAACGTCGTCGCCAGAACCGCGTCGGTCAAGAACTTGGGAGACGAAAATTCATTCCGTCGTCGCCTAAGAGTAATTCTTAGGCGACGATACGAATTTCGTCGCTTAAAATATACTTCTCGTCGCCCAAAAAATATTCGTCGCCCAAGATTTAACACCTTGGCCGACGAAAACATTTTTCGTCGCTTAAGATCTTATAACCTTGGGCGACGAAAATAAATATTTCGTCGCCTAAGATCACTACATCTTAGGCGACGATATTTTCTTTTCGTCGCCTAAGATGGTAAGTCCTTGACAGACGATTTAGAAATTTCGTCGCCTAAGATATATTTAAATTTTTTTTTTAAATAATTAAATAATTTTTTTAAATATATAAATAATGTTTTTTAATTTTTGCTGGAATTTTTTTTCGGCATTTCTTTAAATTTTTCTAATACTAAAATTTAATTAAAAATAACACAAATTTATAAATTTATAAAAAATTTATTACAAAAATTCAGTCCATCTGCCTATAGATCGAGAAACTCGAAATCTAACTCATCATTCCCGTTCGGAGGGTCCTGAGGCTGAGGCGGCGGCTGGTCAGGCTGAGGAGGCTGCTGCTGAGGCTGGGGCCACTGAGGGTGGGGCCACTGAGGTAATGGTATAGGCGTAGGCATGGGCGGAAACGGCTGTCCGGCCGCATGTGCAGCGATGTAGGCAGTCATCCACTGTCCCATAGCCGCCTGATTGGCATTGGTGACTTCATTCACCCGCTCCATATGCGCAGCCGTGGAAGCCGCATATGATTCCGCCATCGCCGCCATCTCCCTCGCTCTTTGGGCTTCCAGCTCAGACTCCCTCGCTCTTTGGGCTTCCAGCTCAGACTGTAGACTTGCGAACTGATCTTGTAGCCGAGTGGTCTGGCTGTTGCTGCTTGAGGCTCCGGCGGCTCCCTTGCGCTGAAATCCTGGCGTCGTCTTCAGGATCCCCTTTCCAGCGTCTCCCATACCCCGGCAGTAGTAGGTGTTGGAGCGCTGCGCGAAGGCAGTGGCCATAATCCGCGCCCCAACGGTAGGATCTGAAGTGTCGATCCTGGACATGGCCTCTGACATGTCATCCTCTGCCGTGCCCGGCCATGTGTCGTTCACCATGCCTCTCATGACCTCTTGCTCCGCCTCCCTCACCCTCGCCTAATTGAATATATTATAAAAATATATTAATATACATTTAATAAAATGTAATTAAAATTAAAAATTAGAAAATATAAGAAACTTACAAGATCCTCCTCAGAATGAGAATATGCCCTCTGAAAGGTCCCCACATAGGGGTTCTCCTCTGGCCGCTCTCGCCGCACGTCGTCCATGATGGCCGAAAACGGCCTCGAACCGGCACGATGGTTGGTTGTGTTCTGTTGCCGGTTCTCAGCGTTCACCCGGGCGAGGTGCTTCAAAAAAAAATTATCGTTAGTAAATATTTAAAAACATACAATTATAATTAATTCACTAATTAAATATTCAAATTTGTTTACGAATTACCTGTTTGTGAGGGTCGTTGAACTGCGTGACAAGAAGCCACCGCCACTCGTACTCCCGATACTCGAACTCCTTCGGGGTACCCGAACGGTCGCTCCCGTACTTCTTCCAGTGTTCCCGGAGGTCGTGCTTCAACTCCTTGAACCTACATATACAAAAAAAATATTAAATATATTATTAAAAAAATAAAATTTAATAAATTATTAAATAGAGGTACCTCTCCCTATGGGCCTTGTCCGCCCAGTCACGTCCCTCCTCGGGAACCACAAACCATTGCTGCATTACCACTTGTTAGTATTTTTTTCGATAATTAAATAATTTATTAGTTAAAAAAATAGTAATTGATCGAGTAAACTCACCGACATCGACTGATGGAGCATCTCCTTCACTCCATCAGGAACCTGGCTCCAGACTCCCCACAACATTGGGAGTCTGGAGCGGATCGTGCCTCCCGCGGCGCGCGTGTACCGGTTTCCCAACGCGGCGTCCACCGGTTTGCCGTTGGAAAACGGGATGGCGATCCGTCCAGCGGACTCGACCGCCCTATCGAGTCCCTTGTTGCTGACGGTGCCTCTCCTGTTCCGCCTTCTCGTTCTGGCGGCTGTGACATTGTGAATCAAATTTAATATTAATAATACATTTTTACATTAAAAAAAATTAAAATCGACAAAAAAGTAATAATAAATTACCTGAGGATGAGGCTGGGCCGACGGATTCGTCTCCGTCCGCCTGCTCGGAGACCCACACGGGATGAAGAGGCGTGGGAAACTCCCGGTAGATATAGGCCTCGTGCGGTGCCACATGCGGGAGCTGCTCCCGAATCGGTCGACCCTCCTCATCGACGCGAGGTATAGCCGGTATCGTCGGAGGAAGGAAGAGGCCGGACGGCACCATAGGGACCCCGGATGACCCGCCATCACCGTCGGTTGGGGAAGACTGTGTGGGGGCGTCGCTGCGGGATGGCGACCGGCGAAGTATCTCTGGATGACGAGGTGCCGTCGCTGCGGGACCCGACTGCCCAGCAGAACCCGAGCCGCTCGGGCCACCCCTAAGCGCCGCATATCGGGACGTCAACTACCACGGAAACCCGATCGACGGTGATTCCGACGGGTTGTTTGAGGTACCGTCCGAGTCGTCTTGGCTCCTCGCACCCGAACGTTGTCCAGAAGTTCTCCTCATGGCCATCCTATTTAAAATAACCATAAATTTATTAAAAATATTTTACCGTCTTATAATTAAGTTCACAAAAAATAACCATAAATTTCGAAAAATTTATCAACAATAATAGCACAAATAAAAATTAATAGTTATTATAGGATTTATTATTTTTTTTATTCACATAACAAATTATTTACATTAATTCACAATTATTACATCACAAAAATTAATTTACGAATATTTACATCCTTACTCAAAAATAATCCATTATTTTTTACAAAATGCCCACAATATATTTACAATTATAATTTATATTATTTAATTATTTAATCAAAAATTATTTAATCATTTACAATATATTTACAAATTATTTCCACAAATCCTAAACCCTAAACCCTAAACCGTAAACCCTAATATTTTACAATTATCATTTACATCACAATTTACCATAATTTACATCACAATTTACAATTATCACAACAACAACAATTTACAATTATCACAACAACAATTTACAATTATCACAACAACAATTTACAATTATCACAACAACAACAACAACAATTTACAATTTACAATTATCACAACAACAACAATTTACAATTATCACAACAACAACAACAATTAAAACCAATTTAGGGTTTTAAGGTTATACCTTAAATTGTGGGTCGGCGTCGGGGTTCCGAATTGGGGTCGGGGTCGGAGAGAGGGAGAGAGAGAGGGCAGAGAGAGGATTTTCGGAGAGAGAGAGAGAGAGAGGGCTTGGCGGCTGAAGAAATAGTTAGGGTTCCGAATTTTTGCCTTTTATACTGGCGTTCTTGGGCGACGATTCTGTAAAAATCGTCGCCCTGTTTTTTGAAAATCGTAGGCCAAGATAGTCTACTTGGGCGACGATGTTCTTCACTATAAATCTCGTCGCCCAAGATGAAGAAAATCGTCGGCCAAGAGTCTACTTGGGCGACGATGCTCTTCACTATAAATATCGTCACCCAAGATAGTCTACTTGGGTGACGATGTTCTTCACTATAAATGTCATCGCCCAAGATGAAGAAAATCGTCGGCCAAGATTTCTATCATAAAATTCAGAATATCGTGATTTTGGTGATCGAAGAAGAGAAACTGAAAACCCACCGTCAGATATGACTAGAATAACAAATTACGTGGGTGGGAAAAAATTCAGCTCCATCTGACAAAGATAAGGGCTCGATCCGTCCGGTCAATCAGCGTGGTCAAACCCCTAAACGGACGGAAACGGCTATTCGACCCTCCGAATCACGTAATCTGGCCGGACCTTCAACTGAGAATAGTTTCCAATCGATGAGAATCTTACAGAGCTATAAAAATTTGGTAAAAAATAAATACCCGGGATAGGGCTACCACTAGGTAGAAATAAGAGAATTTCGTTGACCGGAACAACCGGCACCGAAATTTTACCGGAATATCTTAATTTTTCACGGGTTGACATATTTCACCGTTCCGGTCATATATTATTTCACAAATTTTTTTCGTTTGAGGCTTCTACGTATACGTTGTCTTCAAAACGACACTTAACACTTGTATAAAAAAGTTATACAACATTAGTACATATAACGTGATTTTGTTGATCGGAGAAGAGGAACTGAAAACCTACCATCAGATATGACCAGCATAATGAATTACGTAGGTGGGAAAAAATTCAGCTCCATCTGACAAAGATAAGGGCTCGATCCGTCCGGTCAATCGGCGCGGTCAAACCCCTAAACGGACGGAAACGGCTATTCGACCCTCCAAATCACGTAATCTGGCCAGACCTTCAACTGAGAATAGTTTCCAATCGATGAGACTCTTACAGGGCTATAAAAATTTGGTAAAAAATAAATACCCGGGATAGGGCTACCACTAGGTAGAAATAAGAGAATTTCGTTGACCGGAACAACCGGCACCAAAATTTTACCGGAATATCTTCATTTTTCACGGGTTGACGTATTTCACCATTTCGGTCATATCTTATTTCACGAATTGTATGCGTTTGAGGCCTCTACGTATACGTTGTCTTCAAAACGACACTTAAACTCAACACTTGTATAAAAAAGTTATACAACATTAGTACATATAACGTGAGTTTGGTGATCAGAGAAGAGAAACTGAAAACCTACCGTCAGATATGACCAACATAACGAATTACGTAGGTGGGAAAATATTCAGCTCCATCTGACAACGATAAGGGCTCGATCCGTCCAGTCAATTGGCGCGGTCAAACCCCTAAACGGACGGAAACGGCGATTCTACCCTCCAAATCACGTAATCTGGCCGGACCTTCAACTGAGAATAGTTTCCAATCGACGAGACTCTTACAGGCCTATAAAAATTTGGTAAAAAATAAATACCCAGGATATTTATTTTAATTATTCAAAAGAAATTTAAATATGTTTTATTTTATTTTAATTATTCGGATTATCTTGGCCGACGAAAAAAGGGTAATTCGTCGGCCAAGATAATACTTGGGCGACGATTTTTATTCAATTCGTCGCCCAAGAGTAAAAATAAAAAATCCTCTACAATGAAATTTAAATGTGTTTTATTTTATTTTAATTATTCGCATTACTCTTGGCCGACGAACTAAGAGAATTTCGTCGGCCAAGATAATACTTGGGCGACGATTTTTATTCAATTCGTCGCCCAAGAGTAAAAATAAAAAATCATCTACAATGAAATTTAAATGTGCTTTATTTATTTTAGTACAAACATATTCTTTTAGTACAAACATATTCTTTTAAGGGGTTTGGACAACAATTTGACCGCATATCTTTATATGAATTTGGACAACAATTACAAAGCTAAGGCTCAATTATAACTAAGCTAATTAAGGCTCGTAATCTGAGTCATCCGATGAGTCTTCTTCGGTATCGGAATTAATATCTGGTAATCTATGCCTTAATTCGTCGTCAGAGTCGTCGTTTGTTTCTTCATTTGGATCAACATCAATAAAGGTTGAATCTTCGTCACGAATTCTGAGCACTCGACCATGTTTAACATTATTTTCGCGAACAGTAGCTACATCATGAATACCTACTGCGTTCGGCTCCTGATACGCATCAGCCTCTGGCCCTGGAATGGTCACTCCAAGTGTAGCCGCCCGGTAAATGTTTCGAGGATGCACAATGTTCGCTATTTTCCACGCGTCACCCTTGGCAAGGTCATCAAGATAAAATACTTGTTTTTCCGATGTCGCAAAAACAAACGGGTCATCTTCGTAGGCGCTTGTAGCAGTGTTGACCGATAAATTGCCGTACTGTTCCATCTTCATGCTCTGTGCGCCTGTATCAAACCATCTACACTTGAATAGATGCACTTTCATGCCTTCCGCATAAACCAGTTCGACCACTGAATGGAGAACACCGTAATAGTCAAGGCCATGACCTTTCGCCATCACCCCAGAATTTTGTGTTCTTCGTCTGTTGTCTCTCTCTTCAGATACAAATTTGACGCCATTCACTGTGCAAGTGGGATAAACTCTAGCCCGTTGCGGTTGCATCGCAAGAAGTAATAGTTCGTGCGACCAGTTTGGATTATCATCAGATTTAATCATGTCCATCTGTAACGGATATTGAACTGTAAATATCCGAAAATATATGCAATAGAAAATAATTAGATATATATATATATATAACAGGGAAGATTAAATTACGTACTCAGGTGCGAAAATAATTTGCGAACGTCATGTTGTGGTACTCGAGATCACCATCAACTTCCGGAAAAGATAGGTGCAACTCTTTCCAATATTTAACTTCTTCACAATTGATTAGTACCCACCAGTGCGCTATGGCTATCTCTTCATCCGACAATGCATACTCGGCGGACAGTCGTGCTCCACCAACTTCGACATCACTGGAAACTATAGAGAGATTGAACCGCGGCGCATGTTCCTCCATGGCTTGCGGAGCTCCCAACGACGCTCCTAAATACAACTTCATGTAGGTGACGCATTCATGCGCAATATATGCTTCAGCTATACATCCTTCAGGCGCGGATTTATTAGTGACATAATCTTTGTACTCACCAAGTTGCCTGTAAATATAAGATTGTAAACTATACGTTATGGTTATTGAACATGTACGTACATATATGTATTCTGGAGATGTAAGTGAATAAAACATACCTTTCCATGGGATACATCCAAGTGAAGTGTACTGGACCGGTAAGCAACAATTGCTGGGGAAGATGGATCATCAGGTGAGGCATGATATCGAAAAAATTTGGCGGAAAGATCCTCTCGAATTTACACATGATGTATATGATGTCTGCTTGCATTTCCCGGAGATCGGATTTTCTCACTTCCCTTGTGCATAACTTCATGAAGAATCTTGACAGCGCTACTAACGGCTCCACAACCTGGCCAACCACACATCACAAATTTAATATAAAATCCAACAACGACAGGTTAACAGTAATTTTAACCACAAATTTACCTGACGGTGAAGGAACGGTCGAATGAAAACAGGGAAGAGACGTTGTAGCAGAATATGACAGTCATGACTCTTCAAGCCATATATCTTATTCCCCCGCAAGTTCACACACCGGGCTATATTTCCTGCAACGCCTGAGGGATACGTCACACAACTCATCCACCTGAAGATCTGGGTCTTCTGATCAGGCTTCACGGTGTAAGGAGCCCAAGGCATCTTTTTCTTCCCCTCTTTCAGCCAAAGATGTTTTCTGATTCCTATTTTCTTAAGATCAACGCGTGCCTTAGGACCGTCTTTCGTCTTCCCCTCCAAGTTGAGCACTGTACCTACCACACTGTCGCAGACATTCTTCTCTATGTGCATCACATCTAGGTAGTGCCTGATCAACAGCGTACTCCAGTACGGGAGTTCCCAAAATATGCTCTTATGTGTCCAGAATTTGTACCTGTCTGGTCTTTCAGGTATTCTGGCTACAATATCGGGATGATTGCTGAGCTGCCCAAAATCATACTCATCCAGCACTGCTAAAATCTCTTCCCCCGACCATCTATGCGGCTCCACACCTCTCTCTTCGGTCCCATCAAATGCCCCGGTATCTATCCACCAGGGGTGATCATGTGGTAGGTAAGCACGGTGACCCATCCGGACTATCTTGTTGCAATGATTGCTGCACCCCTGGGAGCTAAGGCACTCAGGACAAGCCTTGTATCCCCTAACAACATCCCACGTGCAGGAAAATCACTGATGGTACCAACAATCATGGCATGCATCTGGAACATCTCATTTTTATGGGAGTCATAAGTGGGATGACCAACCTCCCAAAGCAATTTACACTCTTCAATCAGCGGTCTCATATACACATCGAGACACTTCCCTGGATAACAACAACAACAACCACAACAAATTCAGATAACGACTATATATGACCAACAATATAGAACAAAAACAATAAATGGAGAAAAAATTGAACCAACAGCAATATATACAATATGAAGGGAAAGTAGATACCTGGATAACCGGGCCCCGGAATCAACAAGGTCAACATGTTGTATTCTTTCTTCATGCACATCAATGGAGGAAGGTTGTAAGGCACCAAAATGACCGGCCATATACTGTACGAAAGACTCATGGTCCCAAAAGGGTTGAACCCGTCGGATGACAGCCCGAGCCTCACATTCCTCACCTCTGAAGCAAAATGAGGAAACTCCCTATCTATATGCTTCCACGCCTCTCTGTCAGCAGTGTGTACCATGAGGTCTTCGTCATGCACCTCCCTCACAGCGTGCCATCTCATAGCTTCTGCCGTCTTTGAAGACATGTACAACCGCTCCAGCCTATCCCTCAACGGGAAATAGCGAAGTACCTTAACAGGTTTCCTGTTGCCTGCGGGAGTCCGCTTATACATGTCGGTCCCACATACCGGACAACGATGAAGGCCTTCAAGGTCATTACCGTCTGCATCTTTACCCCAGAATAGAACGCAGTCATATCTGCATGCATGGATCTTGATGTAGGAAAGCCCGAGATCTCTCAAGATACGACGGACCTTATGATGCGTGGTGGGATGACGATGACCGTCGGGCAGGAGCGAAGCAGCGTACTGTAGATACCTATCAACAGCCGTCACGGTCGATTTTGTGTCAACCTTGATATGCATCACCTCCATCACACACTGAAGAACGGTCTTCTCATGACCTGGGCACAGAGGGGTCTGTTGGAAAGCAATAAGTCTGTTGTACTTGGCTATACCGGCAGTGTTGACACCTCTAGGGACGGCCTGCATCGGCGCCTGCGGAATGTGCTGTCGTTCAGGGCATACACCGCTGTCATGAGGAAACATGTCATTGATGAAGGCCATTGTTGGATCGTTGGATGTACTGCCCGTCTGATAAAACTGTCCATGATCATGCGGGCGTGATGAGGTTTCACCGTGATATATCCAACATGTGTAACGTTCCCAGAATCCGTTACTCTTCAGGTGGTCCCATACTGTATCAAACGGAAATCGATGCATATCACTGCGACACTTACACATCTTGCACGGGCAATAGAACATGTCACTCCCGTCAGCATTGGCCTGCGCATATTGCATAAAATCCCAAACTCCTTCAGCATATTTTCTGTGATATCTTGGAAGAGAAATCCAACTCTTATCCATATCCTGAAAATAGCACATATATATATATCAATATTTAATGAACATATCTTTTATATATATATATATATTAATGTAATACAACATACTAATTATTAATTATATATATCTAGTTCGAGCGGATTCCGTGGTTTCAGAAGGCAAGTGTCAATGTCACTGAGGGCGAACCCCCTACAGGAACCAGGCAGGACTCGTTTGTGATCACGGAGGCGAACCCCTATCGACCCCTTCACCGAGACGAGTGGTCAGTTTGTGATCTTGAGATCCAGTTAAACAAACCTGTGAACCATATCTATGACAGAACGGCTCCTTACTCAGCTTGGAACAAACTCTATGCATATATATATATATATCATTAATTCAACTCAAATAAAACTGAAAATCAATATATATATATATATATATGCATATATATATGTGCATATGCATATGTACGTACCTGGGAGTAGCTCCACAAACTATGTATGGACAGATTTCCATAACACCGAACGATTTGAAGAACTAGAGAAATTTATGTTTCAAATTTTCAAAGTTTTCATTCTTCTATCCCGGCCTCCCAATATATAGAAGAATCTTGGGCGACGAAATATTTGAGTTTCGTCGCCTAAGAATTAAAAACTCTTGGGCGACGAAATATTTGAGTTTCGTCGCCTAAGGATAAAAAACTTAGGCGACGATATAAATATCTTAGGCGACGAAATACTGTTTCGTCGCCCTAGTTTATATTTTGGCCGACGAAATTTATTTTTAGGCGACGATTTTTTTTTCGTCACCTAAGAGTAAACTTAGGCGACGATTTTTTTTCCTTAGGCGACGAAAAAAAATCGTCGCCTAAGTTCCCTATTAGGCGACGAAAAAAAAATCTTCGCCCGGTTTTTTTTGTTTCGTCGCCCAAGACCCATTTTCTGGTAGTGTTATGTAACAATTGATGATATTTATTACACACTACTAATTTAGCATAGTGAATTTGTCACGTAATTATGTGTAAATGCTTTTAGCAATTAATTACACATTAAATATGGTGAATATATTAATAATATTTATTATGAGAAAATATTTGGAGTGCCTTATAGACATGCATAATGACTAGGTACGAAAAACCAATGTCAATAGATTATTTTCCTTTTGTTTGATTTTGTTGGACCAAATGAATTGATTTTAATTAAAGTGAAAGAAATAAACCTCTACATATATACTTTATAAACCTACAGGGCACAATCTAAGAGGTATGCTGGGCTTCTAAGTCTTGTAGAAGGAGAGTGGGCCTACTGGGCTCAGAATGGTCTACCAAAAAATACAATGTTATTAGTCAACCCTTTCGATAACTCCAATTGTATACGACCAGGTAAGCAATGATGAGGTGGTGGAGCGAGACTCACTTAAGTACACATCCTCAAAAGAACTTTCCTAGACATTGCATCCAACTGGGTGAGCCTAGTTTGAGAAGAGATATAATCATTGTCATGGACTCAAAGCGACATATGGCGAGCTTCTGTGCTAGCCTTGCATCTTAGATTGAGCTTCTGGCTTGGACTTGTTGTTGTCACTTAGGCTTAATTTGAGCTTCTGACTCAACCTTATTTAATATTCATCATTAATAAGACAAATTAATGTATGTTATTAATTCATTACTTACACAACTTAAAGTGAAAGTAATTTTCAAATAAATAGAAATAAACTAAACATAATGGAAACAATTTAATTGACATAAAATATATGCATTAACATTGGTTTTATATACTCAATAAACACAAATAGTTACGTGCAAAATCAACTCCATTGCATCTTCAATTGATTTACTTGCTTCTGGCATAATTACCGACATAAAATATAATATGAATAAGAATTAATTGAGATAAAACCGACGTGATTTGATTTTGGTAACCGGCATAAGATAAATATTAAATATGGTATAAATCACCATTATGTATGCAGCGGTTATACGTAAGAAAATGGATTCAAAACTCATTAATGCTTCTGGCGTTACGTACTTATAACCAAATCGGGTAAATGCTTATGGCATAACATTTATGTGATAATCCCCTAATGCTTCAAGCACAATTTATGGGGTTATAAATATGTAATTGCTTCAGGCATTACACCCTTATAAATATCAAATTAAAATGAATATGATTCTAATTCGTAATTGATATTAAATTAGGATCCGACATAAAATCAATAGTAAATATCATTTATGTAGCGGTTATGAGTTTATATTCCATTAATGCTTATTACATTATGTATTAGTAATAAATGAGCTAAATGCTACTGGCATAACGTTTATATAATAATTACATAATTAAACCAAAAATTCATGCTTCGAGCATAATGAATTATAATGGCAATTATTCAAATTGACGTAACTGAATATTAAATTCATAATGTTTCTATCATAATTTGCATAATAATTTAACCTATAATGCTTGTACCATAATGTATGAGTTATAACTTGGTAAATGCTTTTGGCGTTAGTTACATACCCTTAAATGACTTTGAATTTGACACAATTCAAATCAGTAACTGACAAAACGTAGATGTTAATTTATACGTAAATAACATCATCAGTGTTATGCGTCATTATTCAAAAGACGTTATATTTCTAAACAGATTTTATTCAAACTCCATTAAGAGCAATATTAATTCATTTATTAAATGCTTTAGGCATAAATATTCCATATATGTAACGTTTAGCATAAACGACCAAATTAATGGTTATGGGCGTTACTTCTGGAACGAATGCATATACTTGAATTTGACGGTGATCTTGAATTTTGGTACTTGTACTTGTTGATCCATGTGCCTCCTTGTATGCACTACTAGGCAGTTGCAAATGTTGATTTCGGTGGCTACTGGCCTACATAGTGATTTTCCTTTTAGTGCTATATTTTCCTTTTCCAATTCTCATAACAAAAGAAAACTTTTATGACATTTCATGTTCATATGTATTAACCAAATAGATTAATAAAATATATTTGGTGCTCATGTATCGGAGATGAATTTTTCAATATGCAACCAAAGGTAATAAACATGAAATCACAAGATCGAAACATAAACAACATATGGTTCATGCTTTAGGGTGGTTTTTCATGTAATCAAGGTTTGAAAGAAAAAAGAAATATAATAGAATTTAGAAAACTTTACTCGATGCAGAGCGAATCAATGAGTGTTCATCTTATGTGTCAGAACCGAGAATATTGGTGGACAAAACTTCTAATCCAATCCGAGAGCTTGTTTGTGATTGAAATTTTGAACCATGTTGAATGGTTCTTCCATCAATTGATCAACAGTCTCTCTTTCATGATGCATAAAAACTATCTTAGCGTTAGAACTATTCGTGTTGATAACGTGTTGTAAAACATAAAATACAAAAGATTGAGAGAGGACAGGAACGACACTTAGAATGAGGGAATATGTTATCTATCATTGAGATGAGAACTCTTTCTTATATAGAGATGAGATCATGATGTAAATTACAATAACAACCACATATGACTAATTACAAGAATACATATTAAATAAACTATTTACAACAAAATATTATTTGACTGTATTTTTATTCATCACAGTAGCTCCTCAAAGCAATCTCTAGGTTACTTCGCTAGTGACCTGTAATCTCCAGAGGAAAAGCTTGTTTTGTTAAGATTTACCAAACGGTTATGAAATCTAAAAGTGCAAGTAAAAACTGATTTAAAAAATAAAAAATGAAGCTATCCTAAACGGAACCCAAGACAAGACTAAAAGCCGGCTGCGGTGTTTTTCTTTGTTGGTAACGCTCGACGATGCTTTGCCTATGCACATCGTCCTAGCGGTCATGTTTCTCTTCTATTAGCTGGTTGGGGTGGTTCTTTGCTCCATGGTGATCACATATACTCTCGTGTATAAGGACTTACGACTTGGGTTGTCTTGGGGTGTTTTCCTCGTGGCTTTCGGTGACCCGATCGAAAGGACACATTTTGTAATTCACATCTTACGTAACTAACTATAACTAACAAGATAATAAAAGGATTATTTGCAAGTCCTTTGCACCCCCAAGAGTTTGACTAAGGCAACAAACCACCATGGCCGCATGGCGGGAAGGTAAGACTTACTGCTGCAAGTCAGATTTGAGATTTGAAAAGTTGAGAACCGCCGGCTTCCCACGCAGCAATTCTAATTTGGTTTGGCATAAAGACGAAATGGATTTCCATATCTTAGTAGGGACCCCATGAGCTTCAGCTAGACCAGAACATCTTCAAGGAACAAGAATGGTAGAACACACGAGTTCAGATTATAGTTTGAAAGTTGGCTAACACAGCATAGCTCTTCAAAACGTACGGTTATACCAGTATATACCAAATATGCTTATATCTGAATTAATGAAAACCAAAGAAGGGCCATAAAATAGAAACACTTGCATTCTTCATGTTCTACTTCTTCTTCTTCCCCTAAAAAGAGAGAGAATACTTGTTGGGGCACCAAATCTATTAGAACCAGTTTAGTGCTTTGAAAGTTAAGTACCAAGTGAAAAAGAGGCTGACCAGAGTTGATGATGAGTTAAAACAAACCTTGCACCTAAACCCTCATTGATCAATAAGTCTCTCCACGTGCCTAATTTGCATGTTCCCATCACTCTATCCTATAGTTTTATCTGTATTGTTTTAAAATGTAGCAAACATATAACAAACATATATGTTGAATCTTCCAATCTTTCTCTTTGTTGGGTTTGTGCTGCAGTTTTGGACAATCAAAGTATGGCACCACTCACTGTGTGTTTGAGTGTGCTTCTCTTATTGGCATTGTCCGGCATTGCCACTTCTCGAACAATCGTTGAGACTCTACCTGGGTGGAATGGGACACTTCCCTTCAAACTTGAAACTGGGTGTGTGTAGTATACTTACACTTCTTCTATATATGCTGCACTGGTTTCTGGATTATATGCATTTGACTTATAGTAACTTGTTGGGGATTTGGATGGATGCAGTTACATTTCTGTGGATGATTTGGATGAGGTGAACCTATTTTACTACTTCGTTGAGTCGGATAGGAACCCAATTGAAGATCCTCTTGTGCTTTGGCTAACTGGAGGCCCTGGATGTTCTGGCTTTTCTGCATTTGCTTACGAAATTGGTAAGCCTTGAACTCTGTTCTTCATGAAGATGACATAAGAGAATTACAAAGATGTTGCTTTAATTCACACCCATGGATATTATCGACACACCCAATTACTCTCCAAAATTTACTGATTCACAACTGTCTGCAGGAGTCTTGATATGTTTTGTGCAGTTCATGATCAGTGGACTTAACAAGTACACATAAGTTTTAGTAACACTTACATTTCCCTCTATGTGCAGGTCCATTTACTTTTGATCTACATTACAATGGAAGCATACCCACTATAGTTATGAATCCTTATTCATGGACCAAGGTGCAAATTCTTAGATTTCAGTCCACTATGTGCTTATAAAAAAAGTTATGCATTTGGGGTTCAATTATGTTTTGGAATTTCTCAGCTAAGCCAGTCAATTCCTTATAATCATGTAGGTGGCCAACATAATCTTTATAGATGCACCAGTTGGTGCTGGGTTTTCATACTCTACAACCTCAGAAGGGTGGTACACTTCGGATACAAAACAAGCTGCACAGACCTATACATTCCTAAGAAAGGTAAGAGAATTTGTGTTTTAGTTTCATGTTTCTGAGATCTTATAGTTTCTCTTACACATTTTAATGGTTTCTGATACAGTGGCTATACACACACCCAGAGTATCAGGGAAATCAACTATATGTTGGTGGTGACTCATATTCAGGCCTTATTGTTCCCATTCTTCTTAAGAACATATTAGAAGGCAAGTCTATTCATAGTTCATACTCAATGAAGAAATATAGTAGCATCAATAATCCACACACGCAGGATTGAAAACCGAACATCGCCTATAGTGAATCATGCACTACTCAAGAGCTCACAATTGGCAACATGTATGAACAACATTATTGAAATTCTCTTAATTTAACTTTCTAAGCTTTGGATACTGCATTGCAGGTTTAGAGGCTGGGTTAAGGCCAAGAATGCAACTCCAAGTAATACACCATCTAATAATATTACTCATCTAATAATTTGTTTGTTTGGCAATGTATAATGTGTTTTAGCTTGAAACAGGGATACTTGCTTGGAAACCCAGTTTCAGATAATTTCATTGATGTAAATATGAGAATCCCATATGTCCACCGAGTTTCACTCATTTCAGATGAAATTTATCAGGTAAATAATAATGTTTTACTGCTCTTTTCATCATAACATACATGCATTACTTTGACAAAGTTTTAAGAATTCTATTCACTTGGCAGGCTGCCAAATCTAATTGCAGTGAGGACTATGTCAATTACGAACTCAACAATACACTTTGTGTTACTGCTCTTCAGAAAATCAAAGATGTGAGTATCATTACTACTATTTGTTTTGATGATGAAAACTGTCCTAATCATGTAGTCTGAAACTGAAATTTCATTCAATTTTAACTTGCAGTGTCTTCTACAAATAAATCTTGCACAAATTTTGGAACCCCAATGTGCTTTTGCATCTGGTAAAACAACTGAGTTGGAGTTTGATCTTAGAGCTAGAGAAGCAAGTACTATGGATTACCTCCTTTCCGAGTCTAAGCTACCCGAATTGCACTGCCGCGTAATAACCATTCCTCTGTTTCTTACATGACTCTACTACATGATATGTTTAGTCTAAGACAAGTTTTTCTAGTTTCCAGGGATACACATATGTTCTTGCCTACAGGTGGATGAACGATGAAACAGTTCGGGCAGCTTTAGGTGTTCGAAATGTATGTAACTTGTAAATTTGCAATGCTCATTAACCATTATACATCAGCAGCAAAATAATTCTAGGCATACACTTGATGTTGCAGGGAACTGTAGAGAACTGGGTACGATGCCCCAAGGCCTTGACATACTACACGGAAGAAATCACAAGCTCTCTTGCGTATCAGAAAAATCTATCAGAAACTGGGCTTCGAGCTTTGATATACAGGTGATCTTCCCTATGTCATCTATTTCCTCCAACTCAATAATTTGTTTTCACTTTTCAATCTAAGCATATACCAATGGTCCTCATATAAATGTGGTCTCTGTATCATGCATATGATGTTTGAATATCATAAACTAGATCCTACTTTGCAACCTAGTAAGCTAGCCAATGTTCCAATTATTACAGTTGGAACCAATATTTGGGGAACCATTTGTTGCATTATTAATCTACAAAATGGACAGAAAAGCTAACTGAAAATTCCTACATATTTTTGGTCTTATCTCTGATATTCACTATATGCTACATTTTTCCTTGCAGCGGTGATCATGACATATCAGTTCCCTGGATTGCTACACAATACTGGATCAAAGCTCTTGATGTAGCTGTTTTTGATGAATGGCGACCGTGGTATGTCAATGGTCAAATTGCAGGGTAAGTTCTAACCAGGAAATATTTCTTGCATATCTTTCATAAATTATGGCATGTAATAACCAGAAGTTAAGATGCGTACGCGTACCATTTAGCACCAATATTGATCTTGATACAGCAGAACGTTATATCTTTCTGGCAAGAATGAACTGTGCGAACTGTGCATAAATATGAAAAATGTTCAATTGCTTGAAACTTTCTTACTTCTTCTGCAGATACCAAGTGAAGTTCATGAATGACAACTTCAGGTTGACCTACGTGACTGTAAAGGCAAGAACACAAAGAATGTCTCATCTGAGTTTCCTAAATTCATAATGGACTCAAACTAGTATCAAGTATGATATTTTTCTTCTGATGCTTCAATGCAGGGTGCTGGTCACACTGCTCCAGAGTACAAACACAAGGAAACGCTTGCCATGTTTGACAGATTTTTAGCTCGTTATCCAATCTAATTGATTATTACTGTCGTAAATTCGTGATAACTTAGTATCTATTCTGAATAATTTTGTTCTAATTTCATTTTGTGTAGTAAGAGCATTGATTTTTTCTTCTTCTCTTGTATTGTAATAAGCCTCAGTGTCCTGCTTCATCATAAGTGTACTCGGTACAAAGACCAAATAAAGTTTTAGAGAAATATAATGTCAATTAGGATTATACGCATTGCATATATATGTTTCCACAGCTAAATTGATTGTAGCAACATTTATTGGTTTGGACCCCTTGCTGCTGACTTTGGGCTTAGATCTTTGTACTTGGGCCGTCAAGTATTGTTTAACTCATAAAAGTGAATTGGTTATCATAGAGGTTTCGGCCTGCAACTGCAGTTACTGCACGACCATGCACCATGCCCACACGGTCATCCCTAAGAGCAAATGCACCTGTTAGGTAAAGGTAATTAGCTGATTGTTAATCTAAAATTGACAATTGTCCTGGTACATTGAAGAAATCCTGAAATCAGCAAATAAGTCACTCAATTGCATCATGAGCTAATCATCGATCTGAACCTCACAAGAAAAGTCTATATAGTAGCGATTTACAAGCAAATACATATTCTAAAACTTTATTAAGATATAGGGTTTATCTAGCCAAAAATCTTGGGAATTCATCTTTGAACACAAACTATTCATTTGTACGTGACATGCTTATTACATATGTGGGTACGTACTACTACGGCACGGATACAATCTTCCGAACGTAATCGGTTCGTTAATGCATATAGGGTACAGTTTTGCTCCTATCGCAGTTTGTTACAGAACTAACTAAGTTGTGATTAGTAAATCATCAATATTTCATAGATATGTTACTTTTTTTTTCTCATTCACATATACACGTACATTTGCATATACAACCAAAGGCAAGAATCGTACGTGATGACTTGACTTCAGTATTCAAACTGCTACAATTGCTTGAGCAGAAGTTGATCAAGGCTAGCTTTTCTTCGTGCAGGGTGCCCGTTACACATCTACAAACCTGAAAAATATATATCTTGCTATATATGGCGATCAGTACGTACGTAAATCATAGCTATTTTCACTACAGGAAAATCGGTCTTAGCCGACGGAATCCAAAACATTTTGTCGGTTAAGACATTCTTTGTCGACGGAAACATAACCGTCATATAGGATAACACAATTGTCGCATATGATTTTCCTAGACGACTGAAAATGACTGTCAGGAATTTCCGTCGGCTAAGTCATTCCTACCTGACGAATACTTTTTGTCGGCTTAGTAAATCTTAGGAGACGGAAACTGGTTTCGGACACTGTCCGTCAGTTAAGATTTTCCTAAGCGACGACAAATTTTCGTCGATAGAAACAGTTTTAGGCTACGAAAATTTTTCCATTGGCGTAGTCTATCTTGAGCGACGAATATTGTTCAATCGGTGTAGTAGTTCTTGGGCGACGAATTTTCCTTCTTGGGCGACGAATTTTCCTTTTTAGCCGACGAACTTTTCCGTCGACTAAGAAATTAAATTATTACCTGACACAACGCAAAACAAATATATTTTTGCCGACACCTTTTGTCTTAGGTGATGGAAAATTTCATTGGCTAAATAAATTATTGCATGACACAACAAGGGACGAATATATTTTTGCGATGCCTTTTGTCTTAGGCGACGGAAATTTCTGTCGGCTAAGTAAACACATCATTTATACACCTTCTGCCTAGAAGAGAACGCAGAAAAAACATACTGAAGCTAGTCTTCCACCCCCCACCCCCCCCGCGGCACATACCCGATCTAAATCTAGTTTTTAAAGCTTTTCTTTATAAATTTAAATTGATCGATCTTTAAGAGCTGTTTCTTTCCTAATTAGTATGTAACTACTTTAATTCAGCAATTTTCAGACGGTCCAATTACTAGATTCCTTGATGCATACATGATATCGATATATATATATATATATATATATAGGGCCCTTCCAATGAGGGATCCCTATTTTAAGTCATTTATAGGGATAGGGCATTACACCAACTTCCCGATTATAATTTTACATCTCCACCGTTCATATCTTAGGTCTATATGAGTAGATCACCTCTACAAAATTTCATATGATTTGGTGATCGTTAAGGCTTTCAAAAGTTCAATTTAGTTTTAATAACCTTCAACGGTTTTAGTTTGACATAAGCTGGACCGTTCAAAATCATTAAAACTAAATTGAACTTTTGAAAGTCTTAACGATCACCAAATCATATGAAATTTTGTAGAAGTGATCTACTCATATAGACCTAAGATATGAACGGTGGAGATGTAAAAATTCAATTGGGAAATGGTGTAATGCCCAGTGGCGGAGGCAGAACCATGCATCCATGGGGGCACACTTTTCATAATATTCACAACTCCAATTCAATATATGATTTTATACATCCCTAATTTCAGCAAGTCCATACATTTACAAAAATGACTTCTAACACATCATGGAACAAACATCTTCCCAAAATAAACACAAAACAAGAGTCTAGGCCTGGACTATAATAAAATGCACATGGTATAACCAGACTTGTCACCAAGAGCTGGTTCACTCCATAACCAAAAGCTGCTTAAGCTAGTTCACTCCATAACCAAAAGCTGCTCAAGCTGGTTCATTCCATAACAAAACGATGCTCAACTTCTTTCTCAAAGACATTAAATTGCTGAATGTGAAAATAGGTTTGATATGTTAGTTTCCAGGTAATATGACTATGATTTAACACTACTAGCAATGGAAAACTAAAACATCCATTTGTCTTGTAAAAATTAACATTCAAAAAAGCACAAATGCATACCTGCAGAACAATTTAAGCCAGCTACAGATGTCCTCTACGTGTAGCCATGTTTTGGAACCTTTGAATTATAGCCTCATTATCAATGTCATTGAAGATATCCTTCTCAAGGTACACAGTTAAGCTATCATTTAACCACTGATCTCCCATCCGATTTCGCGTTCTATTCTTTACAATGTTCATGGCAGAGAACGCTCTTTCAACTGTGGCTGTTGCAACCGGAAGTACTAGTGCCAAGGTAATGAGCTTATAGACAAACAGATATGTCCTACTCTTTCCTGTCTCAACAAGTTTCTGTGCTAGATCAGAAATCCCATGCAAGTCTTGAAACTTAGTGTTTGATCGCATGTCATCAATATATATATCTAGCTGTGACTCCAGTACCAATAGCTCTGTTGTAGAAAAATCAGTCGGATAAAAGCTAGCAAGAAGCATCAAACGTTCCTTGTTGAAAGCAGAAAATGAATAATTCGGACTCAAACATGCAATACAAAGGAGTAGCTCTGTATTTCCCTCATTGAAACGATTGTTCAGCTCTTGAAGTTGGAGATCTATCACAGCACAAAAGAAATCAAAACGATAATAGTGCAAGTTTGTGATTTCTGGACTTTTCCGCTTTGATTTTCCTTTACATACATGCTGCTCACTCATGTTGGGAACCATGATATTCTCTTTGCCACAAAAAATAACAACTTGGTCTAGTAAAGAATCCCATCCATTATCCCTCAAATCTTGCAACTTTCTCTTGCATATTTTCACTAAATCCATTGCATTTACTATATCTTGATCATCTCTTTGCAATGCTTGGGACAACTCATGACTAATACCAAGTACAATCCTCATCAAATGCAAACTGAATATGTAATCAAAAGATTGCAATAACCCCAATGAAATGTATGCATTATCTTTTTGATCAGAACCTACTTTGTCATTTGCAATTTCATCTAGCACATCAGCGATGGAAGGGAACAAGGCTATAAAGTTTATGAGCATACCATAATGTGAGCTCCAACGTGTATCGGCTGAACGTTTAATCTCAATTTCTTGATTTAACCCTCTTCCACTTGAAAGTTCTCCAACTTTCAATGCTTGAATAACATTAAGAGCCTGCTTTTCTTGAAGAATGTCTCGACGTTTGGAAGAGGCACCAACAATATTCACAACATTAGCAACTGATGTGAAGAAAGCACCTACAATACAATGTTTCTTTGCCACAGCCACCAAAGCTAACTGAAGCTGATGTGCAAAACAGTGGACATAGAAAGCAGTAGGATTATCCTTCAAAATAAGTGTCTTTAAGCCATTCAGTTCCCCACTCATATTACTTGCTCCATCGAAGCCTTGACCACGTAAACTTGATATGCTTAGTTTATGCTTACTAAGCAATTCATCTACAGCTTTTTTGAGTGTTCTGGCAGTGGTATTGGCAACATGTACAATGCCAATAAAACGTTCAATCACACAACCCCTTTTATCCACATAACGAAAAATTACGGCCATTTGCTCTTTTATAGAAACATCTCTAGCTTCATCAACTAGAATGGAGAACAATGCATTATCCATGTCTCTAATTATAGCATCTGTTGTTTCAACTGCTGCAGCATTTACTATCTCTTTCTGAATTGTTGGTGATGTCAATTTGAGGTTTGCTGGAGCGTTTTTCAATGCCACAGCTCTAACTTGTTCATCATGATCAGCAAGAAATTGTAAAAGCTCAACAAAGTTACCTTGATTGCTTGAATTTTCTGACTCATCATGGCCCTAGAATGCAAGACCTTGTCTTAGAAGGAACCGTATACAATCTACTGATGCAGTGAGTCGAATTCGATAATCTGTTCTGGATTGCTTAGCATTCTTGTTGATGACATTTCGAATGTGTTGTCTTTCATTCATGAGATCTTCACACTTCCTCAAAGCTAGGTTATGGGCGCTGTTGAGGTCTCCGACATGAACATATAGCCTTGATTTCTCCTTCCAATTCCGATAACCCTTACTAGAAAAAACATCACCACCTGCTTGATCTCCGGAATTAGTTTTAAATAGGTAGCAACACAAACAATATGCACAATCTTTGTCTATACTATATTCCAGCCAGTTAGGAAAATCATTGAACCAAGCAACTATGAACTTTCTATACTTAGCTCCACACTTGGTCTTAACAAATTTGTGATCTTTAGGCTGACAAGGACCCCTTTGCAAATATACTCTTCGAACTTGGTCTTGAATACTCAAAGGGTAGTCTGAAATTTGCTTTCGCAATCCAGGATCTGATGGTAGTTCTGACAAATTTATCTCTGCCTCAAGACGAATGTCCTTTGATATTTCACAATTTGCAGGGGGTTGCAACATGTCTGATTTCCTTTTAAAGAACCTTTCCATGACTTCTACTCACAGCTTTCAAGTTACAACTGCATCAAATACCAAAGATTCAAAGTGCAAGTTATGGCAATTCAAACAAAAACCAGATAAAAAAACAGAACATAGACAAACCATCAGAACTTAGTCATAAACACAAACCAGATAAAACATGTCTTCCGACCTCGATTAAAAACATGCACAAACTCCTGTCCTCTATCAAACACAACGAATTCTGATTCTACCAACAATCCCAAATTCCTTTGAAAATCAGAAACTTGCGTATATGCGATAATGCGAATCAGAATCTTAAGCAAGTAATCTCACCGACAATAATTACATTGCAGAAACTTGACTGCCCTTGGTTCTTGACGCGGTAGCAGGTTCTTGAAGCAGAGAAGACTCAGTTGGGGGCTTGGGGCTTTGGGTGTCTGACGACCGTGTTTCTTCCATAGTTTAGTTCATCTATTTGTTTGGGTTCTGTGTACAAAAGAGTCAATTATTTGTTGAATAGATGGAGTACAAAAGAAGCTTCCGTTTTTTTTGTTATTGTAAGGGATTATGGGGATGTGAGATGTGGGGATACAATATCTATCGGTTGGGGTTTGCAAGTCCTTGTGTGGGCACATGTATAAGTGCAGTGTGGGCACATAGAGGATAATTGCCTACTAATGGTGGGATTTGTCAAAATCTACTGTGGGCAAAGGCCTACACTCGTCCTGAACTCCCTCCGCCACTGGTAATGCCCTATCCCTAGAAAGTGGTCAAAAATAGGGATCCCTCAATGGAAGGGGGCTGTATATATATATATATAACTTTGATAGTGTATATACATCTTGAATATATGTTTGTACGTACGTACGTATATGTTTTTGTGTACGTGTTCGTATATATATATATTAATATGTTAATTTGTATGTATAATTTGTGTAAATTAATACGTATAATATGTTTGTACGTATAATATATGTGTGTGTATATAATATTAAGTTTTTGTGTGTGTGTGTGTACATACAAAAATTTATCTTTAGCTTTTGTGTGTGTATATATGATTAATAATTATTATGTATTGTGAAATAAAGAAAAGAAGAAGAGAAAACACAGAAAGAATAGTTGGGAAGAGGCATAAGTAATGAGCAATGAGTAATTACTCATTCATTCTCTTATATAGAGGTAGCGTTTACATCAGAGTACATAACTAATGAGTAATTACGTGGACAACCACATAGATTATAATATTTATAACACTCCCTCTTGGATGTCCACCAATGAATGATGAAATTAGACGCGCATAATGTTGTCTCGTTAAAAACCTTGCCAGGTAAGAGAAACCCAGTGGGAGAAAAATAACCCTGGTCGAAGGAGAAAAAGAGTACAACGCGCATATGCCTTGGGTAGCATACTTCTGGATGCTCCCCCTAATGAAAATCTCCCCCTGAACATTGCAACCTTCATGCGCCGTAAATAACAGTTTGATTTGTCCGTCATTAAAGTGAGACCATGTGAGCTTTGCATATAGGGGCTCATGATAAAATTTCAAACCTACAAATTTAAATTAATAACAATAGAGCTAGACGATTATAAATAGGTCTTACCTCATTAAGTCGTATGACCTAATTTATACACTAAGTAATAGCTAATCAACATGAGCTAATTGACATTAAAGCATTGAAACAACACCATGCCGTATCCATCCATACACATCAATATCTCTGTGTATGTTACGTCTCATATAAACTCTACAAGAGCTCTGAGTAATTCATAACTTCCCAAGAGTTAGAATATGTAGCAACATAATGATCATAATTCGAATTCGATTATGTAATCTGATCGTAATACTTATTGAGGTAATTTAGATCACGTTAGCTATAACGGAATGAGTATATATGAATTAACTTTAGACTATTTGATTCCATGAATTAGCTTCAAGCTCTCTCAAGTATTCATGGATCGAATACATTAGAATCATTCATGTAATTGAATCCTTTGATAATTTAACCAGTGATACACTGATAATGACACTTCACTTATGAGAATTTGGTTTATCAATGTGTCTTTAAAGGCCCTGGTAATATATGATGACAACAAGCCATAAGTCTCTCGTCCATGTAATAGTAACATGTAACACTATACTTATAGAAAAGTATCACTCGTATAAGGGTAGATTCATAATCTCATGTCTTTTGTAGACATTAAATCATAGTGATTTACTTTCATTGTGGTAAATACCCTTTTGTGTTACTTTCATTGTGGTAAATACCCTTTTGTGTCTATAGGGTTAAAGGTCAAAGGTCAAAGGTCAAAATATCTCATCACGTTTTAAATATTTAGTTTTATTAGAATTGCCTCTTTCCAATTTGGCCAATAATATGCTTTGTCGACATGCATAATAAAACGTGATATAACATTGATTAGTACAGTTCTTAATGATCTTTGGTAGCTATCATTTGTAAATTGTCATAGATGATCATCATTCATAGATCTCACACATTCTTATATGTATGCATTTTTGATATTAGGCTACCCATGCCACTTTTGGGGCAAATATTGTCACTTCTAAGACAAATATTATCTAGCGAATGTGGATCTTTTACTTGTAATATCATGAGACCATTAGAGGACCTATATAATCTTCCTTTTTCAGGAGCTTAAAACTTTAGACCTGGTAGATACATTTCACTTAAATTTATGCCGTTATTCAAATGAAAATAATCTTATTCTCCCCCTAATGGTGGGAAGACTGTCATGTTATGACCATCCGCAAATATGCGTTTAAAACTCTATCACTTTCTTTCGAGTGAGATGTTTATTGGTTGGTGGCGAACCTAAACCAAATATAAGGTCAAAAATATTATATTCGTTAATATCAACCTTATATCATTCTCTAATGGTGTACCTACAACATTTGTATGTATAGCTGTATTAGGAACTCTAACATTGTATAATGACATTTTCTTCAGGAGAACCATGTCACTTGGATACACATGCATCCCACAAATCAAATGGGGTATAGACTATTTGAGTCAATATGGATTGTCTCATAGACTTTAATCCAAGTTGACGTCTGTGCTTTTAGCATATACATTTGTCAAGATCTTTTATCAAATCACTAGCTGAGACATTTCTCAAAATCAAAATAAGAAGGTGGATAAACAACTCTAACCACTCTACATCGTTCTTCATGAACAATCTCTCTCCCCCTCATGACAAGGGGATTGCCTCATTGAGTTCACGACAAGCAACTATGCAGTAAATACAATTTGATAGGAATTAAGCTTAGCAGCTTTCAGGCCTTGTGTCACGCCCCGACCCGTAATTTTTATCTTTATTACTGGCATAGTGGTAATAAGAATTTTACCGTGTTCGTCATTAAGTGTAAAATATAATTGATCCCCAGAAAGGTGTAGGGGACGATTATTTTGTAGGATTATTCTAAGGAAGAAATTTTGACGACGGTAAAAAATGGTAATTTTTGCTAGTAAAATGCAATTTTATTGGGGTTTTATTTTTTGGGTATTGAATTTTGGATTTGGGTTTATTAGGGGACTTGGACCCGGATCAGGCCAAGCCCAATTTTTTATTTTTTTTCCTTCTCTCCGCGCGCCCGCGCTCCCTCTCTCTCCCTCTCCCCGACCCATTTCTGTCCGGATTTTGCCCGAGGCCTACCGCCGCCGTCAGGCCGCCTCATACCTCCACGCCGGTCCCGATCGATCGGTCTCCATCCCAGCTTCATTTCTAGACTGGTGGCAGCCTCCCTAACGCCGTCGTAAAGGAGCGGCCAAGCCCGAAAGCTTCGACTGTCGGAAGTTAGTTTTCACCGGAACTCCTTCCTCCGGCCGCCATAGCCGGCGAGCCATAGCTCAAAAGAAAGCCCTCCTCCCGTGCGTCAATCCCTCCAAAGGGCTCGCTCCATTTCAAGCTAGGTAAGGAGAAATCGGTAATGGAAATTTTAGGGTTTTATTGTGTGTTTGTGTTCGATTGGCTTGGTTAGGCTTAGAATTGGAGTTTGTGGTAGTTAGGAATGTTGTAGAGGAGGTTGAGAGGAAGATGCTACCAAATTTTGGTGAGCATCGGAGGTCGCCGGAGTTGGTCACCGGCCGCCGCTGCCGGTGGAGCCGCTGAGCAAATGTTTTTGGTGGGGAAAAATGTGAGGAGTTTAATGGAATAAGTTTTTGAATTTTTGGAGGAGTTTTGGATAGGTTTGAGAATTGTTGAAGTTTGGTATTTTTGACGGATTATTAAATTAGAATCCGGCCATTAGATTTTATTTGGTGGAAGATGATTTTGAGGATGTCAGTTTTTTGTGTGTGGAGTTTTGAGGTTGGCAATGAATTCAAGATTGTGGAGTGTTAGGCTTGGTTGAGCACGCGAAGCATATTTAATTTATGCATGTTTTGCGTTAAACGTCGATGTTTTATTTAAGGTTTTATTTATTTGGAACAGGACGTGAGGAGGCTCGAGCGGAAGAGACCTCCGACTGACAATAGGCTTAGGACAAACCTGTGAGTGGACCTTTGTTTTAATTAATTTGTTCGAAATGCTTTATCATTTTAAATGATTTTTTGTTGTTGGATATTTCCCGAAATTGAGAATTTCGGTGATTATACTCTTATATGAGAATATTATGTATATGATTAAATGCTAGCTCGCTATACGTGATTTTCCCCATATCGAGGTTCAATTCCGGTATGGGTGACGTGAGCGTCGTAGCCCTGTGCGACTTTCTAATTTCGTATTCATTTATTCATAGATTTCGTACAAGGAGTAAGCACACACACACACACACACACACACACACACACACATATATATATATATATATATATATATATATATATACCACTCGGACGCTTTCCCCCAGCCTGAGGTACAATTCCAGTGTTGGGTGACGTGAGCGTTAGACGCAAGGGTAGTAGCTTTGTATGATATCTACTTTATTCAAGTTGTTCATAGATATCATACAAAGGGTTAGGCGAGTGTGCATACATACTATATATATAATATCCTGGCCTGAGAGACAATTTCTTAAAGTTTGAGAGTCTAGCCAGGCTGGACCCTAGTTCAGAATCTTTCCAGTGGAGCTCTTATTTTTGCTGCTGATGAAGCGTTTTCTTGGAAAGCATTTTTGGGGAAATATTTATTTGTTGTCGGAATAGTTTTGTCCACTCACTCTGACGTGTTGAATATTTTCCCCTGGGCTCTTCGTTTTTAAAATTGCCCAGTCTGCAGAGTTCGCGTGAGGTCTAGCAGGAGACGTCGAGGCATAGTCACCCATTTATCCGTTACATTTCGCCAGTAGGTTAACTGTTTAATCTACTTGGGGTTTGTTAGCTTTCACTGTGTATTATTTTAATTTTTTAGTAGCTCTGAATACTTTTGGAATTCTTCTGTGTAATTTATATTCTGGCTACTTTTGGATTGTAGCGGAGGATTTATGTTGGAGTAAAAAGGTGATTCTTAAATTCTTATAAGTTAGGGTTGTAAATTTCGAGGGAGGTTTGCCGAGTCTTCAGTAAATTTTCCTTGGAGGTGGTCCCCGCAGGACTCATCTCGGGTTTCGAGGTGAAATTCGGGACGGTTCTTGACACCTTGTAGGTGATTTGACACAACATGGTAGAAAAAAGAGGACATAACTTGTCCATTACAGAAACGGTTCATGACAGTATGTTCATGATCCACTTTTGGTGGCATCTCATGGTATAATCTTATCAATCGATTTTAAACCATAATAGAGGCACATAATGTAAAGAGGGGAAACTATTTGCTCTTATGAAGCCATTAATCATATATGAAATCGAAACTTCAGGTTCGAATTTATAATGTTAGAATGATAGGTTTTCAGATTTCGTATGTCAAACTTCGGGTTCAAATAATTCAAGTGCTCGAAACTTCACGCTCGAGTAACCCAAGTGAAACTTCATGTTCACCATATATTTTATACCCAAAGCTTCGGGTTTGAGTCTTTACCATTAGAACTTCGGGTTCTATGATTATAGTCTTTTGAACTTCTGGTTCAAAAACATAACATTCAAAATTCATATGTTCGAGGTATAAGGCTGTTGGCCCATATGAATAACAATAAAATTTAGATGATAAGTACTGGAATAAAAATATATAATAAAATAGGAAAACTGTAAAGAACAAAAAGTAAATAAATTGACGTAGGAAACTTCTAGTTCCATGAATGAAAAAAATATACAGAACTTCTAGTCTGATTAACTTCACATATATGATCATATTGTTTCTCTCCTCTAATTACACGAGAACATAGTATCAAAATAAGGTGAGGAACTTTGGGTACTCGTATGATTAGGTATTACAAGGTGTGGCTTCAATGATATTTTTATAACTTGGAGGAACTTTTGGCCCTCACCAATTGCATAAACTTTGAGAGACTTCATGTCATAATTTTGATTATTGTTCTCACGAGGAACTTCAGGCCCTCTGTAGCTCAATCAAAAGACTTCAGGTCTCGTTCTATGAACTATGAACATGAAATTCACAAATAGACGTAAACATGAGTTTACTCTTAATCAATTTGAAATTTGGTCAAACTGACAGGTGCATACCTCAAATCCAAACTGTTATGTTAATAAGTATCATGCTTTACCATATCCGCACAGTAATCACAAGGGAGGCCATAAAAATCCTATTGTGAAACTTCAAGGGATGAAGGTTTTGTGTTGTTAATCATGGAGTAGAATATGCAAGAGTCCATTCCATACTGATCGATATATATCATTAAAAATCAAATCATTGCTGTCTTTTGAATAGCATAGTCATGGCTGCAAAAACATCTTAGAGATAAAAAAAAAATCACATAACTCTTGTGAAAATGAAGAAGAGCCATAGTCGATTTCTCTGAACAATTTCTAACACAAGTATAATTGCAAGATAGGATAACTCAAATGTAACCAATAGAATAGAATTAAAGGCACAACATATGTTAATGAACAAAAACCTAATCGTATCATATATCAAAAGAATGAACAATCATGATCATGAGGGCAATTTATAAAAAGAAATCTTGATGTCGATCATATAATAGAACAATCAATATCATCTGGGTTAAGAATAAGCAAGTGAAACTTATAGATCAATAACATCGTTGAAAACAACAATTAAGTTACACCGTATGATTTTTAGATCATCATATAGTCTTTAAAAAAAATTGGGAAAAGGTGAACAACAAAATCAATTTTGGTTTTCTAGGGTTTGGTCGTTATCAACTCAAAGGAAGAGTCGTGCTGATAACGTATTATGAAATAAAGAAAAGAAGAAGAGAAAACCCAGAGAGAATAGTTGGGTAGAGGCATAAGTCTACTCATTCATTCTCATTAGCCTCTTTATATAGAGGTAAGATTTACATCAAAGTACATAACTAATGAGTAATAATGTAAACAACCACATAGATTATAATATTTATAACATTATGTGAATAATATGTTTATTAATTCAATTTTTTGTTTTCATTGAAATCATTTGTGTATTCAAATGATGATAAAAAATAAAATGATGAATCATGTAATTAAGAATTATAATATTATTATACGTACATTTGTCAATATATTAATTCTACGTTACCCTTAGAATCTTGTTTGAAAACCATTATGTTACGACTGTGTCTGTTAGTACATAGCCAAAATACCTGGCTGAGCCGAGAATAAGACACAATTACCCGGTCACCGAAGATCATTCCAGGCGAGATAACTCTAGCGAGCCCTTCACGGATATCCAAAGAGTGAAGGGCCGGTAACAACCCATTTGCCAAACCCACTCTAGCAGCAAAACACCCCAAAAAGGGGAGACACTACAAAGGTTAACAAATAATCCCACATCGGAGACTGAGGCCACAGTGCCTAACATTGGCCTATAAAACAGGCACAAACTCCCAAAAAAGGTAAGGATAACTCTCTTCTCACACTCCCGTACACCGCAAGTGGCAACCTAAGGCTAACTTAAGCATCGGAGAGTCGAAGACTGACCCACCCCAGTCCCGACTTCCTAACGCCCTGTTACTTGTGTAGGTACTGAGTGCGGAACCAAGAATTCTACCTCATCCCGACTCGCAGTCTCTTCCCGACTCACAGTATTGTCCTGACTCGGGGTCTCATCCCGAGACAGGTAGAAACAATTGGCGCTAGAAGGAGAGCCCTCTTGTGGAACTCCCATTTAACTCATCACAATGGTGGAAATCATCGATGACCCTACGGACCCTGGCACTCAGATAGAGAAAGAACTTTTCCAATCCGGCGACACGTCCCTTCCCCAAACTGGCAATGCAGCCCTAATTAGCCATCCCGACCCCGCCACAGCCCTTGAAATTCTAAAGCGAGATTTCCATTTGTTCCGCGAGCAAGCGGCGAAAGAGAGGGCAGAAGTAGAAGCGTACCGGGTACGCATCGCCGAGTTGGAAAAAGAATAATTCTTGCTCCGTGCCACGTTAGAACATCGTAACGTGTACAACGACAGCTTGGACCGCGCGAAGCAAGTTGCCGGAACCCCGGACTCCACCACAGGCGCTAACGCCATTGAAGTACATGGCCAGATTCTAACCTTGCATGGTGGAGCCCCACGATTCCCCGCACGCCAGCCTTCTGTAAAACGACAATGCACGACACCCTGGAAAATCCTAGACATCCAACGCGGTGTCACAATCACCCCATCAGCGTGGGATCAAGTGACATTTCACAGAGGGGAGGATACCATAAATTGCCATCATTGTGAGCCATTCATAATCAATGTGCAGGTGGATCATTACATGTGCCACAGAGTCTTAGTGGACACAGGGGCCGTCGTAAGTGTCGTGTTTTCAGATTGTTACAAAGGACTCCAGCAAAACCGAACTAAACTGTACAATAACCACGATCCCCTTGTCAACTTCTCTGGCAAGATAGTGCAACCGTTAAGCTCAAACAGCCTAACCGTGTCAGTGGGAACCGCTCCTTGCCACTCTTCTATTAGAGCCCGCTTCCTCATAGTCAATTGTCCCTCGTCCTATAACCTCATCTTAGGCCAGGACATCCTTTGGGGGCTGCAGTGCTTCATCGCCGGTCACATGCTTCTCATGAAAGTTCCCACCCCATGAGGCATCCTGACAATTCAAGGGGATCGGGCGGCCATTGAGCATTGCCATCTTAACGCCATCCAGCAGGGGCGCGGAGCCTATGAGATGTTGCCTCTCAGCCCCTCGGAGCCCATCGATGACCAACAAAGACGACCCAGAGGGGAGCGGGAAAAAGAGAGCCCCGCGACCTAATCCAACGAAAGACACAGAATGGGTGTCCCTGTCACCCACCGCTCCAGAAAGTAAAGTCTGTATTGCCTTCCTACAGGAAAAACAAGCAGTCTTCGCTTGGTCCTATGCCAGGAATCTCCCCTGATATCATCACCCACAAACTCAACATCCTCCAAGACCACCCCCCTGTCAGGCAAAAGAGACATGCCTTTCACCCAGACAAGTATCGAGCTATCCAAGCTGAGGTCCAACAGCTCAAGGAAATCAAGTTCATCAGTGAGGTTTCTTACCCGACATGGGTCTCCAACGTCGCCATGGTCCCCAAGCCTAACGGCACGTGGCGCATGTGTGTTGACTACACGAACCTTAATAAGACGTGCCCCATGGACAGCTTCCCTTTGCCACGAATCGACCAATTGGTTGATTCCATAGCTGGCTTCAAGACGCTCAGCTTCCTCGATGCCTACTCGGGCAACAACCAGATCAAAATGCACCCCGCCGATCAGGCTCACACAACCTTTGTCACTGACAAGGGACTGTATTGTTACGAGGTCATGCCCTTTGGCCTCAAGAATGCAGGGGCGACTTATCAACGGCTGGTCAACGCCCTGTTCAAGGATGAAATTGGAGAGGCCATGGAAGTATATGTCGACGACATGTTGGTCAAGAGCAAGACAGAGGACGACCACATTGCCAACCTCAATAGAGTATTCACTAAGCTCGTAGAACACGGGATGCGCCTTAACCCTCAGAAGTGCATCTTTGCCGTGGGAGGCGGCAAATTCCTTGGCTTCATGGTCAGTGAAAGAGGCATTGAGGCCAACCCAAAAAAAGTCCAAGCCATACTGGACATGACTACCCCGACCTTGTAGAGCGAGGTCCAATACCTTACAGGATGCTTGGTAGCCCTGGCACGTTTCATTTCCCGCCTTACAGACAGGTGCAATCCCTTCTTTCAGCTGCTCAAGGCACAACATAAAAAAGATGTCACTTGGGGCCTGGAGTATGACGACGTCTTCAACAACATAAGGGCGTACCTTGCCACTGTCCCTCTCCTATCCTAGCTAATCCCCGACGAAGTGCTTTACCTGTATTTGGCTGGTTCCGCCACTGCCGTTAGTGCGACGATCACACGCCATGCTCATGATAACGAGCTCCTAGTTTACTATTGTGGTAGAGGACTCACGGATCCTGAGACTCGCTATCCAGGCATAGAGAAACTTGCTCTCGCCATCATCACTGACGCCAGGAAACTCAGGCCATATTTCTAAGCCCACACAATCCATGTACTCACCAACCAACCCTTACGGCAAATATTGCAGAAATCTGAAACCTCAGGCCGCATGGTAAAATGGGTGGTTGAGTTGGGAGAATTTGACTTGGATTACAAGCCACAAGTGGCTATCAAAGGGCAGGCAGCTGTAGACTTTATTGCTGAATTTATACCCTTGGCCAATAGCAGTCCCCACCCAGATGCCCCCATCGGGGACGCCATCTGGGAACTCCAAGTTGATAGATCCTCTTATAACAGACTCAGCGGAGCAGGAATCATAATCACGGACGTCACTCGTATGAGTATGCCCCCCGGTTTGAATTCAAAGCCTCCAACAACATCGCTGAATACGAAGCCCTTATTGCAGGCATTCAACTTTGTCGAGAGCTCGGAGCCCGACACCTCCGCATCTTTAGTGATTCTCAGCTCGTAGTCAGTCAGGTGGCAGGGAACTTCAAGGCCAACCTACACAACTTGGGATTCTATAAGTCTCGCGGGTGCTCTTCTGCAACACTTCAGCTCATACAAGCTCACCCAAATCCCGCGTACAAAAAACTTTAAGGTTGACGCCCTTGCGAGACTCGCCACGTTTCCTCTCGAGTCCACGCCACCTGACGTGCACATCGAGACACTGGACAAGCCTAGCATCTCAAGAGCCTATTCAGAAATTTTTGCCCTTGAGCCCATGGAGCAGCCCTCATGGATGGACCCATTCATCACTTTTCTTTCGGATGGAACCCTGCCCTAGGACAAGCATGAAGAAAAGCGACTACGCTGCAAAGCCTCCTTTTACTTGCTCAGAAGTGGAAAGCTATATCGCTGGGGCCAGTCATGTCCCTTATTGTGATGCCTACCCATGGCAGAGGGGCACAAAGTGCTGAAGTCGCTCCACAACGACATTTGTGGGAACCACGCTGGGGCCTGGAACCTCATGTTCAAAGCGTTTCGCGCGGGGTATTATTGGTCAACCCTAGAGTGTGATGCCAGAGCGGTCATCCAAACATGCCTTCAATGCCATAAATTTGTAGATTTTGCACATCACCCCCCAGTCCCCTCTCTGTCATCATCTCGCCCGTCCTTTTCAGCCAGTGGGGACTTGATTTCATAGGGCAGCTCCCCACAGCCCCGGGACAGTTCAAGTATGCTATTTTCATTGTGGATTACAACACAAAATGGATCGAGGCAGAGCCCCTTGTCATAATCACCACTGAAAAAGTAATCAACTTCCTTTAGCAAAATTTGTACTGTCGCTTTGGAGTACCCCAAGCCATCGTTACCGACAACGGAACCCAGTTTGACAATGACACATTTTGGGGATTCTTATCAGATCAGGGCACATCAATCTCTTATGCCTCCCCAACACATCCCCAGACTAATGACCAGGCGGAAGCTATAAACAAGCTCATCAAGCAAAACCTGAAGAAACGCCTGGAAGAGGCCAAGGGTTTGTGGGCAGCCAAGCTCCCAGACGTTCTCTGGACACTCCACACCACCCCCACAACGGCCACAGGAGAGTCCCCATACCTCTTGGCTTATGGCACCGAGGCCGTGGTACCGGTGGAAATAGAGGTCCCAAGTGAACGTGTCACAACCTATGACCCCGAGACAAATGCAACAGGGTTACGACTTAACATGGACCTCCTATAGGAGCGCCGGGACAAGGCATACCTCAGGACCATCAATAACAAGCAGAAAATAGCCAGATACTACAACAAAAAAGTCGTCCCCCGCCCCCTGAAGGTAGGCGATTGAGTCATGAAAGAGGTCATCCCCCATCCTATTGGCCTCAAGGCAAAGTGGGAGGGCCCACTCGAGATAGTTAACGCTCATGGGCCTACCACATTCTATCTCCGAGATTGTGATCGTCGCGTGCTACCCCGCCCCTGGAACGCTCACCACCTCTATCTCTACCCCAGTTAACCAATTTTAACCTTGGTTTCGTAGCCGTTGCTTCATTGTTTATGTACTTTAGCCCTGTAGCGGCTCCAACAATGTACACCTTGCCCCCTAGCGGCTAAATCTAAATGTAATGAAGTGCTTTGTCATTCCAACATGCTACACTTCGTCCCCGCAACGCAGGGCCACAAACCATACAAAATTAATCAACAGCAAGACAAACATACAAAGGCTACACATAATGCCAAAACATCAACCTGGACTCCCAGGCAAGTTAGTATAAACCAGTCACAATTTGTGTGTCTTGTGTGTTTTACTGAACCATATATGTTGCGATAAATCTTTCAGATTGCCAACATTATATTTATAGATGCACCAGTTGGCACTGGTTTCTCCTACTCAACTACTCAGGAAGGTTACAATACCAGTGACACTGAATCATCAGAAGCCGTGTACCAATTTCTCCGAAAGGTGAGGACCTCATTCATCTCACTTAATCTTCTATCAAGTAACAAAGAGAAACAAAACTTCAGTGGAAAATATTTGAAGACAAAGTATTTGCTTTGTTTTCACCATTTTTCTTTCGAACAAACACAAAAAGAAAAGTGATAAATGTGTAACAGTTTGCTTACTTCTGGAACACAGTGGATGCTCAAACATCCCAAGTTCCGCTACAATCCACTCTACATTGCCGGAGATTCATATTCAGGCATCATTGTTCCTCAAGTCATTCTTAAAGTATCAAATGGTTGGTAACTTACAAGAACTCTATAGTATACAGTTATACACATAACCAATTAAGGATTTTTTCCAATTGACTTTTACATGGTGTGGTGCAGGTAATCGTAATGGAGTCAGACCACCCATGAAACTCCAGGTACATGTCTTGCCCTCTTTTAACAATGCTATTCTTAATTGAACATCAATAGCATACGTCTTACAGACTTCAGAACATGATGTAGTCATTTGTTTCTGTCATTTTATCAGGGATATCTACTTGGAAATCCTGTAACAGAGTTACACAGCGATGAAAATTCAAGAATCGAATTTTACCACCGCGTCACACTTATATCAAGTGAACTTTATGAGGTAATTTGAACTTCCTATCTCATATTTAGCCCTGAATTCACTACAAGAAAAACACAATTCTGATACCAAACATAACCCAAAAGGTCGAAACTTCAGTACTTGAGCATTACTGTCTAGTAAATGCATATTACTCCCGGTTATGGCATACACCACATTTTTTCACCGATATGTCATCTCATAAAATGGTCAAGGCATACCGGACACTGGAAAATCGTGGTGTATGAAAACAACGAAAGATTCATATCTACAAGGCACATATGTGACTTTACTTGTCTAAAAATCAACCTAATTTGAAAACTGTTTATATGCTTTTTTTTCAGTCCATCCAAGAAAATTGCAAAGGGGAATATGTTTATCCAAATGTAAGCAATTCAGATTGCATGGACGACATTGGACTTGTTGCAGAGGCTGTACATCGTTAACTTCTTACTTCTTTTTATGATGTAAATTCCCCTTTACAGTGCAAATTGCCGGCAAAAGATTATTTCAAGTTCCCTTCTCCTCTTATTGTAGTGCACTATAAGAGTAGATGATGCAAACATTTTGCAACCAAAATGTTCCTGGGCATCCCCAAAATTAGCAGATAGATCAGAAAAACGAGGGCTGAAATTTTTCGATGACATCCCAGATGAAATCATTCGATCACCAATTGAACGAGAAAGACATTGGTGTCGTGTAAGTTCTGACCAATTTTCTTTTCTTTTTCTTTGTTGCTGGGAATGCAAGTTCTTACCATTTTTCATTACATAACTTCAGAAGCAAACATTAGTAGCTATACTGAGAAATCACACGATTCTTCAAAGGTTTCCTCGAATGAGAGACTGAAATTAATATCCGTGCTGGGGATACTAGACTGATGATTGTATTACATAATATTTACGTTTTTGCAGAACAGCAATTACGTGCTTTCTTATATATGGGCGAATGATGAATCAGTGCAAGAAACTCTCGGCATTCGAAACGTAAGTACTTTCTGTTGATGTCATTCGGAAGTTGTTAATGTTAGATCAACGTAGTAATAAGTACCACTAGTTTTATCTCTAACTCATTGAAAGTATGGATCTTTGAAAAATATCAGGGCACCATAACAGATTGGAAGAGGTGCAATAAGAGCTTGGCTTATGAGTATGATGTGTTGAGCGTGGTGAATTACCATTATGAACTCATCAGTAGAGGCTATCGATCTTTGATCTACAGGTGAATTTGAAGTCACAAATGCATTATGTTTCATTCAGAAATCACTTCCAAAAGACTTGTATTGTATCTTCTAAATCCACCTACATGCTGCATTGCTGCATGTCCAAAAACCAAGTCATTCTTAATTTACACTCCTAATTGATCCAAACATCCGAACAATATAACTGCAGTGGTGATCATGACGGTTTGATTCCATACGTCGGTACACTAACGTGGATCAATCTTCTCAACTTGACTGTTGCCGATGGATGGAGACCGTGGTATGTCAACGGAAATGTTGCAGGGTAAGAGTGGAAGTCTAGCTACATTTGTACATTTGTTTACTCCTTTGACAACATTGCAGTATTGCAAATGTAAGGATAGAAACCATATTCCCGATTTGATTGATCACATTTCCTTTTCTCTCAGATTTACCGAGAAGTATATAAACGATGTGTCAGATGGACTGACCTTTGCAACTCTAAAGGTAATGAACTAAGAACTAGTGCTTAACCATGTTCCTTTATATGTTTCTTGTTGGGTAAGTATTAGTGTTTAACTGTGTGATTCCTTGTGTAGGGAGCGGGTCACACAGCTCCAGAGTACATGCCTGAGCAAGCTCTTGATATGATTGATAGATGGTTGGCTTATTATCCTCTGTGATTATATGAGGAAAAAAATTGGCACCTGCTAGTCCGTTATTTCAGAGCTGTTCAAGCATTTTCAATATATATGCAAGCTAGCTTATTCAGAATTTTTTATATAAATCATACCCAATTTTGTGATATGATGTAATATCTCCTTCAAATAATATTCTTGTTCAAGATGTATGGTTATTGTCGATTTATGAAAAAGAAAAAAAAGAAGAAGATGGTTATAGCTACAGTACTGCTCTAAGAAAATTATTCAGTACACGCAGTTATATGCCCTTATTTATTTGGGTAAAAACCTAAAATGGTACCTCAAGTATTGCTCCGTTACCTGATATGGTATTTCCGTTAGTTTTTCTGTTAAGATCGCTTACGTGGCATATATTTAAATTGTATAAATACTCAAAATGGTACTTAACCTACTACGAAAGATAATTTTTGGTTTATATAAACTTTTTTACTCCAAATAAAAATTCTAAATTACTTTTTTATCTATATATATATATATATATGTAGATCATAAACATATATTTACAATTTACATATTTATATATATATATATAAATTAAACACATAAACATATTATTAACATTTTATCTATAAATATTTTCTTACATAAAAATAGGTCTATTTGTAAAGAAAGTCCAATATGTAGTAAGTAGTAACGATGTAATATATTTATAATTATTTATAAGAAAATTGCTCATAAAAGAATATAAATAAAATAAATATTATGTTTATAAAGAAGAATATAATATATTTATGAATTATAATATTTACGGTTTACCTATCGATCATATATAATCAGATATTGAGGTGTCATTTGAGGTTAAAAAAAAAGTACAGGTATCGAAAAATTCATTTCGCAATAGCTTAGGTACCATTTTAGGTATTTATACCATTCAAATATATGACACGTAGGCGATCTTAACGGAAAAACTAACGGATATATCATATCAGGTAATAGAGCAATACTTGAGGTACCATTTCAAGTAAAAATAATTCGTAAGTACCAAAAAATACTTTTCGCAATAATTCAGGAACTATTTTATGTTTTTCCTCTATTTATTTAGACCCAAATATATAAAACTATTTTTTTTTTTTTTGAAAAAGGAATAAACATACTCATTCATATTCATCCTAATGAACAAACAAGGTCAAGCTAGGGGTAGGGCTGTCAATTCCGACACGACTCGAAACTCACACGAAATAAAACGGGTACAACCCGCAAGATTAAAAAGCATGCATATGCATATCACTGTTTTTCACAGAGGTTAGCGGCCTTGCTTGCTATCCTAGTTCTGAATCCTTCGTATGTCCGGTTTGTTTTCAAAGAATCTGTTATATTAGTTTAATAGGTCCTTGCTGTTTTTCAAATTTGAATGGACAACTGGGTTGAGGGAAGTGATGTGACGCTTAAACCAGTCTAAGGGTTGAGATCTTTTGATATGCCAACCCGTAACCAAATGGTTTGATGCTCAAGGCTCTAGCTTGGATTCTATGACACATTATCCTATGCAACAGCTAGTCCCTTTGTGATTCAAAGACCAGTTGCTTTCGACTATGTCAAAGTCCATTGATGGACTGAGTAAGAGGGTTTGAAACCTCTTTGCTCCCTGATTTGAATCATTCATGTTTTAAGAAATGTTTCTTTGTCTTATTGAGATTGCTCTTGTCATCTCTTTCTTTAGATACATCGCTCTCAGCGTTGTAGCCAAAGACTACTATCCAAACCTCCTGAAACCTGTTGAGGTCAGCTGGCATCACCTTTTGATGTCTTGACTGCCTATATATATCTATATATAGCTTTAGCTTTTCTCTATGGTTGTTGAAAACTGCCTTATTGTGTTTTCTATGTTGAGTCTAGCTTTTAGCTTGCATTGTTCATGCTGCTCTAAGTCTTCTTCGTAACTGTAAACCTTAGAGCTTGAACTCAAAACTTCTTTCATCAACTCATATCATGTTGCATACCATGAGGGATGTGTAGTGTAACTTTCCTTCACCAAAGAGATCTGATCTGAATCTCTTTAGATATATGATATGTGAGGAACCTTTAGATCTTTGGCATAGACAAATGTGTCACTTGAATCATCAGGATATGGTGAAGTTGTCCTCAAAAGAAGCTGTCAGAGGGATACCAAAAGGTATGTGCGGTGAATTGTTGGTAAGATGACTCGAACTTCTCATCCGTTGTTAAATGCTAATCCTACTACTCATGTTCTTGAATTGTACGTTGCATTTAGACTTAGTAGGACATGTTGAGACTAAAAGCATTAGAGGTAGAAAATATGCTCTTGTTATTGTTGATGATTTTTCTAGATTCACTTGGGTGAGATTCTTGTCTAACAAAGGTGAAACTTTTGAAAATTATCACAGTGTTGCTAAAAGAATCACGAAGGAAAAATTAAATGAGGACATACATATAGTTAGAATCAGATCAGATCATGGTACTGAATTCGAAAACTCTTATTTTGAAAATTATTGTGAAGAGTTTGGTGTGCATCATGAATTCTCTGCTCCTATCACTCCACAGCATAATGGCATTGTAGAAAGAAAGAATAGGGTTCTTGTGGAATTATCTAGGGTTATGTTAGCTGCATCTGCTCTTGACCATTCTTTTTGGGCAGAAGCAGTAAACAATGCGTGTTACAACTTAAACCATGTAATTCTTAGACTTGGAACAACCATGACTCCTTACGATATCTGGAGAGGTAGGAAGACAAATATCTCTCATCTCAAAGTTTTTAGAAGTCCCTGCTTTATCTATAGGGACAAGGAGTATTTGACAAAGTTTGATGCAAAGAGTGACAAGGGTGTGTTCCTTGGCTATGCTGAAAATAGTCGAGCTTATCGGGTGTATAACAAGAGAACTTGCAAAATCATGGAATCAGTAAATGTGGCTGTTAATAATGCTCTTGTTTGCAAAAATGAGGGGTGTATTTTATTTGAACAGGAAGCTAAACCTTCCTCATCCAAAACCAAATCCGATCAAGGAGATAATGACTCAGGGATGGATGATGACACAGACCTTCCAGGATCTGGGAAGGATGCTACACTTGCTAGTCAGCCAATTCATCGAAGTGGCAAAAGACAAGTTTAGAAGGATCATGATCTTTCCCATGTAATTGGGGATATGTCTAAGCCTAGAAAGACCAGGAGTAAGACTGGTCGGTTGGTGAGTAATTTCTCAGTGTTTAAATATTTTGTTACTATGCATAAAGATGACATCAATACCATTACATACTATGGCTTTGTGTCTATAATTGAGCCAAAGAAGGTGAAGGAAGCCTTGCTTATGCTGATTGGATCAGTGCCATGCAAGACGAGTTGAACCAGTTTGAAAGAAGCAATGTTTGGCATTTAGTGTCTAGACCGAAGGATAAAAATGTCATAGGAACCAAATGGGTGTTCTAAAACAAAAATGATGAAAATGCTATTATCACCCGAAACAAGGCAAGACTTGTTGTGCAAGGGTATTCTCAAATAGAAGGTCTAGATTTTGATGAGACATTTGCTCCTGTAGCTAGACTTGAGTCAGTTCATCTTCTCGTTGTTGTTGCTTGTTACTTAAAGTTTACCATGTATCAAATGGATGTGAAAAATGTTTTTCTGAATAGTATCTTCAAAGAGGAAGTGTATGTGAAACAATCCCCAAGATTTCAAAGTCTTACCCATCCTGAACATTTCTATAAGTTAGATAAGGCTCTCTATGGTCTCAAACAAGCCCCTAGGGCTTGGTATGAGAGGTTGCCAAACCACCTTGTGGACCATGGGTATGTGCAAGGCTCAGTTGAGAAAGGGATATTTGTTAAATGTACCTCAGAGCACATTATCATCGCTAAGATATATATTGATGACATAGTGTTTGGGTCTACTTCTCTTGTTTTGGTGCATGAGTTCTCTGAGCTCATGAAGAAAGAGTTTGAAATGAGTCTTTGTGGCAAGTTAAGCTACTTTTTAGGTCTTCACGTAGTGCAAAGTCTAAATGGCCTATTTATATGTCAATCTAAGTATGCTCAGGACCTTGTTAAGAAGTTTGGAATGGAAACGGCCACTGCCTTCCCCACTCCAATGAGCACCAGTTGTAAGATTAGTATTGACCTTTCTGGCATTAGCGTAGACCAAACCTGTCACGCCTTAACTCTTAAATTTTACCTTATTTACAAGCATGGTGTTAATAAGAGTTTTATCGTCTTCGTCATTAAGTTTATAGTTTAATTGGTCCACAGAGAGGTTGTGGAGGACGACTATTTCGAAGGAATTATTCATAGGAGAAAAATGTGACGACGGTAAAAATAGTAAATTTTAGCTAGTAAAAGGTAATTTTTATTGGAGTATTATTTTTGGGGTGTTTTGGAGTTGGGTATTAAGTTGTGGATCAGGAGAAACCGGTTTGGAAAAAAAGCCCAAACCCATTCTCTCTTCTCTCTCTTATTCCCCAAGCCTCTCTCTCTCCCTGCCGGATTTCTCCTCCTCTGGCCGACGCCGTCCGGCCGACCTGGGCCGTCTCACCGGTCCTGATCGAACCACTGTCTCCTCCTCTCTCCCCCCCCCCGAGTGTGTAGCGCCGCCGTGAAGGAGCAGCCGAGCCCGGAAGCCCCGACTGGCCAAAACTTCTCGTCGTCGGAACTCCCTCCTCCAGCAGCCATAGCTAGCGATCCTTGGCTCGTTAGAAAGCTCTCCTCTTGTGCTTCAATCCCTCAGAAGGTTTTGTTCTGATTCGGCTTGGGTAAGGAGAAATCGGTGTTTGAAATTCTAGGGCTTTAATTATGTTTTCGTTCGATTGGCATAGTTAGCCTTGGTTTTGGTGTTCTTGCTAGTTAGGAAAGTTAGAGGAGGTTGAGAGGAATGTGCTGTCAAAATTTGATAGGCATTGGAGGTCGCCGGAGCTGGCTGCCAGCCGCCGCTGTTGTAAAAGGGTTTTTCATGGCTTTTAATGTGTAATTTTAAGGGGAGTTTAACGGTGTGAACTTTGGAATTTTTGGATAGGTTTGAGAATTTTTAAAGTTTGGTAATTTTGGCGGATTAATAAAATAGAATCCAGCCATTGAATTATTTATGGTTAGGACGGTGGAAAGTGATTTTAAGGATGTCAGGATTTTGCGGTGAAATTTAGTTTACGACGAATTTAAGATTAAGGGCGATAAGCATGGTTGAGCACGCGAAGCTCATATTTTATTTTGCCTATTATTTATAAGCGTCGGTATTTGGTTGATGATTTAATTATGTTTATGGAATAGGATGTGAGGAGGCCTAAGGAGAAGAGACCTTCGACCGACATCAGGCTTAGGCCTAATTTGTGAGTAGACCTTTGTTTTTAAATAATGTGCATGCAATGATTTATAGATGAATATTTTCTTTTGTTGGAGAATAACCGAAATTGAGAATTTCAGTGATTATATATTCATATATGAATGATTATGAGAATAGTATGTATATAAACAAATGCTAGCTACCTATACGTGCTTTTCTGTCATAATGAGGTAAAATTTCATTATGGTGTGACGTGAGCGTTAGACGCCAGCGTCGTAGCCTTGTATGAATTTCTATTTTTCGTATTTATTCATAGAATTCATACAAGGAATATGACGAGTGTAAATACATATTGATATATATATTTTTAGCCTGAGAGGCCATTTTATAAAGTTTGGGAGTCTAGCAAGGCTAGACATGTGTTAAGAAATTTCGAGTTAAAGCTTTTGAGCTGTCGTATGCATCATGTTTTCTATGGAAATAAATTTTGAGAAAGCATAAATATTTCATTGGAATTATTTTCGTCCACTCACTCTAACATTTTCTGAATGTTTTCCCCTGGGCAATTCGTTTTAAAAATGCCCAGTCTACAAAGTTCAGGTTGACTCTAGTAAGAGGCGATGAGGCATAGTCACCCATCTCTCAGCTACTTTTCACCAGTAGGTTACATGCTTAACCTACTAGGGTATTTTTTTCTACTTCTGTTGTTTTAGTAGCTCTTAATACTCTTGGGATTATTTATATAATTTTATCCAGTTATTTATGGTTGAATTGGAGGATGGTTTATCATTGTTAAGAGGGTAGTTCTATAATTTTCAGGGTTAAGGTTGTCCATTTTCAAGAGAGGTTTGCCGAGTTCTTCAGTAAATTTTCTTTGGAGGTGGTTCCCGCAAGACTTACTTCGGGTTTCAGGGTAAAATTTGGGGTGGGTCTTGACAGTTGGTATCAGAGCTCTAGGTTTCGTTTTTTGCCTCCTTATCACTATCATATTTGCCTAAGTAGCACATAGTGTCTATAGAGTGATGATCTGACCGCGGCAGATTCATCAGCAGTTTATGCTTGGGATGCTATGTGTTATTGGGTATGTGTGCTAGTTCTGTTAGTCTTGTTTATAGACTACTAAATATCTTCCTTATCAAGTACTATGCCTCCTAGACGCCGACCCCGTGTGGCTACCTCGACCAACGCCAATGAGGGTGATGAAGTGAGAGGATTAGCGGATTCTATTGGGAACATTCTGAGAGGTGTTTTAGATAGGGTTCAGCACCCTCGGTCTATGAGGAAGAAGGATGTTTCCGATGCAGGGGCAGTTGAGTTCAAGGGTGCCAAGGGACCCTTTGATGCATACTCTTGGGTGGACAAGATGGAAAGGGCTTTTGAGAGCTCTGAACTGCCTGAAGAAAAGAAAGGGAAGATGGCAGTGTCATTTTTAGATGATTCAGCTCATCGAAGGTGGACTCTCGCCAGCAGGAGTAATGGTGGTGCCCAGAATATGACTTGGGAGTAGTTTAAGACGCTCTTCTTGTGTCAGTATTTCAATCACGCTCATCGTAGTTGGATTCAGTCAGATTTTCTAAACATAAAGAAGAGAGATGATGAGGGTGTCAACGAGTTCGAGCAGAGGTTCACTACTCTGAGCTACCATGTGCCATATTTGGTTCCTGATGAGAGGACCAGGATTGATGTTTATTAGGTCACTTGGCGGAGTGTTTGCAGATAAGATGATCGGTGTTATCTACCCAACCTTTCTTGATGTTGTTAGTGCAGCTATGGCTATTAAGACCAGGGGATATATAGTGCTTGGCTGCCTCCTCATCCACTTCTGTATCTTCAGCTGGTAGTGGTTATAGTAGTGGTTATAGTAGTGGATCTAGCTCTGGTGTTCGGAATAGGGCTAGAGGACGTTTCAGGAGACCTTTCAGGAGTCAGTTGGGTAGACAGCAGACTGATCAGTTTGGTGCTGGTGACAGTTCCCAAGGTGGATCATCTGGTGGTCAGACTTTTTCTTTTGGTCAGCAGCATTCTTTTGGGTGTTTTGAGTGCGGTGGCCAGGATCATTTCAGAAGAGATTATCCTTTAATTTATTGGCTCAGAGGACCGCCCTTACTCAGCCAGTCGGTCAGTCTTCAGCCAGAGGCTCCAGTGGTGGTTCTCAAGGTGGTTCAGCAGCTAGGGATGGCTCTCAGCAGGGTAGTGGTCAGCGTGGACATCACATGACTCGCGCTAGACTTCATGCTATGACCCAGCAGGAAGGTCATACTTCTTCAGATGTCATCATTGGTACGTTATTAATTTTTGGTCAGCCATCATTTACTTTAATTGATCCCGGAGCCACGCATTCATTCATGTCTAGTAGATTCGCCCTCCATGCCAATGTGCCATCATTGTCTCTTCCAAGTGAGTGGCATCTTTCTCTACCCTCTTGTGAGGTGATGAGAATAGATTGGGTGTTTAGTGGATGTGAAGTGTTAGTAGAGAGATTTAATTTCAAGGCAAATTTAATTCTTTTAAATATAGTGGAGTTTGATGTGATCTTGGGGATGGACTTTTTAGAGTCGTATAGAGCTATGGTAGATTTTTTCTGAAAAGAAGTGGTGCTTCGAAGTTCAGATGAATTTGAGGTTGCTTTTTAAGGGGAAAGGGATGTCATGTCGAGTTGCCTGATATCAGTTGTTGCCGCCAGAAAATTGTTAAATAAAAGCTGTCAGGCATACTTAGCTCACGTTGTGGATACAAGTATAGGAGTTTTGGAAGTAAGGGATATTCTTGTAGTAAGAGAATTTTCGGATGTGTTCCTTGAGGAATTGCCTAGTGTGCCTCTTGTAAGGAAGATATAATTTTCTATCGAGTTGCTTCCTAGAACTATGTCTATCTAACAGGCACCTTACAGAATGGCTCCAGCGGAATTGAAAGAGTTGAAGACTCAACTGCAGGAGTTGGTAGATAAGGGTTTTATTCAGCCTAGCATGTCTCCATGGGGTGCCCCGGTGTTGGTTGTTAAGAAGAAAGATGGCACCATCAGATTATGCATTGATTATAGGAAGCTAAATCAAGTCACATTGAAGAATAAATATATGTTGTCTCGCATTGATGATTTATTTGATCAGTTGAGGGGTGTTTCTGTGTTCTCAAAGATTGATTTAAGATATAGTTATCATCAGTTGCGGATCCGGGAGTGTGTCATAGCCAAGACCGCTTTTTGATCACGCTATGGTCAATATGAGTTTGTGGTGATACCTTTTGGACTTACTAATGCACCTACTGCATTCAAATATCTCATGAATAGGGTGTTTAGTCCATATCTTGACCGCTTCGTGATCATGTTCATAGATGATATTTTGGTATACTTAAAAAGTGAGAAAGAGCATGTCAAACATCTAAGATTAATATTGCAGACTTTGAGAAATGCTTAGTTATATGCCAAGTTCAGCAAGTGTGAATTTTGGCTGGATAAAGTGGGGTTCTTGGGTCATGTAGTTTTAGCAGAAGGTGTTAGTGTGGATCCGCAAAAGGTGGAAGCAGTGTCAAGTTGGAGAAGACCCACCACTGTGTCGTAGATTCGTAGTTTCTTGAGGTTAGCAGGTTATTATCGGCGATTTGTGCAAGACTTTTCAAAGATTGCAACTCCACTCACAAGATTGACCAAGAAGGGAGTTAAGTTTGAATGGTCAGATCAGTGTGAGGAAAGTTTTCAAGAATTAAAGAATCGCCTAACGAGTGCTCCTGTTTTGGCACTTCCAGATGATAGTGGGGAGTATGTGGTTTATTGTGATGCTTCTAGACAAGGCCTAGGTGGGATATTGATGCAGCATAATCGAGTGATTGCCTACGTTTCGAAGCAATTGAAGCCGCATGAGGTGAATTATCCCACTCATAATTTACAGCTTACAGTAGTAGTTTTTACTCTCAAGTTGTGGAGACACTATCTTTATGGAGCGAAGTGTCAGATTTTTACCGATCACAAGATTCTTCGGTATGTGTTCACTCAAAGGGAGTTGAATATGAGGCAAAGAAGGTGGATGAAGTTGATCAGTGATTATGATTGCACTATTGAGTATCATCCAAGAAAGGATAATGTGGTTGCTGATGCTCTTAGTCGCAATTCCTCCATATCTTTGTTTCATCTAAAGATGGTTCGAGTTCTACTTCTTTGTGAGTTGCGAGCTACATGGGTAGATTTAGCAGTGGACGAAGTGGGTGCCTTGGTAGCTAGTTTCCATGTGAGGCCAGTTTTGGTTGATTCAGTGCGGGAAGCACAGTATAATGATCCTTCCATAGTTTGGTTAATGGAAAGAGAAGCGAATGGAGCCGCCGTAAATTTTTCGGTAAAAATGGATGGAACTTTGTTGTTCAAAAATAGGCTTTGTGTTCCAAAGAGGAATGAAGAGTTAAAGAATGAGTTAATGGAGGAAGCATATAGTTCCACATATGCTGCTCACCCGAGGAGTACAAAGATGTATCAGACTTTGAAGGATTATTATTGGTGGCCAAACATGAAGAGGGAAATCGCAGCCTTTGTGAGTAGGTGTTTGATCTGTCAGCAAGTGAAAACTAAAAGGCAGAAACCTTCAAGGTTGCTTGAGCCGTTGCCGATTCCAGTGTGGAAGTGGGACCACATCACTATGAATTTTGTTTTCAGTTTACCTCGTACCCGTGAAGGGCATGACAGTATTTTGGGTGATTGTGGATAAACTCACTAAATCTGCTCATTTCTTGTCGGTGGGAAAGAAGTATACATTGGATAAATTGGCTGAGCTGTATGTGAATGAGATTATGAGACTTCATGGCGTACCTGAATCCATAGTGTCAGATCGGGATCCTAGATTTGCTTCTAAATTCTGGGGAACTCTTCTGGCAGCTTTAGGTACCCGACTACATTTCAGCACTGCTTTTCATCCTCAGACTGATGGGCAATCAGAGAGGACTATCCAGACTTTGGAGGATATGTTGAGAGCGTGTGCCTTGCAGTTCAGTGAGAGTTGGGATAAGAACATATCTTTGATGGAGTTTTCCTATAATAACAACTTCCATTCGAGTATCGGTATGGCTCCCTTTGAGGCACTTTATGGGAAGCAGTGACGTACGCCCTTATGTTGGAATGAAGTCAGAGAAAAAGAGCTTTGTGGTCCTGAGATTATCCATGACACAAATGAGAAGATCAAGGTGGTCAGAGATAGACTCAAGGCTGCTCAGAGTAGGCAAAAGAGTTATTTCATCATCTTCTTTGGAAGGACCTTGAGTTCCAAGTAGGTGATTGGGTGTTCCTGAAACTATCTCCTTGGAAAGGGGTAGTACGTTTTGGTAAGCTTGGAAAGCTTAGTCCGAGGTATATTAGGCCTTATGAGATAATAGAGTGAGTTGGCTCTCTTGCTTATAGGCTAGTTTTGCCTCCGAAGTTGTCCAAGATACATAATGTGTTTCATGTATCCATGCTTCGTAAGTATATTGCCGATCCTTCTCACATGCTTGAAGAGCAGCCGATTAGTTTGCAGAAGGATTTGTCCTATGAAGAGGAGCCAGTTCAGATTCTTGACCAAAAATAGCAAGTGCTTAAGAACAAGACAATCCAGCTTGTCAAAGTACTTTGGAGAAGTCATCAAGTAGAGGAAGCTACTTGGGAATCGGAGGAGCAAATGAGACAGTAGTATCCTTAGCTCTTTGTTTAGTTGGTATGTAAATTTCGAGGACGAAATTTTTATAAGGAGGGGAGAATTGTCACGTCTCGACTCTTAATTTTTACCATTATCACTAGCATAGTGGTAATAAGAGTTTTACCGTCTTTGTCATGAAATTTATAATTTAATTGGTCCAAGAGGAAGGTGCTATCAAAATTTGGTGGGCATTAGAGGTCGCCGGAGCTGGCCGCCGGCCGCCGCCACTGAAAAAGTGTTTTTAGTAAGGAATTTTATGAGTTTAATGGAATGAGTTTTAGAATTTTTGGAGGAGTTTTGGATAGGTTTGGGAATTTTTAAAATTTGGTATTTTTGGCGGATTTTAATAAGTTAGAATCCCACCATTAGATTATGTATGGTGGAAGGTGATTTTCAGGATGTCGGTTAAAATTGTGGAGTTTTGTGGTTAGCAGTGAAATTAAGATTTAGGGCGATAGACATGGTTGAGCGCGCGAAGCTCATATTTAATTACATCTATTTTCTTTAAGCGTCGGTGTTTTATTTAAGAATTTATTTATGTTTTTGGAACAGGATGTGAGGAGGCCCGAGCGGAAGAAACCTCCGACCGACATCAGGCTTAGGCCTAATTTGTGAGTGGACCTTTGTTTAAAATAATGTGCATGAAATGTGTTATTGTTGATTATTTTCTTTTGTTGGAAAATAGCCGAAATTGAGAATTACAGTGATTATACTCATATATAGAAGATTATGAGAATAGTATGTATATAAATAAATGCTAGCTAGCTATACGTGATTTCCCCCCATAATGAGGTACAATTCCATTATGGGGTGACGTGAGCGTTAGACGCCAGCGTCGTAGCCTTGTATGACTTTCTATTCTTTTTCGTATTCATTCATAAAATTCGTACAAGGAATCAACATGTATATATACTCACTCGTGCATTTCCCGCATAATGAGGAAAAATGTTATTATGGGGTGACGTGAGCGTTAGACGCTAGCGTCATAGCCTTGTATGACTATCTATTTTTCAAGCTTATTCATAGATATCGTACAAGGAATAGACGAGTGTAAATACATACTGATATATATAATTCTAGCCTGAGAGACCTGTTTTTAAAGTTTAGGAGTCTAGCGAGGCTAGACACCAATTAAGAATTTTTTAGTTAAGTTTTTAAGCTGTCGCTTGCAAAGCGTTTTCCTTGGAAATATTTTTGAGGAAATATTATTTGTTGTTGAAGTTGCTTTTGTCTACTCACTATGACGTAATTGAATATTTTCTCCTGGGCTCTTCGTTTTAAAATGCCCAATCTGCAGCGTTCGGGTGGGGTCTAGAAGGAGGCGACGAGGCATAGTCGCCCATCTTTCCGTTACTTTTCCCCAGTTTAATCTACTAGAATATTTATCAGCTTCCGTTGTTTTTCTTTTAGTAGCTCTGAATACTTTTGGAAAAATAATTGTGTAATATCTTATTCGGTTATTTGGGTTGAGTTGAAGATTAATATATTGGTTAAAAGGGTGGTTCTATAATTTTTTCCGGGTTAGGGTTGTCTATTTTCAAGGGAGGTTTGCCGAGTTCTTCGGTAAATTTTTCTTGGAGGTGGTCCCTGCAGGACTTACTTCAGGTTTCAGGGTGAAATTCAGGGCGGGTCTTGACACTTATGCTTGGCGAGGTAAGATATGCATCGTATATACAAGTTTCTTGACTGGTCTATGGACGGAGAAGATAGTTTCTTACTACCAACAACAGAAACCTATTTACTTATATATGTGATGATATCAAGTTGATATCTAGGAACACTGCTAAAGAAGATGTTATGAGTATGCATGCTAGAGAAACGAAGAAGCTTAAAAAGACTTTAATTTCTATTCCTAGCAGAATTTGCTTGACTTCTGATATGTGGACTTTTATTGCAATTGATGGTCATGTTACTCTGACTGCTCATTTTGTTGATGATGGTTGGAAACTACAAAAGAGAGTACTGAACTTTAGTTTTATGCCTCTTCCACATACTGGTGTGGCTCTTTCTGACAAAATCTATAAGTTGTTAGTGGATTAAGGTATTGAAAGAAAATTGTTTTCTATGACTTTAGACAATGCATCTACCAATTATTGTTTTGTTGAGTCATTAAAGGGATAGCTTAAACTGAGGGATGTGCTTCTAATAGATGGTGAGTTTTTTCATGTTCGTTGTTGTGCTCACATTCTTAATCTGATTGTGCAAGAGGGGTTGAAAGAAATTGATGGTTCTATTGTAAAAATCAAGGAGAGCATCAAGTATGTTATGGGTTCACAAGGAAGAAAACAAAAATTATTAGATTGTGTTGCACAAGTTTCCTTAGAATATAGAAAGAGCTTACATCAAGATGTACCAACCATAAAAATTCTACATACTTTATGCTTGATAGTGCAATTTATTATCAACGTGCATTTCTTCATATGCAGTTAAGTGACTCTAACTACAAGCATCCACTTACTCATAATGAGTGGAAAAAAGTGGAAAAGATATACTAGTTTTTGAAGGTATTCTATGACGTTACTTGCTTGTTTTCTGGAACTCATTATCCCACATCCAATTTGTACTTCCCTCAAGTTTTTATGGTTGAAGATACTTTGAGAAAGGCCAAGGATGATCAAGATACGTTTATAAGTAGTATGGCATCCCAAATGATCACCAAATTTGAAAAGTATTGTTCTAAGTAAAGCTTGATTCTTGCAATTGTTGTAATATTTGATCATCGATACAAGTTCCAGTTTGTGGAGTTTTCATATAAACGGCTATATGGTAGTAATTCTATTCAAATGAAAAGGGTATGTGACAAGTTGTTTTCTCTTTTTGATATTTACATGACGTCAATGAATTCTGCCTCTACATCATCAAGAAATCAAGATACTAGTCCTCCTCTTACTGTTGATGCAATGATTTCTAAAGAATGCGTAGATATTATGAAGGTAAATAAAATATGTTTTTCTCTTTATATTATGGTATATGTTTTTACGAATTTATTTAAAATGGTAAATAATCTCCTAAAATTCTAAAACTTTTTGTGTTGGACGCACTATGTATCTATTATGTTTTTATATATTTTCATTACTTTCTGGTAATGGTTATGTTTTTAATTATTTTTTCGTCTGTTGTTCACCTAGTTATGTTGACATTGTGTAACTGTAAGATTTTGATGAGTTTGAGAGTGAAGAATTTGTTTTCTCTACCCAAAAGACTCAGTTGCAATTGTACTTAGATGAACCAAGGTTACTAAGGACTACTAACTTGAATGTCCTTCACTCTTGGAAGGCAAACCAATTTTGCTACCCGGAATTATCTATCATGGTTCGTGATGTACTATCCATTCCGATTTTTATAGTTGCTTTCGTGTCCGCATTTAGCGTTGGTGGTAGAGTTCTTGACCAACATCGTAGTGCACTTAAATCTGAAACTGTAGAAGCTCTTATCTACACACGTGATTGGATATTTGTGGAAGAAGGTATTTGTTTTATAATTTTTTTATAACAGTTTCTTCTCTTTTAAACATACCATACTGATTTGTTGTTTTCTTCTTATAAGTTGATGTTCATATTTTGCCACCAAAATTGGATGACTTGACTAAAGATATTACCAAGTTAAGCATTAATGACGCCAATAATGAATCTATTGGTTGTTCCAATGTTGTTGCTCATTCGAGCTAAGAGAAATAAAAGCAAAACATATTAGAAAGTGACTTTCTTTTATTGGTACGTAAGTGATTTTATTTTTGTTATCAATTATTTGATTGCGAGGAAGTAGATTTCCAGTTATGTATCATAATGTTTGTTTATGAGTTTGATACTAATCTACCTACTTAAATTTGTTTTCGATTGTAGGTGGTGATTACTTACTTTGCCTTTTATGCTGAATAAATTGAAGCTAAATAAAATGAAGACTTGGATTCTTAGAACTTGGAAGTTATGATTTAAGGCTTTATTTTCAAAGTTAAACTTCAGATTTAATTATGGATTATGTCTTTCAAATTCAGATTGGGAGTGTTTGACTTTATATTGGAAATTTGGATTTAATCATTCATGAGTTATAAAATTATGCTTTTGTGAAGTTTTTAATGAATATAATCAAGTGATTTTTTTTATTAAATGGGTCAAAATTGTCATAGGTCATTTTGTCGAAAACGACATGATCTATATATTAAATGGGTTAAATTGGTTGGAAACGAGTAACCTATTTAACAAACGGGTTGTGTTTGAGTTTAGATTTTTGACACGATTATTAAATGGGTTGGGTTTGAGTTTGTATCTTGTGACACGTGAAATTCTTTGACCCGACATGACACGACCCATTAACAGCCCTAGCCTAGGGGATTTGTAGACCGACAAAGACCACCTCATTACATCCACTGCCCTAAGTCCCTAAACTATAGTGTAATTATGATTTCATTCAAACTTCCAAGGGATAAAGCAAAATTAAAATCCTATAAAGCAAATGCAAAAACCAAAAGTCGACAATATCAAACTAAAACCTACTCATATACGATGTTAAGAGTAAAACAAAGATTCTGACGAGTTTGACACCTAAAGACTCTACGGTGTACGTAGAAACGTTCGCGACCGTAACGCTCAATCACCAGGCCCACGATTGAAAACCCATCGATCTCCCTGCTTACTCTGCGAACTCCGAGAAGGGTTGCACACCCAGACCCTTCCTACCATTGCCAGTAAAAGTAGCTTAAAAAGAAATTATTGTGTAGTCTAGGACTACCACGTGGATCAAAGTCTTGCACATCTAGCGGTAAAATAAAAGTCACCCTACCAGTGAAACTCACAAGAATCACAATTTAAAGAAAAAAGGAAAAAACCGTTAAAGAATCTCTCCCCCTTACTTTCGAAGCGACACAGAAAACCCAAAATTTCACTAAACCATGAGAGTTCAATACCCTCCCACTCACCACCAATCCAAGTCCGGCACTGAAATCGACGACCCGGACCCAGACCCGACCCGGACCATAATGTCAGGGCCGGGCATGACCGTCGGCGGCCCGCTTCGCAAGAAAGGCACGGGAGTTAAGCCATGGCTGCTCCTCGACTCCAACGGCCAAGCTCAGGTGGTCGAGGTCGGCAAACACGCCATCATGCGCCGGACGGGTCTACCCGCCCGAGACCTCCGGATCCTCGACCCGCTTCTCTCGTACCCGTCGACGGTGCTCGGCCGGGAGAGAGCGATCGTGATTAACTTGGAGCACATCAAAGCCATCATTACTGCTCAGGAGGTTCTGTTGCTCAATTCCAGAGACCCTTCGGTGATTCCGTTCATCGATGAGCTTCAGGGGAAGCTCTCTCGCCATAGCCAAGCCTCCAAGGCCATGAAAGCTCAGGTTAATTTCTTTTTTTTTTATTTTTTTTTACTTTAATAAAATAATTAATTACTGTTTTACCTGTAGTTAGTTGCAATTAGCATAACTGTATGTGACATGTAGAATTTGTGAGTGTGATTGTGATGGAATTGTGGTGGTTTTGGTTAGGAGGGGAATGGCGAAGAGGCGAAATGGTGTGACTTGGAGGAGGCAGAGGCGCATTTGAGAGGTGTTGGTGTTGGTGGAGCTCAGGATGGGGAAGCGAGTGGGAATCAAGGTCAGGAGGAGAGTGGTGAAGGATTGAAGGTACTGCCGTTCGAGTTTGTGGCGTTGGAGGTTTGTCTTGAAGCGGCTTGCAGTTGCTTGGAGAATGAGGTGAAGTGATTAGACTCTCGGCATTGTCTTATAAACTTGTTGTTACTAGTTGTTTAGTTTGAAAGTTTGTGAATTTGATCGCAGGCGAGGACGTTGGAGCTGGAAGCTCACCCGGCTTTGGATAAGCTCACGTCGAAGATTAGTACGCTCAATTTGGAACGCGTGCGTCAGATCAAGAGTCGCTTGGTGGCTATTACCGGTCGCGTTCAGAAGGTTAGCATCACATTTAGCTGAACAATCTTTTCTGTATGGATGGCTTTATAATAGTTGAGTCGCATTTTGTCTGATGTTTCTGTTCTTTCCTTTTTGGTTCGAGTTTGGTAGTGACACTGGTTCTTTATTTGACTTCTAGGTGAGGGATGAACTAGAACACTTGCTAGATGATGATGACGATATGGCTGAAATGTATTTAACTGAAAAGTTACAACTTGAAAATTCTACTACAGCGTCTTTGACTGAGAGAGATGATATGAATGATGAAGGTCCACAAACAGATATAGATTACAGGTATGGCATCTAATTATACGTCTCTTGATTTTGATTTATAGGCATTCCATTCTTCAGTCCTAACTTTTCATGGTCTGTTCTGTGTAGGAACCTCGCTGAAATATCACTGGATGCTACTGGGGAATCCATGAATTTTGAAGGCGATCTTCGGAACACTGGTAACCCTGCTCATGAATCCATGGACATCCATGGGACACATACTAGCAGCACTCGTAGTATTACAACAGGCAAGACTCTTGATGTGGAGGAGCTTGAAATGCTATTGGAGGCGTATTTTGTGCAAATTGATGGTACATTAAACAATTTATCCACGGTATGGAAGTTCATTCTACATCAATTTTTCAATCCTGATACCTTTAAGTGAACATAGTTCAACAGAAAAGAGGGGTTTGAGACTGTGAGCAGGGCAATAGCTTTTTAAAACAATCTTACATTCAGGAATCGGGAGTTTTTAACCAAATCTCATCATGCATGTTGTTTATTGACATAATGTTTTATTTATTTGACTCATAGTGCTTCTTCTTTGGCAGCTGAGGGAGTATGTTGATGACACTGAGGATTACATCAATATCATGTTGGATGACAAACAGAACCATCTTTTGCAAATGGGGGTTATGCTGACAACAGCAACCCTGGTAGTAAGTGCCTTCGTTGTTGTGGCTGGTATCTTCGGTATGAATATTAAAATTGACCTGTTTGATGACACCAAAGCGGGGATGAAAGATTGGCTCTGGACTATTGGTGGCAGCACTATAGCCTCTGTAGTCTTGTATATATTTGCTATTGGATGGTGCAAGCAAAAACGTTTGCTGGAGTAGTGAAGGTCAGATCAGGGTCCCTTTATAAACAGGAAAGGTGCTTAACATATGTTGTGGTAGACATCCTCTATATAGACAGACATGATTCTGTACAGCTTACTTCCTCATATATAATACATGATGCAAACATGCATGGAATAAAGATCGGCACTGACACTGTTCTTCAGTTTTTGACAGAGCAGTCTCTCTGTAGTAATAAGAGAAATCCCTGGTCATTTGCTGGAGTACTAGTCAAGGAATTAGTAGCTGAGCATGAGAATCGAGGACAAGTTTGACTGTTTGAGGGAAGCTCTGATGACCTGAATCAGCTGAACTCAACTTGCAACTTACTGTCTAAATAGACCAATCAGATGCAGCATACTTTACACAGTTGCTGAAATCAAATGTTTCGAGTCTGCATTTGTTTTGATAATGCATCATACAAGTATATGACTGTGCAGCTGTGCTATTTCTGGTCCGGAGTATATGTGCATTTACTTTTCAATCCCAGTACAGTATGTGTATGTACTTTTCAGATCACAGCACAGTAAATCTTGAACCTAAGACATGGTAAAATCTTGGTTGAAGTTATTTCTTCCTTTCTAGGCCTTAGACATGTACATGTCCTGGGAAAATAGTCAAATACTATAGTAATCTGTAGTACTGAAATTCCAGAGTCGGGAGCCGATTTGATTATATTTTCATTTAATTATCCTAGATTTAATCACATTTCTTAGTATAAGATAAGTGAAGCCAAAATCAAAAGTGTTGTTCTTTTGGTTTATATGGAGAAACTATGATTTTGGAATATTAGATATAGCTGACGTGGGGATAAACTGGAAGGCTTGATTAATAACAAAGAGAAAAGGAACCTTATCTTCTTCATCATCTACATGTCCAGAAAACAGGTGGTTGTAGTCAAAAGCTATGAGCACAATAGGGCAGAGCATCCTGATGGCACTCACTGTTACAGTGAACAAGTTTGCTTCTTCTAATGTGCAGGCAGTTCAGAGAAAACAAAGAAAAGGAACAAAGAAAACCACTCCCTCGGGCACCACCACTGATTTTGGAAGAAGAGGGCTGCTCTTATCTGCTGCTGTTGCTACTCCCCAACTTAGTGACTCTGGGACTGAGCTTCTCAAAAGTACTACATTTTGTCTCTTTGTTTGTTCTCTTCACGCTTAGCTTCATTGTGCTAAGTTTGCTTGTTTATGGCTTGCCCTCGTGGTTTTGTATCTGGAATTCTGTGACTTACAGTAGTAATTGAAATGTGTATCAGAGTATCTGAAGAGGTCAGAAGACAACAAAGCAAAGAATGACAAGCAGGTTGAACCTTATCATTTTCACCCCTTGTTCTGCATTTGGATAACATAGACTATGAGGAACTAGAAAAGTAATGCAACTTTCATTTTTCTGATATATTATTTGGTGACTATGTTTGCAGAGAATGGACGATTATTACAAGCGGAATTACAAGGACTATTTTCAGTTTGAGGAAGGACCTTGAGGTCGAAAAAAACACCGCTTACAGAAGCAGAGAAGGGTATTCTTGATTGGCTTGACAGAAACAAATGAACACCAAATTGTAGTACTGCTTGAATTTGAAGAGTAGTAAAGAAGTTTTTAGTTGCACCAAGCTTTTGTTTGGAATGAATATTCTTATGTTCATTAGCAAATTACAAATAGGTTTTGTCTTTGCAAGCAGATTTCACATTTTCTTCACTAAATTATCCAAACGCATTGACTACTCATCTGTTTTTTATCCGGGGTCACATCACCAAAAAATATGGATTTGATATGCATTACTTCTTCCCTTAAGTTGCACTGCAAATTTCTGATCAACCTTTTCCTTCACTCTGGCAATGAGCTGAAGCATGTCTCGAGAGGTTGAGCCACCGCAACAGAGGAAAAATTTCGCGTGGTTTTTGGATACCATTGCCCCTCACAGGCTCCCATTCTGAAACCTTTCAACCCAGCTTTGTCAATCAACTCAGCTAATGCAGCTCCCATATCAGATGGATTGCGAACACCGAGCCAGCACTTTGTTCCCCAACAGGTTGGAACATTCTTCTCCTGAAAATTTAGCCACATTACCATGTACCATAAACATCTTCAAGTTCAAGAGTCTTAATAGGAACTACTATTCCGCTCACTTCCGCTAGATGATCAAGATTCTAGACTCTACCTTTCCATATATTCATACAGTTTTCGCTTTGTTGAATCCGATTCCTGCAGTTTAATGCAACAGCACGTATAGCTGCCAATTCTTGCATAGCTTGAAATGGAGATACATGACTGATACCCGGAAATCAGATCACTCCTGCTAAGCCTATGAATCTACCCATCCTTTGTTATAAGATAAACACAATGTACAGAATCAGTAGCCTCCTGCCCATTTCCAGCATTTATATAAATAGCTCCTCCTACAGTACCAGAAATCCCTCCACAGCAAACTCAAGCACTGTGAGTAAGGCACTGGAGCACTTCAACCCCAACTTAATAAATCAAAAACCGCTTCCACTCTCAGGGTTCTTTCTTCTCCAACAACTCGTTCCGATTGAGTATAACACAACCATCAACAGTTCGAGCCTTTGCCAATCATAATAAACCGGATTGAATGCTCATCAGAACAAAGGAAAGCGTAAGCATGTTCCTTTGGGGAGAATCAGGACTCTCTAGAGGGATGTTTCCATGTGTACTCGGGAAAAACTTGTTTGAACTTGATTTAAATATATGTGTAGACCTATAAAATTTAACGATAATAATAATCATTGAATAATTCAAGCAACACGTAGACCTGAAAAATTGGATACATGGCTCATAAGTTGACAAAGTTGGAAAGCCGTCGAAAAGGACACATGACAACGTGGGAGTGGTCGGCCGATAACAAAACCTTAAATCCTGATCAAAATCAATTATTAAGTGTCGATTGATGATCAAATATCGATTAAATTAAATTGATTAAAAGAAGTCGGACATGCCCAAAGTAACTGGGTTTACAAGTGATGGCTCGCCAGAAGTCAGGCGAGCTAGATATTGGGCTTCGCATGGAATCTAGATAACAGACTTCACATGGAATCTAGATAGCGGGCTTCGCATGAAATCTAGATAGCGGGCTTCACATGGAATTTAGATAACAGACTTCGCGTGGAATCAAGAAACAGACTTTGCATAGAGGTAAAAGGCGAAGACGAAGGCGAAATGGACTTCGCGTAAAAGTAAATAAAGGCTAGGCGAGATGGCTCCGCACGCGTAGATGTACATGAAGGCGAGACGAGATGACTCCGTGCGCGTAGATGTACATGAATGCGAGGTGAGATGGCTCCGCATAAGAGACTTCGCGAAGGAGCTAGTTAGCAGAGTTCGCATACATGCGGAAATGTCCGTCACCAGAACTCTCCACTTGCTTGGAAGTCAAGATTCCTCGCGCCTTCCTTCCGTGTCTACGAGATGGCCTGCCCCTTACTAAGGATCTGATCAAAGCAGAATATTCAATCCAAATCAATTATACCCTATTGGGGGCATATTTAAATCTTAAGATTTGATTGATTCGATTATGTTAAAATTGGCAAGTAAATCAATATCAGTCAAGATTCATTGATTCTATTATTACCATTAAGGAAATATTATTGATTCGGTATCTTCATTATATGTCATAAGCGGAGGTATGTCAACACTATAAATATCCCCTCTCATACCAAGAGGAAGGGAGAGAAGAAAAAAAAAAAGGCAACGACCCAGAGAGAGAGAAAAATTACTCCCAAGATCGCTGAATTCTCCCAAAGCCCCTTGAAGAATCATCAAGCTATCAAATAGCCGGTTCTTAATCGACCTCAGGTCTGAAAGTTGTCAAAATCCTTTGAAGAACTATCAAACTCCCTAAATAGCCAGTTCTTCACCAAATCCAAATCTCAAATACTCATTACATGATCAACTCGCTTGACCCTTTCACATCTCAAGAACAAGTGTTTGACACCCTTGAGTCAAATCCATATTGGGAGATAGAATCAGAGGAGCTTACAAAGAGTGTAACTCGCATTCATATCAATAAAATTATATTATTCTTTATACACGTGTTGTTCTGTAATTTGTCGCAGATTTTTCGTGTTTACGATCTGTTAGACACAAGCGAGTATTGGACAAGAAAGAAAAATAACATGTACAATAGTTTGTCTAAGGATCGAAAGAAGAAGGTATACACTAAACACGATGCCTGGAAGTTTGTCGATAGGTGTCATTAGAGAGTAGGTGAATATATATGCTTACCCTTTCCTATTCTTTCTGTTGCACCAGAGTGCATTGCACCATTAGCACGTTTACTTACTTAAAAGTGGAGAGAATAATCACAGATAAAGTAGTCATACGTTTACAAACACATGAAAGAATCACAATGATTCTGAGTAGTTCTTGCTTTAGTGACACATAAAAGAATTAGAATGGGGTGTAGATCTCACCTCATTATCAATAATGGAATCAGGAATAACCTTTTATTACTTGATAACCAATAGCGGTTATGGGTTTATATGTAAATCATTTCCAATCATTCTTATACCAATTCTTTCTTGATTGTGTATGATTCATGACTTTTTTCGTTCCAGTTGTTTGCGATTCATGACTTCTTCCATTTCAGTTGTTACTAATTAATTTCAAGTAAACGTGTTGGTCATCATGACTATGTAATTTCGCTCATATTTTCCATTAAAGAACTTAAATAATAAAATACTAAAATAGTCCAATGATATTACACCTGGTTCGATACTAGTTGGGGACGGGAGAGGCCACCGATTCGATCCCTCATCCCTGTCTCTTAGCAACCCTAACATGTGCCTCCACTGATCCGAATTTAATTTTCTTGAAAAAGGAATTGAGCCTCCACAAGGCCTGCTAATCCAAAGCCATCTGGAAATTGGTGTTTCATTCAAGCAACACCAACACTTAACAGGCTAACAAATGACAGTGCTTCTGCTGCGGCCATTATCCAGCATGGAATTCCTTCATGCATGTAGGGCTTTGTGATTTTACCAAGCAATCTCCCAACATAAGGTACTTCTGTCAATGTTTAAATACTTTTTGATCTAATGTTTAGCTTTACAATGAAACACTAGGGTTTCTATAAAATGCTTCAAAGAGATTTAAGCTCAAACATATGTATGCCTTATCCCTAAACTTCTCGGTCATGATCCTCATCATTCTTCTGGTGTATATATCTCATAATCTTATGGTTTCCATTTCACCTTTCTTCAGATCGATTGAAGCAGTAAATACATACTCTTTTTAGCCGAATACGAACAATGCAGAGTCACAGTTTCTACTATCTGCAATTTTACAGTATCAGCATTCGAACACCTTTAGTTCTGTGATAGTAGATTTTGTATGTTACTCTGAGCTGCATGCAAGTGCAGGTATGTATGTGCTGATCGACTTAGTCATTTCCTACTCATATATATGACATGTACGCAGGTCCGTATAGCAGAGACGATAAGAAGTGCTGGTGAGCCTTTGTCTCAAGAAACGGGAACACTAGAAGTTAAGCTGCATTCTTGATAGCAGGCAGGGACTGAATGTTACATAACATTTCATAATCTATACACGTAAGAGTGCAACACAGCTAGCCTTTCTTCTCCTCTATATCATTATATCATATGTTACAACAAACAATTGAAGGCTTTGTCTTGGCGGTGGTTACTTGGGCAAAAGATGTTTTCCCATACCTCTTTGGTTTCTTATCCCAATATCTCTGCACTTCTCACTCTGCTACATGATGGAATGCAGTAGTAGTGAAGCAAAACACTAATCATCACTTTTATAAGTATATCTTCTGAAAACATAGACAACCTTTTGTCCTTCGTGTTTTGCTTGCCTCGCTCCAATTCTAGACTTGTATAGTGAATCTACGAGTGTTAAGAGTTCACATAATGCTAAACCCTAAATTGAAGATGGTTAAAGATGAGAAAAACCTAGAAAACAATTCTCAAATTCTTTTTTAAATTGGTTGGTGATTGACTGCATGGAAGACTCCAATTATTGAACCTAAAGTTTAAAAAATGAATAAGAAATTAATAACATGGGATAGGGCTTGGAATTTAATTTTGACATCCTAAATTCCCAAGTCCTAGCTAATGATCTTATCTTTATCCTCTTCAACCTTGAAAGAGAAGAACAAAACCTATATTAATTTGAATATGGGGCACTGACTGGGAATGGTTTGGGAGTAAAGAATTGGCAAGAAAGACACATATAATTGTGCATGCATGACATAAAGTCCAATGACAGATTCCAGGCAGACAGAGTTGGAGTGTGCACAATAACATCAATATAAATAAAAATTCATAGGTTTTATTTTAGAAAAAAAAATTAAAAAAAATGGGATCCTTCCAAATGAGATAAAGGGGGCACATAATAAACAAGATGGGGCATGTTCCATTGGGTCATGGAGATCTCAGGCAGGATCTCCTGGGCTTAGAAAAGAGTCATAAGAGATGGACATGAAATATTCCAACATTAACTTTGGCATTTCTGTATTATTATCAGGCTGCCCATCACTCATTACACTTTTACTTAATCCTGTCTTATTTTCATCTGCATTGTAAGCCTTGATTTCCTTGGAGAACAAGTATATATGATCAGTATGGGATGCAGCCTTGTCCTGACTTATGGGGACATGAAGGTTGTCCTTATATTGATGCGCGCCTTCAGCTTTTTCCAAGATTTGTTTTTACTTCTGGGGGTAGAATTAGGCTTAGCTTTCTGATAATATGGAGATGACGGGAATCCTACCTAAGCAAATCTGATGGGTGCTTAGCTTGTTTTTTTTTTTTTTTTTTTTATGCAAAAATACTAGCTAGCCAACATAGTTAGGTGGAAATTTCACTTTGTCTTGTCTTGTTGAAAATTTAAATTGCTGGTTAGTCTATTATTAAAACATCTATATGCTTCTTTGGACTAGTACTGCTAAAGCTACCTGATTTAGGGGAAGATGAATGGCGGCTGACAAATTTGGAAATAGAAAATATTGCCAAAAAAATGATCATAAGACACATGAGATTAACTTCACATAATTCTGACAATGAAGAATATCCATTTCTGAATTAAATTCTTCTCTGTGAATAATGGATTTAGGCAAATCAGAATTGCTGAAGAATACTGCTCTAAACAAAGTTCCTACTTTTCTTTTCCTTTTCCTTTTTTTTTTTGGGACTGAGCAAAATTTCAGCTCAGTTGCACCACTACAAGTTCACATGGAATTAAATTTAGGAAGTATGAAAATTTATTTCTAACTTCTCCTCTTAGGTTGTTTCCCACTGCATTGACACATTGACAGGTGAAGGAAAGAAAGAAAGAAAGAAAGAAAGAAAGGAGAAATTTAGATCCCCTTTTTGAGATACAATTCCATGTCTCTACTTTTACAACCTCCACACTAACACATCCAGCAACTGATGATGTCACTGATGATATGAAGATCTTGTTATCTCACTCCCTTCAAACCACCTGCATGTTAAGAAACAAGCTCTAGTTTGAGTCTAAATAACACAAATAGTGAAACACTAGTATATACAAGAATAAAAAATGATTACTCAACTGGTTTTGATCCTGAATTTGATTTCCAGGTAGAGTAGGTTGGAAGAAACCATAATGGTGTTGGTATGCAGATCTCCCCTGCAGAAACAGAGTGGTTAGTGCTATGCTGTTTGCAAGTAACCAAATCACACACCTAAAACTGGAAGTTACAGAACAAAACCCCACAAGAGGAAAACAAGAAAAACCCAAGTACCTGAAAATGAGTTGATGAGAAACCTTGTGAGAAATCCAGGACACTATCACCTGAACCCTGATTACTGGACACCATGAAATTGTTCTGCAAAATTTATAAGATACGATCAGATAAAATTCAAAACTCCAATTAACAATGGATAAATTTGTCACATTGATGAAAAGATGGAAATTATTACCTTGGAAATGTTGAAGAACGGGGAGCTAGCAGTGTCATCTAGAAAAGATGGTTGCTGTTGCTGTTGATCTTGAACACCACATCTACCCTTTTCTTTGATCTTCTGGTTTTTTCCTCCAAACTTCAATGTTGGAACATCTTTGGATGGAGGATAAAAGCACCCATTATTGTTTGCATCAAAGTAAACCTCATCTTTATTGAAATGAGGAGGCCCAGAAGAAGCATCAGAAACCATAGACTGGTCTTCTTCTTCTTCTTCTTCATCTTCATCCTCATTACTATAGCTAATTCTTTTTTCCTTAAACTCCTCACAAAAACCATTACTCGGATGTTGAGAAAGAAAAGATTGCTCTAAGTATAGAGTCCAACCAGACTCACAACCACTACTGCATTCTGAGGCCAACACATTCATATTGATTCCTTTGTGCTTTCAGAAAGAACAACAATACCTCTGATATATAAAGATCGATGAGTGTCTATATATGAACTGTTTCAGTCTCTCTATTGCTCTAGATATATCTACAGCTTAGCTAAAGAGCTCTCAAACTCAGAGTACTATGAGGGAGGTCGATTGAATAATGTGACTCTAAACTTGGAGCTAACTCCAGTTTATGTAGAGGGGATAGGAGAGTGGAATGTGGTGGAAAAAACCAAAAGAGAGAATCGGACTCAAATCGTCCTAGGGTTGTTTTGTCCTCACTCTCCCAATCCCATCGGCTCTCTTATGTGAATGAATCAAAAAAATGCCAGTTGGGAGGAGGGTTAGAATGGGTGCATGTAAAAGAGAGAGAGAGAGAGAGAGAGAGAGAGAGAGAGAGAGAGAGGTGTAACCTCTTTCACATGGTATACAGCTAGGCACTGTGTACTTCTCCTTAACAAAACCAGGTACACGTCCATTTTCCTCCTTCCTCAATATAGGGACACCTATCCCCTTCTCATTAATTACTACTAGTCCATCTCGATCTTTTTTTTCTCTCTCGACTTTTCCTTTTTCATCAGGGTTGGTGATTACACATACAGGTTGATAGTATATATGAGATTTTGCGAGCTATATATCAGTGGTCCTCCATATACAGAAGTACGTTTTGATAGATGTTATAGAGCAATAATTATGCTGCATGTCACTCAACTAAATGGCATGTTATTTGCAAACCAATTATCATATTCGTTTTGGACATTGACCCTCTTACTGTCTCTCCTCAGGTTCTGTAATATTATGTTGTTAGAAGAACCAAGCAAGGTAAACTACAGTTTTAAAACCGATAATCTACTGACATGATATCCGTAATCGAGTATCCAACTCAACATATATGTATGATATAATTTGACTGATATCGCAAACTGGTAATCTAATAACATAAATATCAAGTATCAAACTCGACTTATATGTATGTTATACTTTGACTTAGACAATCTAATAACATAACATTATTGGATCGAGAATTCTCGACTTACATGTATGGTATACTTTGTTAGATTGTCCTAAACAGATCTGAATTTCAAACTGATGGTGTAATGGACAAACACAAAGTAGTAGTTAGGTGTGTGTGTATTATTGTCTTGTCTCAAGAATCATCAGGGTCTTGAATTATTAAAGGGTTTTAAGGGTTTAAGCATGAGTGTGTGAATCATCAGAGACTATAGTAGAAAACTTTTGGGGTAAAGTGTAGTTGACTGGTTTTGTGTTTATGAATCCACATGCATTCACATTCCCATTCATTCATTCAATCACACACTTCTCTCTCTCTCTTTCAAGAAATTTTTGCAGGTAATATTAGAGTATCAGGGGTTTTACTCATCTCTTTACCTCTAAGAACTCACACACGCATGTGAGCACGTGTGGATTTGCCTAAATCCAGAATTCCCCCACATATTTACACACATATCTGCACGTGCCAACACGCACTTCAACCTAAATGGCATGCTCTTCCATTAAGAACTCTCACTTGCTTCATCTCCTTCTGCATCTTTGTGATGGATACGACGAGTGTGTATCTCTCAGGGTTCTACTTCCGAAGCTCCAAATGTTAACTTCTTCCCAGCTTCCCCTTTCCAATTTTCTATCCTCCCCTAGTTTCATGCATATCTCTCTCTCTCTCTTCCTGTGAACCACAATGTGCCCTAATTGGTTTAATAATCTAATTCCAAATCGAACACCAATGCATCATCCTCATTAGGAAAAAAGCAAAGCATATTGCTCATGTGGTGGTCAAACAAGGGGGCACTAAACTTATCCATAGTGCATAAAGAATTATCAACCATGCATAAACCATAATTATTCATGGTTCCAAGTTATAGCAGCACATTTTCCTTCTTCGATTCTATATTGGAAGAGCTAAGTACACGTGATGCGTTTTTCGTGATGCATACTCATCCATTTAGGTTTTTTTTTTTTTTTTTTTTTTTTTTTTTTTGAAGACAATGAAGCGGAAATACATAAAAGAAAAAAGAAAGATGTAACACCAGTCTTTTCCAACAGGTCACTCATGAGTATTCATTTCATTACTATCTTCGTTTACATAATCTTAACTTTGGATTTCTTATAAGATCTTGAGCGTTATTGCTGGTATGATCACATTCACTCATCTATTTGGTTTGCGCAATGAAGATAATGTTACGTACTGATATAACATCATCTGGTCTTTACACAGTTGTGCTTGTTTTTCCATACTTATACTCAAAATATGACATTAGAATTATGTGATGCAATAAGTGAGACTCATGGTTTGTCTAGGGTATGAGGTGAGCGCCACCCTAGTAGACTTTTTTCCCTAAACATATAGGATATAAGACAAGTTGCCTGCTAGTGCATTTGCCAATAGGACTCTACATTTGTGTAAGATGTATAATACAAAAGAGAATCAAGGTTAAAAACTTTGAAATCCCATGTGCATTCCCTCTTGGATCACTCATTATTAATAGCCCATCCAAATCCATTAGGGACCTGCAATCAAACCCATCCAAATTGAGATGCTATGTCTAGTACTGTGCAAATTGTATCATCAAAGATTAAATTTGAGGTCTTCCAAAGTGACAAATCCCATTCCCTCTCTCTCCCTCTCCCTCTCTATTGATTTTATTGAATTTCTACCCATGTCCATCCAGCTCATAGGGGCCAACTTTGAGAATTGCTGATTTGATTTGGAGTACAAGATGTTTGTTGTTTCTTATATTTTCAGCTATTATTTTGAGAACTTGTAGTGTTGTCTTGTTATTTAAAACGCATAGTGTATTGATATTATTTTAAAATATTAAAAGAAAACCTGAAATTTAACTAGCACATCACTCATTCATTTAAGCCTTCATTTAACTGTACGTGATCAAACAAACAAATGACTACTCAAACTATTATCAAAACTATTCTTACATCATGCAGGTTTGATCTATATATAGTATATATGTTCTTCAAAAGTAATGATCTTTAAAAGATAAAAGATTAATCGTTAACAATTTTGATTATTCATGATGAACCATTTATACTAGGGCTGCCACTTGGTTTGGTAAATACCAAACCGATCGAAAACCGACCGAAAATTTATGATTTGGTAAACCGAATTTTGGTAATCGAAATCGAAAAAATCAAAACCGAGAAATACCGAAAAAGTTGGTTTGGTTTTTGGTAAATACCGAATTTACCGAAATTCTAATTATTTAAAGACTTATATTTCTAAAAACACACAGACTAATAATTTTATCTCACGTTTTCAATTGTATATACCATTTAGTAAAAAACAAGACAATGAATAGAAAAATTCAACTATACTTGGTAGCATTCGGGTCTCAATTAAAGCGATAAACTTTAATTCAATATTACTTGTTATATAAAAACGCTCTTACCTACCCGTCTTAGTCGATTCATCACACACACACATAGACAAACCCACTTAGATGACATGTAACCGCCCATGTAAAAATTTAGGAATATTTTTACCTCTCTTGATGATAGGACTCCCCATAGGAAGCACAAGCGTAAATAGGGTTAGCCGCCTTGATCAAGGCCAAAAAATTATCAAAAATACATAATTTTTCTACCATAGTCGTATTTCACTATATTGATCACATCATAGTTCACAAGGTTTTTGAAAATTTTGCTTCCTCTTTGTAGTTGGTTCACAAAGATGTACATATGCATATAACTTACTAAATAAGTTATACCACATTACCAGGCATGTTGTGGTTCCAATAATTACAATTCATAAAATTAAAATTCGACCGTCTGATGTGATCATTATAGTATAATACAATTATGATAGAAAATTCAATTGTATTCAATAATGCTCGGGTCTTGATCAAAGCGGTCAACCATAATTTAACGTCACTTATTACACGAAAAAGCTTTTACTGCCCTTATGTGACTTATTTTGGTCGACTCTTCCACACACATACTTTCACATAGATGACACATAACTTGTTCATATAAAAATTTGGAAACATTTACATCCTGACTATTTCGGTAGAAAATTAAACCATACTCGATAATGTGTACTGAAATGACTATATTTTGTATATGTATTATCAGACTCTAGAAACTCAAGTGATCGATATTTAAATTTTATAGTTTTGTATTGTTTTATTATATTTTGAAAATATATTTGTTGTGAAGTTTGGTAATACCGAAAAACCGACATCCGAAGTTGGTAAGATTTATCTCATACCGAAGTTTTTGGTTTGGTAATTGAAAGTCATATTTCATTACCGAAAGCTTTGGTTTTGAAGTTGGTAACGCCCGTTACCGATTCGAACCGACCGAGTGGCAGCCCTAATTTATACCGATAAAACCTAGCACTCAAAAACGAAGAAGCTCGTATCCGATCCGTAAGGCAATCGTTCACATTTTATCTTTTCTCATTGGCCTGATATTTTTCAACCCTCAATTGTTGCATCATGTTTCTCCATAAACAACGTTCATCCAAAGTAAGCAATTCGATCAAGTCGATCGGAGTGTGCGAGTAATCATTAGCCGCCGGAAGAAGAAGCTAGGTTACCGGAAATGCATCTGTTTGTGAAAGAATACAGATGAGCATGGCCACGGTAAGGAAAGAGATCAATAAAAATCGATCCAAATGAAGCTTGGCTGTGAGATGAAGAGATAGAACGTAGTAGGGTCCCAGAAGACTACAATCATGATTTTGTCGTGTGCGTACGTAGGCAAAAGACTAGTACATCGTACGGACGGGAGTACGAGGGCTCACACCGGCCGACCGTTCGCCGGTGGCTACACGCAGATAAGATTGCGGAGGAAGCCGAGTGGTCTCTCTGCCCGCCACGTGGATTTCTGGCCAATCATTTTGCAGGGAACAGCCAGAGATGGAGATAAGGTCTTCGCTGTTCCTCTCTCCCAATTTCCTGTAGGGCGCGTGAGAAGGTGAACATTGTTTTACTCTCAATCTGGGGACTGGGGGTAGCTAGAATCCTCAAAGCCAGGTGGGCTAGCTAACACTAGCATGCATGGTCCAATCGAAGTGAAATCCAAACAATAATGGAGTGCAAATCTGGAAGGTTCCGGGGTAATCTATCCACGTTGAACGTACTCGATGTATTTTACTACCTCCAGAGGCCGGAATGTGACTCACCGGATTAAGTGTTGATGCGGGTGTTCCAAAATTGTACGTTGCCGACACAAAATTCGGTATATACAGTACAGTAGTGTTCACATGGTCACCTAATGAGTAATGAAATCATAGTCAATCATTGTTAGATGTAAATCCAATAGTGAGAAATATTATTTTAAAATTGTTGCAAACCATAAAATACAAGAGATTGAGAGAGAAGATGAACGACACTTAGAATGAGAATGAGGAAATATGTGTATTATTGAGTAGAGAACCATCTCTTATATAGAGATGTAATCAGTATTTAAATTACATGAATATCCTTAATAAGCTATTTACAATAATGCTCATTAAATAAACTATTTACAACACTCTTTTTGGTATTCTCTGTTATTAGCTTCCTCTGATATGTGCTCCAGTGTTGCCTCGTCAAAACCTTGCTAGGGAATAAAAACCCTATGGGAAAAAAATAATCATGGTCGAAGGAGAAAAGAGTACAACGCACATGTAGCGGTGGTAGTCAGAACCCTTGATTTCAGTGAAGCGGTTTAGTCTGAATCATAAGATGTGAGTTCGTGAGAGTTAGATGCATAATAGTTGCTACACCAAAACCTTGCCTGGTAAACCCTGTGGGACAAAACCGTGGTCGAAGGGAAAAGATGAGAAATTGCATATATGATGAAGTATGAGTAGGATGACCAATTTAATGTGAGCCTCGTTAAAACTTTACTAGGTAACAAAACCCAGTGGGACAAAATAAACTTGGGCGAAGGACAAAAAGAGTACACAATAGTCAAGTGGGTATACTTCAGGATACTCCCCCTGAAAATTACATGTTAGGTAATTCAGATAATTTACATAAACCGATACCTTCTATATGCTTCTTGAATGTAGACTTTGGTAATGACTTCGTGAAAAGGTCTGCACGATTGTCTTCAGATCGAATTTGTTTGACTTCAATCTTTTGATGCTCTTGTTGTTCTAATTGAAGAAGAACTTCGGTGAAATGTGTTTGGTGTTATCTCCTTTGATGAATCCCTTCTTAATTTGCTCGATGCAAGGTGCATTATCTTCGTGGATAGTGGTTGGTTCATTAGTGGTGGAATGCAGTCCACATGCACTTCGAACATGTTTTGTGTTGGCTCTTAACCATACACATTCAAGTACTATTTCATAAAGATCTATGATCTGAACATGATTTGAAGAGTAGCAACAAGGGTCTATTTCGTAGCCCTCCAAAAAATTGCAGTATTCCCAACAGTAAAGACATAACCAGTTTGGGAATGCGCCTTATGTGGGTCAGATAGATAGCTTGCATCAGCATATCCAACAAGACGTGCATCATACTGAGAATCAAGGGAGCTTGATCCATTCTTGATGAATAGGGATAGAATAAACCCATATTTTTCATACCTCTAAGGTAGAGAAAGACATCTTTTACACCATTTCAATGACGACGTGTTGGCGCTAAGCTATATCGAGCTAGCATGTTCATAGCAAAAGAAATGTATGGTGTAGTACATTGAGCCAAGTACAATAATGCGCCTATTGCACTTAGGTATGGTACTTCAGGTGCCAATATCTCTTTGTTATCATCTCCAGGACGAAACGAGTCTTTTTTAGGGTCTAGACTTCGGACGATCATGGGCGTGCTTGAAGGCTTTACTTTATCGTCATTAAAGTGTCTTAACATCTTCTTGATGTAGTTTGTTTGATAAAGAAAAATACCATTAGCACGGTGCTCGAGTTCTAAGCCGAGGCAATAATTTGTTCTCCCAAGATCTTTCATTTTGAATTCTGACTTCAGATGCTTGGCAGTTTCCTTGATCTCTTATGGAGTACCAATTAGGTTCATGTCATCGACATAGACTGCCACAATTGCAAATCCATAACTTGTTTCCTTAATAAACACGTTTGGGCATAATTCATTATTCATATATCCCAATCTGATCAAATATTCACTTAGACGGTTATACCACATCCGTCCAGATTGTTTCAATCCATAAAATGAACGCCTCAAACAAATTGAGAACGTGTTCCGTGGTCTATGACTATTTTCATTAGGTATCTTGAGTCCTTCAGAAACTTTCATGTAAATCTCTACATCAAGATCCCCATAGAGATCAGCTATTACCACATCCATTAGCTGCATACTTAGTTTTTCAGAAACTACCAAACTAATAAGATAGTGGAACGTTATAACGTCCATTACGGGAGAATATGTCTCCTCGTAATCAATCCTAGGGCGTTGAGAAAATTCTTGCGCTAATAGACGAGCCTTGTATCTCACAATCTCGTTTTTCTCATTATGCTTCCTTACAAATACTCATTTAAATCCTACTGGTTTAACCTTGGGAGGTGTGGGAGCAATAGGTCCAAACACCTTTCTCTTTGTTAAGGAATCTAATTCAACCTAGATTGCTTCTTTCCATTTTTGCCAATCGTCTCTACGTTGACATTCATCAACGGAGCGAGGTTCAATGTCATCGCTAATTATAATTTCGATAGCTACTGCGAATACAAATACATTATCGATGATAATCTCATTGCAATTCCATATCTCTTTTAAACATGCATAATTTACTGAGATTTCTCTATTCTCGGGAGTGGGTTCCAACGTTGAGGCGTCCCCCAACGTTGTTTCTTCTAGAATAGACTCATAATCCAGAATTGTCTTATGAGATGGCGATGTTAAGTGGATTCGTTTGTGCCGAGTTTGCCTTCCTCCAGGTATAAGAATCCTTTGAACCTAATGGTTTACCTTGCTTTTGGGCACGGACATATGATTGGTTAGCCACCATGACCGTACCTCGTTCATCTGGGATGACGTGTCCTACTGGGACATCTATCCTTGTAGATGCATTTGCAGTAGGTATATGTGATCTCGTCACTTAGGTAGATCAGAGAAAACGTCTGGCATATTTTGAGCTACACTCTGTAGATCTAGAATTCTTTGCACTTCACCATTGCATTGTGCGGTTCGGGGATCGAGATGAGACATAGTGGAGACATTCCATGTCAATTCACGTCGTTCATCAGGAACGTTATAGTTCTTATCTTCCCCTAACGACGAGAAAATTGTCTCATCGAAGTGACAATCCGCAAATCTTGAGGTAAAGAGATCGCATGTCAAGGGCTTTAAAAAGAATATAATGGATGGGGATTCATATCCGACATATATGCCCATATCCTTCGTTGAGGACCTATTTTGGTACGTTGTGGCGGCGTAATTGGCACAAAAACTGCGCACCCAAATACGCGTAAGTGCGAAACATCAGGTTCGTACTCAGTCACCAACTGTAACGCAGAATAAGGTTGGGTGGCAATAGGCCTCAGTTGGACCAACATGGTTGCATGTAAAATTGCATAGCCCCACGCAGATACTGGGAGCTTGGTGCGCATTACCAAAGTCTGTGCAATCATTTGTAATCTTTTAATGAATGCTTCTACGAGACTATTTTGGGTGTGAACATGGGGAACTAGATGTTCAACATTATTCCCAAGGGATATGCAATAATCATTGAAAGATTTCGATGTAAACTCCGCAGCATTATCAAGTCTGATGGACTTGATTGGATAATCTGGATGGTGAGCCCTTAATTTAATAATTTGGGCAAGGAGTTTAGAAAACACAACATTTCTCGTGGACAATAGCGTAACATGTGACCACCTCGTCGATGCATCAACCAGAACCATGAAATATTTAACTGGTCTGCATGGTGGTTGGATAGGTACACATACATCCCCTTGTATTCTTTGTAGAAAAAGGATGAAGTCATTTTCAGTCTTTGCATATGATGGTCTTACATTTAACTTTCCCAATGAGCAAGACTGGCACAATGTGTTGCTATACACAAGATCCTTATTGGTAAGGGGATGCATGTGTGATGAATTTAGGATACGGCGCATCATATTTTGATCAGGATGTCCCAAACGATCATGCCAAAGTAAATAATTGCTTGAATTCGGTAGCTTCTGGCTAGTTGTGTGATTTGCCTCAATCGATCTAATGGTGGTCATGTAGAGACTACTAGATAGGCATTTTAGTTTCTCCAATGTATGCTTCCGGCCATACAAGTTGGAGGTTATGAAAAGATATTTCACTCCATTTTCCTCAATAGTCTCAACATGGTAACCATTGGCTCGGATATCTTTAAAATTCAACAACGTTCTTCTATAACGTGGAGAATATTAATGGTAAATTCAGTACCATTGGACAATATAAAATAGGCTTTGCCATGACCCTCGATCAGGTTAGACTCACCCGATATGGTTGTCACACAAAGGTATGAGTAGGCGAAAAAATTGAAAAATATTTTTTTATCTTAGAGTATGGTGTGCGTAGTAGCACTATCAGCCAGATAAGAAACTCCCCCACATGACATGTCTATTCATAAATTTAATTCAATGGATCACATATGTACGAAAATAAATATTTTTATTGAATTAAATATCCAAGCACAACCAAATTAATAAAGATAATTATTCCAAAATCACCAAATATAATCCGGAAAACATATTTATGATAATAATATAAATATGGCATAAGTGCTTTTTATTTCCAAGTCTTCCGGTTTTCAATCCTCAATGTATTCATTGGCTGCTTGAAAATCAGCGACTGCCTCTTCCACAAGATTGGCCTCTCGAGTTCCGCGTCTAGGGTGATACTCTCCTATCTCCTCATTCGTTGCACAACAGGTGCAAGACCAATGATCGATGCCTCCACATCTATAACATAAATTATGCTGACTTGAGCTTGTCAGGCCAGAGCATTTTGGTTCCTACCACGTGGACCTTGGCCACGTCCTCCTCGGCCTCTAGGGCCATTTCCTTCGGGTTCCCGGTCATATGGGCCATCTCTAGGTCCATTTCTTCTTCCCCTTCCACGACCCATGTTCCACCCTATGCGATTATTTCCGTGATGGGCAACACCATTTGCTTCAGGAAAAGGAGCTGCTCTAGCACCAATGAGCCTCACTTGATCATTATGCATAAGTAGGTCGTTGTTCTTTTCAGCTAGCAACAAAGTAGTGATCAATTCAGAGAATCTAGCAAAATTTCTTTCCCTATATTGTTGCTGCAGGACCATACAAGGAGGGAAAGTGGAGAGAGTTTTCTCTAATAGATCAGTTTATGTGTGCTCTTCTCCATAGAATTTTAGGAGTGACCGAATGAGGCATATTTCAGAGTTATACTCATTTACAGTCTTGAAATCTTAAAAACGTATGTTATGCCAGTCATGCCTTCCTTGTGGCAAATATATGGCCTTCTGATGGTTGAATCGCTCTTCTAAAACAACCCAAAGAGACTGTGAGTCCTCTTTAGCTAAGTACTCCACAGTCAAGGCTTCCTCCATATGCTTCTTAAGAAAAATCATAGCCCTAGCCTTCATATCTCCTGGAGCAATATTGTCAGCATTGATCGTTGTTCTCATCTTTTGTGCAGTCAGATGAAGCTTGACATCTTGGGTCCACTTGAGGTAGTTCCGTCCGGAAACTTCCAAATCGACAAACTCAAGCTTGTTGAGGATTCCCATTCTCTACAAGAATTTAAATGACAATAATCAACGTTATGGGTAAAAACTTCCATAAACAATGAATAATAACTTCAGGTTCTATAACATTTATGTTGAATTTATAAAAGGGAACTTCAGGTTCCTATATGGCATTATTGAAATGACAGGTTCGATATATATGAAAAATTATTACTCAACCCTTTTGGTAGCTCCAAATGAATACGACCAGGTAAGAGGGACTGAGGTGGTGGAGCGAAGCTCTCTTAAGCACACACCTTAATTAAGCGATTTTCCTAGACATCGAATCCAAGTGGGTGAGCCTATTTGAGAAGATTCATAACATTTTCAATGTTTATCGAAACTACAGGTTCAATATATGTGTGATGTTTTGATTCATTATTTTAGTATGAACTTCTAGTTCCTTAAATATATATATTCAAACAAACTGAGCAGGTCCCATTGTAAAATAATTATGATAATTAATAAGAAATAAATACCACAAAACCGTTATGGTAATGTCTGAATCAAAGTTAATAAATTACGATAAAATTTCAACCAATAATTATGATAACGTCGAATTAAATGGCATATAATCTGTTGTTGGCAGTAATTTGTATTAACGTTGAATTATTGGTATCAATTGTCATATGGTACAATGGCCGAACAACATGTTGGATACCAACTTGTGTTAGTTGGATTCAAATCCTAGAAATAGCATTTTGCTTTTGCATTTTGTTAGATCTCAGTTGAACATGCAATTGTGTTCTTTTCCAAGCAATCTAAAAAGTAACCATCATATAGTAAAATGGGTTCATGCATCATGGAGATTTTTCTTACTCAACTATAGGCTAATAGGCATAAATGTGAAAATCGTAAAATTAGAGGAACCTACTTGGTTGAAGAGCTAGTAGATGATGTTGACAGAGTGATGAATCACTTCTTCACAGCAACCAAAGAGTATTTTGTCTCTTTCGCTTCTTGTCTGTCACCAAAAAGAAATCCGTCTATTCTCTCGGCAATCCATAGTCGATCCGAAACTTAGAGTTCTTTGTGCTGATAATGTGTTGTAAACCATAAAATACAAGAGATTGAGATAGAAGAGGAACGACACTTAGAATGAGAATGAGGAAATACGTGTGTATTATTGAGTAGAAAACCATCTCTTATATAGAGATGTAATCAGTATTTAAATTATATGAATATCTTTAGTAAACTAATTAAAAGAATACCCATTAAATAAACTATTTACAACAAAAGTTAAGTTGTTTTGTTTTTCACCCTTGAATTTATATCTAACGGTGATCGACTATGATTTCTTTAGTTACTAGGTGACCATTTGAACACCACTGTCGGTTATATATTATGATAATAAATCCTGGTCATGAACAGATCGTACGGTTTTTTAGTCTGTACTCTAAGTTGTTTTTCAACACGAGTTTCTATTAGTCATTTTACACGGCTCCACTAGAAGTGCCATCAGTATGAGAAGAATGTCATTTCATCCATGTCCATTGATCCATATAGTACTGATCGACCGCCTCCTGAAAAAAAGGGAGAAGTTGTGACTTTAAAGTGCCTTTGATGTGCATGCATGTTCTTCATTGCATGTTTCTATGAATTGAAACTCGTTTTAAGAATGCTGAACAGTAAGAGCAACATGCATATGCCTCTCGACCGATATGTCCCGAACATACAAAGATATTACTCATGTGGCTGGTGGATATACACGTTTAGTTTTATTTGGTTACAAAATGATAGTAACCAAAAACTTGTAGGTACGTCGCTCATCAAGATTGAAGAATAGAGCAATAAACATACGGACAATTAACCAAGAAATTGTCCTCGAGGCCTAATCAGCAGATGACGATCGAAATATGTCTAGTAGAGTTGTGCAGATGATTCCCCCAATGATCTCTTGAGTCTGTTCTGGTAGTTATCTGGTACTTGAGAGTTCTGTGAGATACATGCATATATATGGCGAAGCTCTTGTGTTTGATTACAAGCTGGCGGCCATTGCTAGTCCATTCAAGCCCAAGATTATGTATCGTATTAGGGACGCAACACAAGGGGAGTGTTTAAGGAAATTATGTTTCCGTCCTTCTGTTATGTGTCTTGCCCTAATACATGTAAGATTGGTTAATCCGATTTCTTTATTAGAATAGATTACAGTTGATATATCTTCTAGATCATTCGGGAGACTCTTTGTAATGTCTATAAATAGGTCTTTCTATTAATAAATGAGCAGACCATTATTCTCGTTATTATCTTTTCTCCTCTAACGCTTTTGTTTATATCCTATTTTATACAAAAATACTTGATTCTCAAATCAACCATAGTTGGAAAATTAGTGCGAGGACTTCCAAGTTTCTTCCACTAACAAAACTTGGCATCACCATCCCAATAAGGCCATCCAAGTCAAAGTCTTAGTCTCTCCCTGCTCCCTGCGTCAGCAGCTCAGCATGGAAAACTTGATCGAGTAAGACATATATATATATATATATATATATATATATATATAGACATAGACACACACACACATCATGTAAGCGATGTTAAATAACGCATTTCGAAAGCTGTTTCATTTGCCTTGCATATTTTCTCATCAGTGCCCAAGCAGCTTCTCTTTGCTTGTATACAAGCTGAATGGAGAATTTTACATACCTTCATGTCCTAATCCTTGTCCTTTTCATCAACCTTCTGCAACCTACCAATGTTTTATGTTCATTTGGCAATGAAACAGATGATCACTTGTCCTTGCTCAAATTCAAGGAATCTATAGACACCGATCCATACGGATTCTTGAACTCATGGAATGCTTCCGTTCACTTCTGCAAATGGCGAGGAATTACTTGTGGCAGACGGCACCAAAGAGTAACAACCTTGAACCTACCACACGCTGAGTTACATGGAACCATATCACCTTACATCGGCGACGTCTCCTTTCTCTCAAGATTTTCAGCCTTTTCAACAACAGCTTCTCTGGCCACATTCAGCAACAAGTTGATCGTTTGTTCCGACTGCGACTTCTCAATCTAAGTCTCAACAAGTTGGAGGGGGAGGATTCCAACCAACCTGACATTCTGCCCGGAATTAAGTATCATAAGCATTGGATCAAACCGCCTTATGAGCAAAATTCCTTCAGAGATTGGCTCGTTGAAGAAGCTTGTGCATCTTAATCTAACGAAAAACAATCTAACAGGAGGCATACCACCTTCTTTGGGGAATCTTTCATCATCATTAGCAGTACTTACCTTGGCATCCAACAATTTGGTGGGCAACGTACCAGAAGAAACAGGCCGATTGAGAAGCTTATCTTTCTTTTCAATTACTTCCAACAACTTCTCGAGTACAATACCTCGCTCCCTTTTTAACATCTCATCTTTGAACGTCTTCTCACTTTCAGGTAATAAGTTTAAGGGCAGTATTGCACATGATATATGCCTAAACATGCCTGATCTCCTAAAAGTGTACCTTGGTGGAAATGAATTCTCGGGGCAAATCCCGGCTTCATTTTCTAATGCTTTCTCACATTCAATTACTTGTTCTAGGTCAAAATAATTTTGTAGGGCAAGTTCCCTCAATTTTTGGAAATCTTCCTAATCTCCAGCAGCTCAACTTCGAGAGCAATAATCTAGGAATTAATTCATCAAATGATTTGGGATTTATAACATCCTTGAGCAATTGCAGCAATTTGGAAATACTTGCTCTGGTTAACAATTTTGGAGGTGTTTTACCCAACTCTATAGCCAAATTTTCAACCCATGCCAACTGACTTACCTTATGTTGGTATAAGGATTGTTGGCTATCTTTTTTATGATCAAAACATATGATGACACAAGGTATTTTATATATCCTGATGGTAAGGATATCACAAGTGAAGAATGAAGACTTGACAAGATCATACGAAATCTCAAAAATTTAATACTCTTGTAGTTGGATAACAACCTGTTCACCGGTGTCATTCCAGCTTCTGTTGGGAAGTTACTAAAGCTGCAATTGTTGTTTTTAAATTCCAATAGATTATCAAGACATATCCCATCTTCACTAGGAAACCTTACCCAGTTGTTTCAATTCTACTTATCAGCAAATGAGTTAGAAGGCAGAGTTCCTCCGGATATTGGAAATTGCCAAAAGTTGCAGTCTATGGAGATATCTCAGAATAGGCTTACTGGAGATATACCACCACAGGTTATTGGCCTTTCCTCCTTATCTGCCTTAGATTTATCACAAAACTCACTAGCTGGAAGTCTGCCTCTGGAAGTGGGTAAGCTAAAGAATATCAATGCTCTAGACATCTCTGGAAATGGTTTTGCAGGAGAAATTCCAGAGTCCATAGGAAACTGTCTGAGCCTTCAAGGTCTTTCCTTACGTGGGAATCTCTTTCAAGGAATCATACCTACTTCTTTGGCTTCTTTGAGAGGTCTTGAGTATTTAGATCTTTCGGAGAACAACTTGTCAGGAAATATTCCAAAAGATCTAGAGAGACTTCCCTTCTTGATTTATCTGAACCTTTCGTTCAATAACTTAGAGGGCAAGGTCCAAAACACGAAGTTTTTCGAAATCAAAGTGGAATATCATTGGATGGAAATACCAAACTCTGGTGGTGTTTTGGAATTGCAGCTACCAGCATGCCCCATCAAAGTACCAAAGCAGAAAACATTGCATGGTTTCAAACTAAAGTTCACAATTTCTTTAGTCGCTGGATGCTGTCTTCTGTCTGCAGTCTTTTTAGCTGTTTATTGGAGGAGAAAAACTCAAGAAAAGAAGCCATTATCTGCATTGTCACCAATCAACTTCCTTTTAAAGGTTACATACCACACCCTTTATCAAGCTACAGGCGGATTCCCTCCGAGCAATCAAATTGGATCAGGCGGTTTTGGTTCTGTGTAGAAAGGGATTCTTGATCAAGAAGAAAACACTGTTGTTGCCATAAAGGTTCTCAACCTTCAACAGAAAGGAGCTTCCAAGAGTTTTGTGGCAGAATGCAATGCATTGAGAAGTATCCCCCACAGGAATCTTGTGAAGATCATAACATGTTGCTCCAGCATGGATAACAATGGTAATGACTTCAAAGCCCTAGTTTTCGAGTACTTGTCAAATGGCAATTTAGAGGAGTGGCTGTACAGAGAAAACCAATCAAGGAGTTTGAACCTTCTTCAAAGACTGAATATTGCTTCTGATGTGGCTTCTGCACCGGGTTACCTTCATGACCATTGTGAACCACAAATTATTCACCGTGACATGAAGCCAAGCAATGTTCTTCTTGACGATGACATGGTTGCTCGTGTCAGTGATTTTGGGATAGCAAGACTCATCCCACCGACGGACTATTCTGAAAATCAAAGTAGCACAGCTGGAATAAAGAGAACCATTGGCTATGCTGCTCCAGGTAACAATCTTTCACCATATGCTTCCTAAATTAAATTATATCTACTAGTTTATTTTCAGATAAAAAATTAATATGGATAGAAGTGGGATCATAATAGCTTTTAATTAGTGTCACACAGTACCACTGAAACCATATAAGATATATAAGGTAAAGCTGATATAATTGAATCACTTGATTGTTTTATGAATTGTAGAGTATGCAGTTGGTGCTGAGCCATCAGAACAAGGAGATGTATATAGTTATGGGATCCTTGTATTGCAGTTGTTCACGGGAAGAAGACCCACTGATGAAATGTTTATAGATGGTTGCAATATCCATAGTTTTGTTAAGACGGCCATACAAGGAAGACTTGTGCAAATTGTGGATCCTACTCTTATGGCCACTCTAGATGAGACTGCAACTTCAACAACAAACGATGAAGTGACCAACAATGAAATCGAATATGATGAAGAAAACATTGAGAGTGAGGATTTAAGCAAGATGAACACATGTGTGCAAGTGCATACTTCCAGCCCTTGAGATTGGACTTGCATGCTCGGAAGAATCTCCAAGGAATAGGATGTCTATGAAGGAGGTACACAGGGAGCTACACCATATTAAAAATGCTTATAACGGTGTTGACATCCGTCGGGAGAGGGCCGAGAGACCAACAAGAAGCTAAACACGAGGTAGTGTCATTTCTTCTTTATCATATGTGGAACAAAATGAATTTGCTTTTTTGTTTTTGTTTTTGTTTCATTTCTTTTATATCTATTCAGTTTCATTTCCTCTTTATGACTGGTCAATCTTCATGTCTTTGTGCAAACTTACGCAGTAAAGCAAAGGAGGTGTCAACATTTTCGAAGTTGTACAACTGAAGACGTCTAAAGGCAAGATAATAGCTAGCCTTGAATTATGGAAGAAATAAGAGGTAGCTGGCAAAGACTGTTGGTTGAGATAACAGATTAGATATTAGGGCCGGTATGTCATCATCAGTTTCTTCTTCAGCACCAGTGTGATCATCTTCCAACTCTCTGCTGTGTCTATCCCTCCATGGAAACTAAATCTTCTGAGCAGCTTAATATCCTGTTCTTCCCATATATGGCTCGTGGCCACTTGATACCCCTCACACGCATAGCCAAATTATTTTCTTCTCATCGTGGTGTGAAATCCACCATAATAACCACTGCCCTCACTGCACCGTTCATTACCAAAGCAACCCAACGAAGCAAAAATATTGAGCTTATTCTCATCAAGTTCCCAACTGCTGAAGTCGGGTTGCCTCAGCAATGCGAGAGCGCTGATATGATCACAACACCAGAGATGGAAGGGAAATTCTTCACAGCCATCCGTAAGCTTGAACCACAGCTCGAGCAGATATTGGACCAACATCGACCTCATTGCCTTGTTGCTGATTTGTTCTTTCCTTGGGCTACAGACGTTGCTGCCAAGTTTGGAATTCCAAGGCTATATTTTCATGCAACCGGATTGTTCTCTATGTGTGCCGCAATGAGTGTGGTAATACATAAACCTCACAAGAATTTGTTAACTGAAACAGAATCTTTTGTTATTCCTGGTCTTCCAGACGAGGTCAAGATGACAAGAAATCAAATTGCCGATGCTTTTAAGCTAGATGATGAAGCAGAAATGAGCAAGTTCTGGATAACTGCCTTAGAGTGTGAGAAAAGGAGCTACGGGGCCATTTTTAACACCTTCTATGAACTTGAACCAGATTATGCAGATCATTACAAGAAAGTGTATGGGATGAAGACATGGCATATTGGCCCAGTTTCCTTAGCCGACAAGGAAGCAGAAGATATGGCCATTGCTGAGCCACACCGGTGCTTGAAGTGGCTTGATTCTAAGAAACCCGATTCAGTTGTATATGTATGTTTTGGAAGCCAGACCAGCTTTGCTGATTGTCAGCTCCTAGAGATTTCAGCAGGCCTTGAGGCTTCTGGGCAAGACTTCATTTGGGTTGTGAAGAAACAAAAGAAAGAGATAGAAGAGTGGTTGCCTGAAGGATTTGAGAAGAGAATGCAAGGTAAGGGACTGATTATAAGAGATTGGGCTCCGCAAGTGCTGATCCTACAGCATAAAGCAGTTGGAGCTTTTCTCTCTCATTGTGGGTGGAACTCAATTCTTGAAGCAGTCTCTGCTGGGATACCGATGATCACCTGGCCGGTGTCTGCTGATAACTTTTTCATTGAGAAGTTGGTGACGCAAATACTTCATGTTGGGGTTGGTCTTGGTGTTGAAAAATGGGTTTCATTTGTGGATGAAAGTTTGAAGAGCGAGGCTAGTGTGAAGAGGGAGGCCATAGAGAAGGCTATAACAAGAATCATGGAAGGTAATGAAGCAGAGAACATCAGAGACAGAGTTAAAGCGCTTAAAGAGATGGCAAGCAGGGCTGTTGAAGAAGGCGGTTCATCTTTCACAGATTTGACTGCTCTAATTGAAGAGTTGAGGACCCTTAATCGATCTTTATTTTCTTCAAGCTTAAGTGGACCAAACGGCGAGAAAGAAACTTGCCCCTAGAATCTATTTTGTATGTTGTTTGGAATTTATCGTTTAGTGTTTTGTTTAATCAATAATACGATTGTTTCTTCAAGGACAAGAAACAGCATTGTGACTCAACAACAACTGCGCGCAATGGTTATAATCAATTAATCATAAACGAATTCATGCAAAATTGTAAAACACTATGTGATTTAGTGTCTACATCCCTTCTACTACAGTATTTGTTGGTGCCTTGCCGGAGAATCGAATATCTTTCTTAACCACTGTGGATCAAGCTGAATACTGGAGGCTTGTCGATCTATAGATAGGTAATCCTGGTTCTGCTGTTTGTGGGGGTGTTTATCATGATGCAATACCAAAGTTTAGGCCATCCTCTTTTCCGGTGGAGCATTATTGGGATTGAATTTGCTTTACAAGTTGGCTGGCATTACCTTTGGCCGGAGATCCCACCATGGCCTCTCTGAATTGCCAAGTCAACATCTTAACCACTGTGGATCAAGCTGAATACTGGAGGCTTGTCCATCTATAGATAGGTAATCCTGGTTCTGCTGTTTGTGGGGTGTTTATCATGATGCAATACCAAGGTTTAGGCCATCCTCTTTTCCGGTGGAGCATTATTGGGATTGAATTTGCTTTACAAGTTGGCTGGCATTACCTTTGGCTGGAGATCCCACCATGGCCTCTCTGAATTGCCAAGTCAATATGCTTAAATCGTATTCGACCGATTCGTTGCTCTCACATTCTTAAAGAGGGGTATTCATGAGTTGCAGATAGCTTGACAAGCTCAGGTTTGGCTTCAAATTTGTTGGTTTGGCATCAAAATCCTCCCTCTATGATCACTCGAATCTTTTTCTCTTTTCATTTTTTCTTTGTGAAAGGGACACTCAATATCTTAGTATCTTTTCATTTTTTCTTTGTGAAAGGGACACTCAATATTTTGGTTACATTATGCAATAAAAAGGATATATAACCACACTGTTTAAAGAAATTATGTTTCCGTCATTCTGTTATATGTCTTGTCCTAATACACGTAGAATTGGTTAATCCGGTTTCTTTATTAGAATAGATTACAGTTTATAGATCTTTTAGATCCTTCGAGAGACTCTATGTAATGTTTATAAATAGACATTTCTATCAATGAATGAGTAGACCGTTATTCTCGTTATCTTTTCTCTTTGAACACGTTATCAGCACTGTGTTTTAACCCGAGCTTGAAAACGAAACCCTAAAAACCTGGAAAAAAAAAACCTTAAAATTTTCTGCTGCCGTACCACCATCGACTTTGACTTGGGCACCCAACCTACTTTGTTGACTTAAACCATCGAGCTCCCCAACGACCTCCAAATCACCTCCGGCGTAGACAGCCCTAATCCAGCTTTCCCCGACGCTACCTTGACCCGACCCTCCACGGCCAGCCTTGCGCGCCTTTCAGACAACCCGATCTGTTCCCCAGCCGAACAGAACCTCAGCCCCCTCGATATCGAAGCTCCATCGTGTTATGATCCCAGTTCAGTGAATATGTCTGTTCCAAGTTGGGGTAGAAGTCGTAGTAGTCTCTAGCAGGTGCGGTGCACGTGTTGGCTTAAGAGTCTGTTTCAGTTAATTAAGCAGGAATTAGGAAGCTAAGAGTAATTAGGTTTGCATTAGTAGAGAGCCACTACCAGGCCGCCATGTGGCTCTGTCCATGTGAGGAGCTGTAGTATAAATCGACAGAGTTGTAAACCCAGTAGGGATGGATGAATATTATCAGTACTTTCCAATCTTTCTTTATTCTCTTTAGCTAGTTTTTCTCTTGAACTTTCAGCAAGGGTTACTGCCCTAACAAGTGGTATCAGCAGCCTCGTCGATCATGGCGAAATTGCAGGTGACTAAGCAGCCCGATCCAGATGAACCTGAGGTGTCCGATGAACTAGTTCATTTGGAGATGGAATTACAGAGCCATAGAGACGAGACAAGTGCTCATCTCGATGCTATGCACAACGACATGAGATCTACTCTAGCAGATTTCAGATCTTCGATTGCTGAGGAGATCCGGCAGCAAATGAGTTCATTCGCTCAGAGTCAGCTCGGGCCCACGGTTGTTACTGCAAGCTTGGGTCAACAACATCTTCAAGGAGTGCAAGGGGAGAACCGGGTGAGGTTTGGCTCTGTGGATCCTCCAATTTTACCAAATCAACGGCTGCGCGAGGAATCGGGGTCCTCATCGACCTTGGCTAGATCTAAGGGCTCAACACGAATGGTGTCTCGAACAGGGGGTAACGACTTCATTCCTAACTTGCATAGGTCTGTTCATTCTTCTGATATGACTGATTTTGGGGAAGCGTCTTGTGGAAGAAGTTTGGATGTGAACGTAGGGTCCCAATTTGAGCGAAGAGAAAGTGTTGGAAGGGGGAAGGAGATTGCAGGTGCTGTAGGAAATGTTGTAGGACTGGATTTCAACGCTGTCCCTTATTCTCCACGAGGGGCTGGCATTGGCTTGCAGGGACCTCCTAGTTTCCCACTGACTCCATTTGGCTTGCATAATGCAGGGCCCTATCAAACTATTTCTGTTGAGTATTCAACCAACAAGTCTCATCCTCATACCAACCCAAACACCAACTCCACCTTTACCAACAGCTGACTCTGAGCGAATGAACTCATTTGCTGCCGGATCTCCTCAGAAATCGAAGATCTGAAATCTGCTAGAGTAGATCTCATGTCGTTGTGCATAGCATCGAGACGAGCACTTGTCTCGTCTCTATGGCTCTGTAATTCCATCTCCAAATGAACTAGTTCACCGGACACCTCAGGTTCATCTGGATCGGGTTGCTTAGTCACCTGCAATTTCGCCATGATCGACGAGGCTGCTGATACCACTTGTTAGGGCAGTAACCCTTGCTGAAAGTTTAAGAGAAAAACTAGCTAAAGAGAATAAAGAAAGACTGGAAACTACTGATAATATTCATCCATCTTCGTTTACTGAAGGGAACCAAAGCTCAGGTGCACAAGCTTCCTCCACTAAATGTGCTCTTAGCAACTGGAGCAAAGGTGCAAACACATGGAGAGGCAAACTTGCAGCTGCAGCTACAGGATTATCAATTCCATGCTAATTTCTATGTATTACCACTCACTGGTTGTGAGATTGTGTTAGGTACTAGCTGGCTTAAAACTTTGGGAACTATTATGTGGAACTTTGGTTTGATGAGAATGGGGTTCCGGGTTGGTGGAGTTAAGTATAAGCTACAGGGAGAGACCAAGCCAGAAGCAACAGTCATTTCATGCAAGTCAATGACCAGACTATTGAGAAAAGAAAAAGAAGCTATGTTGGTACAAGTTTCACCTGCTGTACCAAGTCTACCAGTGCAGTCATGTCCTCAAGCACTACAACCAGTGCTTGAACACTATGCTGAGTTATTCCTTCCACCAACTGACCTACCACCAGTGAGAGAGCATGACCATAAAATAGAGTTACTGCCAAATACACCACCCATTAGTGTCAGGCCCTATAGATATCCTCACTTTCAGAAGGCTGAGATAGAGAAAATTGTGCAAGAGCTTTTGGAAAATGGGATCATCCGACCAAGTATTGGCCCTTATTCCTCACCTGTGATCCTTGTTAAGAAGAAGGACGGCACTTGGCGCTTATGCATCGACTACAGGGCTTTGAATGCAGCTACTGTCAAAGATAAATACCCTATTCCCATTGTTGATGAGTTGTTAGATGAGGTGCATGGTGCTACTGTGTTCACCAAGCTGGATTTGCGCTCGGGGTACCATCAGATCAGAATGCACCCTGCTGATGTGAATAAGACTGCATTTCGAACTCACAATGGTCATTATGAGTTTCTTGTCATGCCTTTTGGCCTCACTAATGCCCCTTCCACATTCCAATCAGTAATGAATAATGTCCTCCGAGATTTTCTTCGCAAATTTGCTCTTGTGTTCTTTGATGACATCTTGATCTATAGCCCTACCATGGAAGCACATATTAGTCATTTGGAGCAGGTGTTTGGAAGGCTTCAACAGCACTCTTTGAAAGTCAAGGCCAGCAAGTGTAGTTTCGGTGTGCAGCAGGTTGAGTACCTTAGGCACATTGTGACTGGCAGTGTGGTAGCAGTTGATCCAAGTAAGATTGAGTGTATCAAAAATTGGGCGCAACCAAAAACACTCAAAGGCTTGAGGGGTTTTCTAGGGTTAGCTGGTTACTACCGAAAGTATGTTAGGAACTTTGGCATCATTGCCAAGCCTCTCACTGATATGTTGAAGATTGGGGGGGTTTGAGTGGAGTCAAAAATCAGAAGAAGCTTTTAACCCATTAAAGGCTGCCCTTATGGATACTCCTATATTAGCTTTGCCTGATTTTTCCAAAGAGTTTGTGGTGGAATGTGATGCCTCCGATGTGGGAATTGGGGCTGTATTGTCTCAAGAAGGGCACCCTATTGCCTTTCTCAACAAGGCCTTGGCACCAAGACATGCTGCCTTATCTGTTTATGACAAAGAAATGCTGGCAGTGGTGTTTGCAGTGCAACATTGGCATCCCTATCTCTTAGGCAGCCATTTTAAGATCCTCACTGACCATAGAACAATCCAACACTTCCTTGACCAAAAGATTACTACCCCTACTCAGCAAAAATGGCTCCTGAAACTTGTTGGATACGACTACACCATTCATTATAAACCAGGGAAGAACAATGCAGCCCCTGATGCATTGTCAAGGAGGGAGGATTTAGGAAGTGATAGCAATCCCATTTCCAAGTACAGTACTCTCTCAGTGATGACAGGTGTGTCTTCCCCAGTGCATGAATATGTGCTTGAGATCCAAAGGGCTTGCGAAACAGATCCTGAGGCAACAACAATCCTTCAACAGTTACGGGATAGTAATGACCCACCCCGGTCTTATACTTACAACAATTGTCATCTTTTATACAAGGGCAGCCTGTTTGTGCCCCAACAAGATAATTGGAGGCGGAAGGTGATTGCAGAATTTCATGAAGGCTATAATGGGGGCCATGCTGGGGTAGCAAGAACTCATAAGAGGGTGTTCAGGTCTTTTGCTTGGCCAGGCATGAAGAAAGATATCAAGACGGTGGTTTCCACTTGCCACATCTGCCAGCAAAACCACTATGAAACAGTCAATCCTCCTGGACTGTTACAACCAAATGTGATACCAGAGAAAGCTTGGACTCAAATCTCTATGGACTTCATTGAAGGTCTTCCCAAGGTGGCTGGAAAAACAGTCATTTTTGTGGTGGTAGACAGGTTCACAAAATATGGTCACTTCATTCCCATATCACACCCATATACAGCTGCTACTGTTGCTCAACACTTTGTTCAGGAAGTCTTTTGATTGCATGGAATGCCGGAGTCAATTATCTTTGACAGGGACCCCATCTTTCTTAGCCATTTCTGGGAAGCTTTCTTCACTCTTCAAGGTACAGCTTTGCACAAGAGTTCCTCATATCATCCCCAAAGTGATGGGCAGACTGAAAATTTGAATAGGACCTTGGAACAATATTTACGTTGTGTTGTGGGTGAAAGACCAACATCTTGGCTGACAGCATTGCCATGGGCTGAATTCTGGTACAATTCAGCTCATCACTCTGCCATTGGGATGACGCCTTTTAAGGCATTGTATGGTTACGGTGCTCCAGCAGTAAGAGGGTATGAAGCAGGCACAACTGCTGTAGTATCAGTTGATGAAGATTTGCAGACCAGAGATGAGATACTTGCCAGTGTGAAAAGGAACATACAAGTCGCACAGAGCAGAATGAAGAATTTTTATGATAAGCATCACTCTGAGAGAAGCTTTAAGGTTGGGGACTGGGTTTATTTAAAGCTACAACCCTATCGGCAGCAGTTAGTTCAAAAGAGGACTACAAACAAGCTGGCTCCCAGGTACTACGGCCCTTGTCTCATTGAGCAGAAGATTGGAACTGTGGCATACAAGTTGAAGCTGCCAGCCACTTCCAAAGTGCACCCAGTTTTTCATGTTTCTCTGCTAAAGAAAAAGCTGGGCGATGCAGCAGTCATTGCTACCCACTTACCACCTGACTTGGATCCTCACAATCCCAGATGGTACCCTGCAGCAATTTTGGAGAGAGGAGTTTTTAAGAAGAACAATGAACCAGTGACCAAATGGTTGATCAAATGGCTTAGTGCTGCAGATGAGGAAGCTACATGGGAGGAGGCAGAGGACATCCAGCATAGGTTTCCTGATTTTAAAGCTTGATATATGCTTGAGGACAAGCTTGTTTTGGCAGGGATGGATTGTTATGATCCCAGTTCAGTGAATATGTCTGTTCCAAGTTGGGGTAGAAGTCGTAGTAGTCTCTAGCAGGTGCGGTGCACGTGTTGGCTTAAGAGTCTGTTTTAGTTAATTAAGCAGGAATTAGGAAGCTAAGAGTAATTAGGTTTGCATTAGTAGAGAGCCACTACCAGGCCGCCATGTGGCTCTGTCCATGTGAGGAGCTGTAGTATAAATCGACAGAGTTGTAAACCCAGTAGGGATGGATGAATATTATCAGTACTTTCCAGTCTTTCTTTATTCTCTTTAGCTAGTTTTTCTCTTAAACTTTCAGCAAGGGTTACTGCCCTAACACATCGGCGCCCACCCTCACCACCCCGAGCGCCGCTACACGCACGGCCGGCAGCCTTGCAGCCATCGCACACCAACCCAGCCAAGCTCCGATTGGGTTCTGCTCGACCCAGATTCAATCATCCACCCCGAAAGGAACTGAATAAGCGAGGGGCAAAATGGTAAATTTTCCCTCCACGTAAAAAAATGTTTTTACCTCATAGTAAAAACAGTTCATTTACTTTAGTAATTTTTAATTAGTTTTACTCCTTACATTTACATATATTATATGGTCAATATGACTTACCAGATGTTTTCATTTCATGAAATTTTTGGCGCGACGGATCGCAATGGATTTGTGAGAGTAACTTCACAGCATGAAAATAAGCATGAAAATTACAAATGTAACTTTTCTTACATGACAAACTAACACGTAAGCTTTTATAAAAGTTGCCGCTTTTGAATTTTAATTTCATAAGCAGGCTTTGTAGCCTTCTTCTACCCCCACATTTCTTATAGCGTGGGTTGATGTGAGGAATTGGGTCCCTTCATATCAAAGTTGAAATTTGTGACGGTTTGATAATTCACGGTATTACGACGAAATATTGTCATGGTTAATAAAGGGAAAAACATCGATTTGCGACGGATATTGTCACGGTTAACATCAATTTGTGACAGAAATTGTCACGGTTACATCGATTTGTGACGAAATTTATAATGGTTTACATCGAATTGAGTTACAATAAACTTTGGTCTTGACATAATTCATCACTTGGAATTAATTATCGTATATTGATAGTAGTCAATCCTCAATCTTGTTCTTTAAATATTTGACCGAAAAATGAACCCTGAATTTGACATAAAAAAATGACGAATTTCATGTCACGAGTTTTGAAAAAATGGAGAGGCAACATCTCGAACCCCACATGTCATATAAAAAATTTGGCTAGTACAAGAAAAATCTTGTTATTTATGTGGTTCTACATCGGTTCACTAATTGCAATAAAAACAATATTATGGTCAATGTATACAAAATATATAGAGTTCTCGCAACAAGAAACTCACGATATGGAAGAAGATGAGAATATTATTCTCACAGTTACGGATTTTAAAAGCAAATGGTACATTACGGAAAATATGAAGCGTACGACTTCGGTTTAATAGTCTAAAAGACTACAAATCCGTTTATTTTTCTAAGTTTTGTGAAAACATACACCTCACATATTTGACTAGTTACTTAGTCGTTATGTTTTGAATTAAATTCATGGTGAAAACCTCGTTATCATTGTTGGCATATATATTCAAATTTTGTCTGACACATATGGTTTGATCTACATAAGTTATATGTTAATGCAATATATCGCATTACAATATAATACTATATTGGACTATAAAAGACCACCGGTTACTATAAGGTGATGTTTATAAAGGCTAAAATATGACGCTATGCATACTTGGGCATGCTAATTAAACCAAGTGTAGCACAATGCACACTTGGTATACCATGATGTTGCGCAATGCACATCCAGTTTTTGATCAAAAGAGGATTTGTAATGTCAAGTGTGGCACAATGCACACTTATACAATTACAAAGACATTACAAACAAAAGTAGTCTTCTACACTCTTGAGCGGATTCATAATTGCAAAAATAAAATTGCGTTACACTAAATGTCATCCAAAATTGGATGTTGAAAAAATCATTTTCTTTCTCTACAAGATGCAATAGTGAGTCGTTGGCGGTGCCGCCGCCCCTATATAGTGCTCACGATCAATTTTGCCAAGTTTTAGCATGTTTCAAGCCTTGTTTCGTCCATCTATGTAGTATTACATGTCATTTATATAATGCACTCTAAAGGATTCCAATACCTTTTCCAATCTCCATCGAAATTGTTAACATATTTCGGTTTCTATGTCTTGACATAAGACTGTTGTCTCTACATTCATCTTTATATTCTTGTATACGAATGTGTCGTAGAGAGATTGAGTGCTTAGCTTATTGCAATATTGCAAGGAATAGACACCTATTCATGAATTTAGTTCTTTATAAATCCGTTGTGACTACGATGACTAGATCATCTAAAATAATCAAAGAGCGGATTAATTCTCAAGTTCCAATGCCTAATGGTATTCTGATTTAAGTCACATATGCTCTTTATATATGTATAAGGAAGCAATCGAACCGTGCTATGATTTAATGATATTCATGCCAACGTTTATCACCTGGAAACACATCGTGAGAATTGATGAGAATTTCTTATGTATCACTATAATGAATGCGCAACATTCATGAGTCACTAAGATTCGGTTAATTGAATCGGTTATTGTCTCCAATGATGAGAATGAAGACATTGACTCACGTAGGTTTTAACATAAATCGTCCGAGACAATTTAGACGTGTTTTGATAATTCATATATTAAAAAGTAAAGACCCTCACTGACATCCTTTATTTTGAGCAAAGTACTCATTGAGATCAAAGATCACCAAATACCACTTGGTGGAGCTATGAGCAATGCTCACAGCCTATGAATGGCATTAAAGCCATTCGCGTCTTCCTCATATACAATGGAGGCATTACTCATGCTTTCATAAACAAATATGACGTAAAAGACGCTCATATGATCTCACATTGACCATGCTCGTTACTTGTTTTGTAAAGCTTATTCTTTAGCCAAGATTAGGAGCGACACCGTCCTATTCTAAAGACAATATAATGTTGAGACTAGCATATAAACAATATGCTAAGTCGTTGTTCACTAAGTAAGACATTAATTACAATGTCTATGAGTGATTGTATAAGAATGATACATAAGATGTTAGCTTAATGACTTCTCATTGTTCACTTTAAGACATAATAATGTTATGGTGATGTTCATAATGGTTTAACTCAACCCATAATAATTAGTTGTTATGGGAAATCTTAACAATGATTGAAAAGTTGAAAAAACCTAAAATTTCCGGTTTTTCAGCTTGCGGACTAGTCATTGTGAGATTCGGCTTAACAACTTTTAGACCAGTTCTTGAGGTTCTGTTTGCGACCACGGATTTCTAACATCCAAACCTACATATGTACAAAATTTTGTAGTATTTGGAGAAGTGGAAGGTAGTGAACCGCTCAATATAAGTGTTCACGGATATCCATTGACTCCGACGGACGGTTCGGCAGATTTTAGGCCGGTTCCATCGTTGAGGCTGGCGGTTTTACAATCATAACTTTCATTTCTACCTGCTTACAAAATTTGGTAGTATTTGGAATATTGGAGAATAGTTAACCGTTAAAGGAAGTGTAAAACAAAGGTCCGTGATACTGGCGGTCGGTTCAACCGGTTTTTTTTATCGGTCTCGGCGATGAGGCCAATAGTTTTTTGGACTTGTAAGACCAATGACTACGGGTTGTAGCAGGGTCATAGTTTTACTTATTCATCATTACCCACCATCATTCAAATCTTTATGTTACGGTTGTAACGGTATGCATATTTGTTAACAGATTGAGTTAACGTTATGCAATCTATATCATCCACATGTTATATGTGCCATATTGTGCCACCACAAGCGCATAATGATGGGTTATTTATGATGAATATTGTCTTTTAATAAAACATAAGCTTTCCACTATAGTCCGCTTATATAAAGACTTTGATAGGCAATCTCTTTTATGTCAATTTGATGAGCCAGTCTTCCAGTCGTTAGAGGGAGATAAGAACAAGAATGTTCAAGTAGAATGACTTTGAATATTGTAATGGTTTATCCCTACTGTGTCTCATCAAGTTCACTAAAGTGATGAGATCACATATACATGCTGCAAACATGCCTACAAGGATTGATGTATAGATAAGGACATGTTGATGTCCGGATAAGAGGACATGTCATCACCCATAGATGGTGGCATGGTGACACCACAAATGTGGTAGATGGTGTTGCCACTACCAGAAAAGGCACTTTAGCCGACGAAAAATTTTCGTCGGCCTGTTAAAAAAATTCGTCGGCTAAGACCTTAGCCGACGATCCTTCGTCAGCTATAGTGTCGTCGGGAAAAGGCCGTCTGTGATGACTTTAGCCGACGAGCTTTTTTTTTTCGTCGGCTATAGTCCCACTTTAGCCGACGAAAAAAATGTCGTCGGCTATAGTCCCAGACTTTTGCCGACGAAATTGTTGTCGGCTAAAGTGCGTAATAAATAATAAAAAATAACTATAGCCGACGAAATATAAAAACCTTGTAAAAAAATTTAAAAAATAACTATAGCCGACGAAATATAAAATATTTCGTCGGCTAAACCTTATAAAAAAATTTAAAAATAACTATAGCTGACGAAATATTAGGTTATTCGTCGGCTAAACCTTATAAAAAAATTAAAAAAAATAACTATAGCCGACGAAATATTAGGTTATTCGTCGGCTAAACCTTATAAAAAAATTAAAAAATAACTATAGCCGACGAAATATTAGGTTATTCGTCGGCTAAACCTTATTAAAAAAAATTAAAAAAATTACTATAGCCGACGAATATAGTGTTTGAATATCGTCGGCTAAAGTTGCTGGGTTTTGAAAAAAAAAAACTGCAGAAACTTTCGGCTAAACTTTCGGCCACCCAAATGCAAATGGCGGAGGTTGGTCATGTGAGCCACCGAAACAGGCAACACGCCGGTGAGGTTGTTGTTGTAGAGGTCGAGAACACGGAGGTTAGTGAGGTTGGAGAGCTCCGGCGGGAACGTGCGGTCGAAGACGTTGTTGGAGAGGTTGAGGAGGCAGAGAGCAGAGATCTCAGGCGGGATGGGACCGGAGAGGTTGTTCTTGGCGAGGGTGAGATTGGAGAGGTAGACAAGGAAGGCGATATCGGGAGAGAGATTCAAGCCGGAAAGGTCGAGGGAGGTCACGTGGTTGTGGGAGTCGCACGTGACTCCGGCCCAAGTGCAGTGGCTGGTGTTGGGTGTCCAGGAGGAGAGGCGGGAGTCGGGGTCGTCAAGGGAGGACTTGAGGGAGAGGAGGGCGCGGTAGGTGGCCATTGGGCGCGTGGGGGTGGAGAGTAGACGGTGGGGTGAGGAGAGAGAGTGGCGGAGGTGGAGGAGGAGAAGGAGGAGGAAGAGGAGGAGGGGCCGCATTAGTGTTGGGTTTATTTGAGGTGGTTGTGTGGAGGAGGATATTTAATTACCCTACTCTGCGGCTATATAAAGAACTTTAGCCGACGAAATTAATTATTTTCGTCGGCTAAACTCTTCGGTTGACCGCCAAAAAATTTTGGTTGAAAATTTTGAAAATTTTTCGACCTTAGCCGACGACTTTTCATATATTTTCGTTGGCTAAAGTCCTTTGAAAATTTTGGTTTCCCGCCAAAAAATTTTGGTTGAAAATTTCGAAAATTTTTCGTCTTTAGCCGACGACTTTTCATATATTTTCGTCGGCTAAAGTTCTTTGAAAATTTCGTCGGCTAAAGGTACCTATTTCGTCGGCTAAAACTTGTAAATTCGTCGGCTAAACCTTCTAAACTCGTCGGCTAAACTTTATAAATTCGTCGGCTAAACCTTTGAAATTCGTCGGCTTAAAGTATTTTTATACATTTGGCATGTTATGATTGTGATGATCAAACTTGAGAAACAAAAATCCAACCGTCAGAACTGACCATCATGATAAAATACATGTATGGGAAAAAATTCAACTCGATCCGAAAAGAATAAGGGCTCGATCCGGACGGTCAATCTCTTAAGTCAAACCCCTAAACGCACTGAAAAGGTCGTTCGACCGTCTAAATTGCATATTTTGGCCGGACCTCCAACTGAAAATAGTTTTAAACCGATGACACGCAACAATTTGTATAAAAATTTTACGTAAAATAATCACCGAATATAGGGCTACTCATAGGGGAAAAAATGAAAAATTGCATTGACCGCAACTTTCGTCACCGAATATTTATCGGAATAGTGTGATTTTTCAACCGTGGATGTATTTCAACATTCTCGTCATATCTTATTTCATGACTTTTTAGCGTTTAAAGGTTTTACGTATAGTTTGTTTTTGAAATGGAACATTTATATAACACTTGGTAAACAAGTTATATAACATTAGTATGCATGTTATGATTGTGATGATCAAACTTGAAAAACAGAATTCCAACCGTCAGATCTGACCATCATGATAAAATACATGTATGGGAAAAAATTCAACTTGATCTGAAAAGAATAAGGGCTCGATCCGGACGGTCAATCTCGTAAGTCAAACCCCTAAACGCACGGAAAATGTCGTTCGACCGTCTAAATTACGTATTTTGGCCGGACCTCCAACTGAAAATAGTTTTAAACCGATGACACGTAACAAGTCGTATAAAAATTTTACGCAAAATAAACACCGAATAGAGGGCTATAGTAGGTAATAGAAAAATTTTAAGGTTTAGCCGACGAATACCCTAACGTATTCGTCGGCTATAGTATGTAATTAAAAAATTAAAAAATAACTATAGCCGACGAATTACAGTATATTTCGTCGGCTATAGTTATTTTTAAAAATTTTTTTATAAGGTTTAGCCGACGAAATATAGTAAATTTCGTCGGCTATAGCTATTTTTTTTTAATTATTTAACCTAAACACTTTAGCCGACGAATATCTTAATTGTTTCGTCGGCTAAAGTCTGGGAAAAAAACCGACGACATGTTTTTCGTCGGCTAACTGTGAGACTATAGCCGACGAAACAAATTTCGTCGGTTAAAGAAAGTTTAGCCGACGAAAATAAATTATTTAGCCGACGAAATTTTAATTTCGTCAGCTAAAGATGACTATAGCCGAAAAAATATAATTAAGCCGACGAAGGAAAGTTTCGTCGGCTAAAGTCTACTTTAGCCTTTAGCCGACGAAAAATTGATTCGTCGGCCTGGTTTTTTTTTTCGTCGGCTAAAGCCTTTCTTCTGGTAGTGTGCTAGGCTGTGGCTCCCAACATTTAGGGGGAGGCTACTTGATTCGATACATAATCGCCAAAGAAGAATGAGAGTTTGGCACAACTTGATCATTTGATCAATGATACTCATTCGTCTTTTATTTTCTGGATCATGGTTATTATTGAGGGACGCCTCAATATCAATACAAATCTATATAGAGATCTCTACACTTAGAAATTACACAGGTGTACATGATGACGTGATTTAATGAGTTTAATATTGAATCATACTTCTTTGAGAAAATACCAACGTTGTAGATTGGCCTAAATGGAAAGATGTCATTCAGTTTACACAAAGAGATAATGCTTTGGTTAGGTGACGCCGACACCCTAAGTGTAAACTCTATCAGTTATGTCTTTGTTAGAAAGCGTAATGAGAAAAAGAGTTTAGACTCACCTTCTAGCGCAAGGTCTCTCACAATTGCCTTGGAATCGACTATGATGAGATATACTCTCGTAATGGATGTCATTGCACTCCACTACCTTGTCTGTTTGGTAGTTTCCAAAAAACTAAACAAGTAGCTTGTGGTCACAACTTATCTATGTTGGGAACTAAGAGATGTATATAAAGATCTTGAATAGATCGGTTTTCACCCAAATCAAGTGACTCATGACCACGTAGCGCGTTTGTAAAGTATTTGCTAAGTATCTACTTGATTATGGAAGGGATATGAAGAGTTACGCCTATTTGCGTGTAAATTCTGGATGTGATGAACTCTTGTTAAACTAAGAGATGACACTGATCCAAATTAAGAATGAAAAGGATCTTGGGAATACTTTGTCTCAAAAGTGAGGACCGCTATTGATGATACTTATTCATCTGTCGGCTTAAGGCAAGCTAAAGAACAATGAAGTTATGCCTGTAAGTATCCCTTGATCGGTCGAAGTTTTGAGAAGACCTGTTTCGTTCATATGACGAAGAAGTCTTAGCAGAAATCCTACATCTAAGTACGGTAACACATTCAAGTACTTGTTACAATATGCTTGACTCGACATCTCATTCACTACAAACTTGTAACGTCAAGTTCTCTTTAGTCTTTCAACTCTCTTCCTAGCGGTCGATCAACTTCACTCCCTTTTAAATGAGTATAAAGGAATATCAAGGTAATGGCCAGATGCTCCCACACAACACCAATGTAATGGTAGTGATTCCTTCTTTGAAAGGTTGTGGCTTATTCATCCCTACATAAAGACACATTAACAACGAAATTATAATCTACCCAGTTTCGTAGGTCAACTTCCATAGACCTACAAGATAGCCCACTCCTTGAAAAATGGTGAAATTGGTACCATTGGAAAGGTCTATGTGTCTACTTTCCAGGGAACCAACCATTTGATCACATCTATAATATTGAGTGAGTTATGGCTATTTTCATCAAATAGAACTGATCTGTCCGAGAATCTGCTTTTGCAGAACAGTTAACTTCGACAAAGCTTTGTGATCAGCTCAAGATGAACTAGGTTATGGACCTTATATGGTTGGAAAGCTACGTGTGTCTAGTTTCCAGAACTTTATACGGTTTGTCCATACCTATTGTATCGAAGACGTTATGATGTTTAAATACACGAAGTTCATGCCATGAGTGAATATGATTTTCAACGTGAACTTATGTTTTGAGTTGTTAGACAACCTTCTCTTTCAAGATCAAAATAATGCTAAGCATAGAAAGTCTGATCTAAGGATGTTGTGGCTGGATTTAATGACTAAATTGTTGCCCAGTTTTACTTTTGAAGTATGTGAAGTGTATAGGCTTAAGCCGTTTATCTGTACTCCGAGATTAAGTTACCTATTAAGAGGAGTCGTTGTGTAGACATCAGGGAGAGTCTACATACATCACATGTTATCTTCAATTGTAGTTGGTGCGCTGTGTTCTTTTTCCCTTCGTCCAAGTCATTTGTTTTACCCACGAGGTTTTTGTTTTACTTAGCAAGGTTTTTACTGAGGCAACACCATAAGCACTATATCGTGTTAAGGACGCAACACAAGGGGGAATTTTTAAGGAAATTATGTTTCCGTTTTTCTGTTATGTGTCTTACCTTAATATACGTAGGATTGGTTAATCCAGTTTCCTTATTAGGATAGATTACAGTTGGATAGATCTTCTAAATACCTCGAGAGACCCTATGTAATGCCTCTATAAATAAGTCTTTCTATCAATAAATGAGTAGATCGTTATTCTGGTTATCTTTTCTCCTTGAACACACACATCAATTCATCTTCTAATGAAAGTTTTGAGTAACTCTAATATGGTCTTGAAAGGAGATCTTCTAATGAGGACTATTAAGTTGAGGATAAGTTAAAGACTTTTCGGTTTATGGTTAAAGAAAACTCAATTTTCAATCACATTTTAACATCTCATATGTTCAGTTTTTAAGTTTATATAATAAATCTTTTCTATAAATGTTCAGCCAAATTAGTGTTCGTTAAGATAACAAACTTGATCAAATTAATGGACGAACCAAATCTGTCAAATATGAACCATTCAAGTTCATAATTGATAAATCACACTTATAAATGCGTTAACAATTTTCAATATATCTGAAAATTTGAAAAAAAAAAATGATCTACTCATAAATACTTGTAAACTGAACGGTCAAGATATGGATATAAGGTCGAAATGTAGGATAAGCCGAAAAATCATCAACAAGTTCTCAACTTAAAGGTTCTCGTTAGAAGGACTTCATGATCTTGAATATTAGTCACACGCAAATAATTGATGAGAAGTCCTGGAATCAATCAATGTTGCTTCTCTTAAATTAATGAATCATGTGAAGTATGGGATCCCGTATCTTATGTCACAATGTTGTAATAAGACCAGTGACTCTGTAGTATGAAAAGGGCTGCTCTTTGCTAATTTTCTAATGATGGGAAACTAAATCAGTCCTGGGTTAGGTAGCATCTGTAGCTGCTCTCTCTTCCTCTGAATGTATAATCCCTCTGAATCTGAACTCCTAATATTATTTCAAACTTTCACAATGCTAACTGTAATATCATTATGTGTTCAGTGAACACTGTTGGGGAACAATCATATATTTGATTATAAATATGATAGAAATTTCAATAAAGAATATAAGAAACATAACAATATTCGTTTAGGATTGAAAGTAGTGAATCAATCCTATTATAGGTGTAAAATAGTGTAAGAATCTTATAAAAGTAGTACAAGGAAAGAAAGAACTGACTTGATATTCCGATTGACGCATGCATAAATGCACTTGACTAAAGACAGATTTCGCCCCTACCTTGTGCTTGTAGTTCGATGGGCGTCCGCCTTGTAGAATACAACAATCGATGATCCAAAATAGAAGCACCGCAATTTTGGAATCTTGCGAACCATAAATTGTATCTTATACTCTCTTGACACAAACAAGACATACAGAAGAATTGAGGATTCTCAATCTTATCTTTAAGGAGAAATGAGTATGGGTTTATATAGAACCCCAAGTGAACCAACATGTCCGTTCACTTATCTCCTTGAAGAGACACACTTATTCCTAAAGATACCTATTGAAAAAGACACACCCTTTCAAATGGAAAAGTCATGAGTAATTTTATTTTCATTCATATTGGATATTATTACATAATTTCCAACAATCCCCCACATGAATGAAAATGACAAGGACAAGGAATTAGAGAGTACAAGCGAACAAGAGATGCATTTGAAGAGGTGTCTTTTGGACTTGAACCTTTCATAGTGAAGACTTATCGGATTTACTTGGTGAAATAGTAGTAGAAGATCTTTAAACTATTCACCGTTTGTGTAAACCAAGACAATAAGCCTCACACATCTCTTATTCTAATACACTATGGTTCTTACGGTTGTGTTCATTTTGGTCCTGAACAATTTCCACATTCATGAGAGCTTTAGAGAACTAAGCCATATCATTCTCATAGAAGCGACCCGACTTCTGCTCATATAGGTGATCACACTAATTAAGAATACTCCGCTATATTCTTCTTGATAACAAGATATTAGTATCATTAAATGCAAAAGCATAACCTTATTACAGCTACGGAAAACACACATTGATCATTGGAATGAGTGAGTTGTGAGTTATGCATCTTGAGTCTTCCCCAACTAGTTTTCCTATTGAACCTAGACCATGGGATCTCCAATGTTGCTAGGTTAGGTTTCCGCCAAGTAATGACTCATTGTGTTATTGGCTTTAACTCATTCCCTTCGATCATCAACTATCTCTCTTGTCAAACCATTAAACATTTGGATCCATAAGGTTGACAATCAAATCAAATTCCACTTGAGAGTAGTTGTGTATATCTTTGTGATATACATACGTAAATGCCAAAACTTTCTAACACTATCATTCAGTTGTATTACATATAATTTATAGACATTATAAATACCCCCACATTTGAGAAGTAAACCCTCAATCATAGGTTCTTGTAATGCAATTAAGATAGTAATGTATTCCCACAAACCTCATTTAAGAGCGCATTCGTTTATGGAATAACTATGTTATCTTTTTTTTTCATGCACTTCTCCAACTTGGGATGTCTATTTAGTGATTGAAGCATTACTCATCGAACATCTTTCTCTTACTTTTGTTCGTAAAACAAGAGTACGTCTTACTAACATTTGTAAATGCTTCTCATTTGTATATGATCATAAAGATCTTAAATCTTTCAATGATAACATCATAATTGGGACTATCGCCATAAATCACTTTTCATCAACGATTTTTAACTTTCATCTTGTATATATACTTTATATACATCACAGACTACTCATTATCTTCCATCTAACCAATGCCACACTACTCCTTGTATTAAGATAAGGAATCAATCGCAGTAAGAGACCATATCAATTTTTCTCTTTCGAATGCCTCTTGGTTTGGTTTGGACTCATCGTCAAACATGATTGTTCCATTGTAAAATCTGTCTTTAGATTATAGGGGAACAATCATATATTTGATTATAAATATGATAGAAATTTCAATAAAGAATATAAGAAACATAACAATATTCGTTTAGGATTGAAAGTAGTGAATCAATCCTATTATAGGTGTAAAATAGTGTAAGAATCCTATAAAAGTAGTACAAGGAAAGAAAGAACTGACTTGATATTCCGATTGAGGCATGCATAAATGCACTTGACTAAAGACAGATTTCGCCCCTACCTTGTGCTTGTTTCGATGGGCGTCCGCCTTGTAGAATACAACAATCGATGATCCAAAATAGAAGCACCGCAATTTTGGAATCTAGCGAACCATAAATTGTATCTTATACTCTCTTGACACGAACAAGACATATAGAAGAATTGAGGATTCTCAATCTTATCTTTAAGGAGAAATGAGTATGGGTTTATATAGAACCCCAAGTGAACCAACATGTCCGTTCACTTATCTCCTTGAAGAGACACACTTATTCCTAAAGATACCTATTGAAAAAGACACACCATTTCAAATGGAAAAGTCATGAGTAATTTTATTTTCATTCATATTAGATATTATTACATAATTTCCAACAAACACATATTTTACTAACTAGTTTGGTTGAAAAAAAAAAAAAAAAGATTGCTTAAGTGCAAATTAATCATGTAGCACCAAGTTAAACCAATTAAGCTGTTTGATCAGTTAGCCTTTTTTTTTTTTCTTCTTCTTTTACAACATGGTAGTTGAAGGTTATTTTCATATAAGGCATGACTACAGAAGTCACTTAGTTAGAGGTTTTAATAATATCAGATACTATTATAATGTCTGATGGAATGTGCTTAACGTTTTGCACGCGATGAAATATGGTTTTTATTTTACATGCTACAATGTTTGGATCCAAAACGGTTTGAAACTTTGAACACAAATGTGGAACATGGTGCACAATGCTTACATTCAAGATAGATTTGGTCCCAAGTAACTGGATCTTTCAGATTTTGTGTGTTACAAACCAAAAAAATCCACCGGCAAGACTCATTCGTCGGTGCAAGAACGGAAAAGCAAAACAAAACATAAGAGAATCAATTTGTTTTGATCTAACAAACTCATACTGATCAAGTCTCTCTGATCTGTGAACAGTTCAGCATAATCAAATTTCTAATCCGTAACGTAAAAGACAGAATTTTTCTCTCCGATCTGTGAACAGTTCAGCATAATTTGTTTTGATTAACGTCATATCTTGTTAATTCTTAGTGGCATAACTTCTAACTATTGATTTCAAGTATTCTATCACTACTGTTTTTCTTTGTTATTTGTTATAATCAACCATGTTTGATTATAGGGGGAAGTGACAAAACCTGATAAAATTGAGGATATGGAAACTGATGTTGCTGACGAAGTTCAACAATACGAGGAAGCTGCTGAAGTTCATAGTCCAATGAAGTCTAATCAAAGTGAACATGGTGACGGTTTTAGCAGTTGGGATGATGAATTTTAGTGTACCAGAGTTGCAAGGAATTAATGCATCATTGGAACCGCAATCACTGGTAGAAACTCACATATTACCTTTCGACTATGGAGCATGTGGAGATAGAATTTATTATTACAAACCAGTAACAGTTGTGGAAGAACCGGCAAGAATGGAATACCATACCTGAGGCCCAAACTGCGAAGAAAATATCAGCTTAGGTGTTCTTAAGGGATTGTACTCTTTTCTTAGCAAGCAATGCTATTATTTCTTAATTTGGAGTTGGGGATTTGATGTAGCAATGTAGAATTCATAGCTGTTAGCAATTAATTCCGAACTCGCTTGTTAGAAAAAAATATAAAGTTCATTGTTCTTTCATCTCTCCATTATGAAGTAATACTGATAATGTTCAAAGTATAGAAAATAGTGTGATAGTTTTTAACTGCGGTTTTGGGGTTCATTGACTTCATTCATATTTTTTGGGGTATTGAATGCCTGTTAATTCATTGTTGATTTTTATAAATTACAATATCCCATCCATAATTATGGTTGCAATGCATATGTATTAAGCATGCTAGGGTTTTATTGCTTTGATTTTATAGCGCACATGAATGACTTGAGTCATGTTTATATGAATTAGCATCTAGGCAATTAAACCAACATCAAGTAATCTTTTCATGCATAATGACTTTCATATGTTAAATAGTTAAATCGTGTAAGTTCTATTTTGCATCTGTTTTTGTTGAGATTCTTTTGAACTATGAACGAATTGTGGGTTTGTGCAAGAAGTGTGGTCTGTTTATGCATTCTCTAGTGGCTGAATAATTGAATATGATGTTTGTTAAGGAGAATGACAATCAGGGCAATAACTCGACGGTCGTTCCTATATCTGAGAATCATGCTAAGTCAGTTTTTCGCACGCCTAAAACTTCTTCCCTTCCTAAGGTTTTGGATGGTTTGGGATTTCTGACCATTGATGCTGCTTCAAGAGCGCTTCAACATTTGAAGGCAGGCGTGAAAGCTTCAGGTTTGGATATGTTGACAGGCACAATGCTGCAAGCCTGCTGAGGAACCTCAAGGTACCGAGGGTTTGGTGAAAACTTTGAAACCTTCCCTTGTGGAGAAGAAGGGTCAGAAGATAGAGGCCTATCTTTCTCTTGTGCAAGCGAGAAAGAAATTGCCTTCTGTCTGAGAACCGAAAATTCAGGAGAGACCTGAGATCACTTTGTCTCTCCCAAAAGAATTGATTAATTGACCGACTGTCTTTTTACCGGGCATGTTATCATTGTGATACTTGCTGAATTGGTCTCTCAAAAGAACAAAAAAAAAAAATACTAGTCAATTGTTTCACTTGAAGTTGCCACGAACTGAGTAAAATTTTAGAGCTTCAACTCAAAGATTAGGCAAAACCAAACGAAATGCAAATCGATCTCCTAGCTCCCACAATCGCATACATTTTGTGCAGGTTGAACTTAATGATCAATTACAAGCCTAAATTTCCTCTAACCGATCAAACATAACCAAACTGGATCTGTGAATCAATTCTACTATTGCCCATAAAACACAATCCAAAATACATGCAGCTGCTATGGTTCATTGAGGCATTATCACAAACACTACAATGCAAACAAAAGAGATCCAAAACCCACGTGGCCACCTCCTATTCAATTATCTTCTTCATCACCAGATACATCATCCTCCACAACAACACCATACCCTTCAAACCCACCTCCCAAATCACAAACTTTCAACCACACATCCTCCGAAACCGGCACAACCGAAAGCCTCGGCTGCCGAAACAGAGCAAACCCTTTAAGACCCTCCTCGCCCTTCATCTCCTTCAAGTCAATCGGCCTCCTCATCTCCCCAATCGCCTTCACGTCAACCGCACCGTCACCGTCTTCGCCTCCCGAATACCATTCGCGCACGACCTTTACGACGCCGACTACGCGGCGGGCTTTAGCGCCGGAGTGGTAGAAGAAGCAGAGGTCATCGAGGTTCATGGACTTGAGGTATAAACCACAGGCAATGTCCCATTATTCCCGATGTGGGATATATATATCTCAACACGCCCCGCACGTGTGGCGAATCTTCAAGCCTAACACGTGGACAACATTTGGGGTGACGTGGAGTTCGTGTGGCCTTTGGGCTTCACACGTGGACGTGGGTAACCCGTTCTGATACCATGATAAAGTAGTCTGGGGTTCACATCCAAAACCAATTGGCAATAGATGGAGTGACCCAAACCCTTATAAACCACAGGCAATGTCCCATTATTCCCGATGTGGGATATATATATCTCAACACTCCCATTACCACTCTCCTGGCTCTGTTTTCAGAAGCCAATACTGCTTCTCTTTGCCCATCGCTGGAATTTTCGTGTCTGCTAATCTGCTATCTTCTTTCTCTTTCTTTTCTGTGTTTTCTGCCTTTATGGTCTTCTCCTGGAATACTGGGTTTTGTTATGTGGTGGCTTGTGATTTTTAGCGGGAACTGATATGAATTTGGCGCCAAGAATGCTTCCAGAAAAAAAAAAAAAAAAAAAAAAAAAAAAACCAATGCCCAACTCTAACGGTGAATCTTATATTAGGGTTTTATATCTATTCTAAGACTTATTTATTGTAAATGTGTAATCGTACGTTTGAGATTTTTAAAAGGTAAATGATTTATTTAGTTACTTTTTTAATTAATAATAACTATATATTTTATGAGACATATTATATCATATGATATATTAATTTTTTTATTTATTTATACGGTCATTCTTTCTATTAATATAGATCCATTTTGGATAATGAAACAGTTTGAACTGTTGAAGTAAGCTGAGCTAAATAATTCCTAAAAGGTGCTAGAAGATAGAAAAATGTGGATTCATAACACCAAAAAAACAAAATTAAAGTCATGCATGGACCCTAACAATCTGCTTTTATCACTGGATCACTTAAATATAACATCCCTCACCAGAAGGGCATGTACATAAACAAGTACTGACCAGTGACCAACTGAGCAACAATCAATAGGGGGATGACACAGTTTCTATTACATATGAACCAGTACAACACCCTGAACAGTTGCTAGAGGCTTTTCCCGTTATAGATATGTTTGCCGTTGCCAGTGCCGGAACGCAGTTGGACGATTCTCTGGAAATATTAACTCGTCATTGTCATCATGTTCAATTTAGAACAAAGAGACGTACACGTATCAGTATATACAGATCGAGCTATCTCCAGGCACCAGGGCCATGCATATAATTTGACCTGACGTATGGCAGAAGAGGTCGCCATTGATATTAATAGTGAATCGTTATCGACCTCAGTTCTCAACTCCTCACCAGTACGCAATATTAGCTCGATCTGATATGATGTTATTGCAGATCGATCTATGTGTAAGTACCTTGTTGCTGCCATGTAAACCACAACTCGGGAATGCAATGCTGATCACATATACCTGCATTTATACACAAGCTAGTCTGAACGCTATGCAGATGCTTTGGTTTATTTTTCGACCAAAATGGGGTACTAGCCATGTGTGGGATTGATGACTACTCTTCGTAATGAAATGTTTGATTCATATATATATTAGAACCATGTAAATTTGGCTGAAAAATTTCAAAAATGATATACATATTAGGACCTAAAAAATGAATAGTTAAGATTGAAAAATGTGATCGAAAAGTTGGACTAGTGTTCATTCCCTCATATAACTCATAATAAGAGATCCCTTAATGAAATGGTCAAATATATATATATATATATATATATATATATATATATATATATATATATATGAATCAAACATTTCATTACGAAGAGTAGTCATCAATCCCACACATATATGGCTAATACCCCATTTTGGTCGAAAATTAAACCAAAGTATCTGCATAGCGTTCAGACCAGCTTGTGTATAAATGCAGGTATATGTGATCAGCATTGCATTCCCGAGTTGTGGTTTACATGGCAGCAACAAGGTACTTAAACATAGATCGATCTGCAATAACATCATATCGACTTTGTTTGAATCCGCCAATTAAGCTAGTTCGAGTCCGCTGATTTCTAATTTCCTGCGAGATCAACTTTGTTTGAAGTTTTAGGTGATCTCACCTAAAAACTGGAAAAGAACGGACTCGCCGGTGAGGGAAAGTGGCCGGGGATGCTGCTGGAATCTTCTAGGATGGAGGCGGGCCGTCATCGGTGCCGGAGGGTGGAGAACTGAAGAACGTCCGCACTTTAAGCCCAGTGCAGACGTGCGCCTCTAATCGGGCATATATATATATATATATATATATATATATATATATATATATATATATATATATATATATATGCAATAGCACACCCCATGATGCCCTAGCTATAAGGCAAAAACAAGACGAGGCATGCACTGATATGGAAGCGTGTGTATCAACAGGGAATGCTATATATCGACTTCATCGATCGAGTATATGAATGACTCATCTATTGTTAAAGAGACATGAGAGAGAGAGAGAGAATGATTTTGATGTTAGTTGTCTTACTCCTAACTTAGAATTGAACCTTACTGATTTACCTGATTGTTCCATATCATGCATGCATGTATGATTCACAAATCACAATGTGCAATTTTGTACATGAAAGATTGTTCAGATTGATAATTAATGAATTAGTATATTGTTCCGTTACGAGAAATTGCTAGATCAACATATATGAACGATACAATTAAGAACTTCTACGTTAGCCGTTTAATTGGCAAGATGGTTCTCATTTTGACAATACATGAAGTTGATAAATACAAGCGCATAGCCGTTTGAATTAGGTTGTTATGACAAGCCACAACTTTTGTACGTAGCTAGCCCACAAAAACATATGGCATAAATACGATTCATTCACTTAATTGTTAAAGTTTTCTGGTTGAATAATACCAGTCGAGTCATCATAATACTAGCTAGCTCCCATAACATGGGTCTCTTTCTATATATCTGTATTATCATGATGCTATATATGTTCATGCTTGCCTGCTTGGATTGCTTCTCATGCTTAAAACATCATGATATATGGTGATGATCAACAATTCAACATACAATAATTGCATATAATTAACAACTCGATCGTCTATCTGTGGACATTATATGTATGATTATGTCCGTTCAAATTATGGTGAGGATGAATTGATTAAGGTGCACTTGTTTATAAGTGGACAAAGGCGTTTAGGTTGGCTATTTTTAATTATTTCATGATAATGCAGTTTGGAAATGAGCTAGCTAGCTAGTAATTAACAACAATATTCACCAAAATTTACTATAATTTCTATGACAGATGTATATATATTATACTGATACAGACATTATATGTATATATCATGTGTTCTTTGTATTCTAGCTTAATCAGAAATATTAGTTTTACATGTGGTATAATTTACAATGGAGGGTATAGAGGAGCGAGGTAGATATATAGAATAGCACCTTCATCCGGTTCTATATATGTCCCTTATTTCCCAAACATTTTCCATTTTTTCTACATCCAGATCTATGTAAAAATTCGAGAATTTGGTTTTTATTAGATATATATACCAGTGTTCTGGTCACATACTGATCACATTCCATTCATGTGAGTTTAGATGGAGTTTGTTGATCGAGTTCGGTATTACATATGTAATTGATCATTTGACATCTTCAACTTTAATTTTCTTTTCTTTTTTTTCTTGAGTACAACTTTAATGTTCTTATATCCGCTAATTAATCTAAAATCGCTTCTTAATGCAATATTGTGCTTTAGTATCTGAGGTGATGTTACTTTTTATCTGATCAGGACTAGTAAGATCCAAATGTATGTAATGCAAATGACATTGAGATAGCTAGAGGAACACACAGCAAATAATAGATCCAGAAACTGAAGAACTTCAATATATATGTGATCGAGATCATCTATACAAACCGGCCGTATTACTACACAGTAAATTTCATAAAAATAACTGAGTAATATGAATACAATGATGCAAATCAGTACATACATGAATACACGTACTACTCAAAAATTGAGTAAAATAGATACATACATACATGTATATATATATAATATATACAACCCTTTGAAACTTTTATTCAAGGGTTGTTCTTCTGTGTATAGATATAATCAATGTGAGCAGCAAGAGTTCTTCTTATCAGACACTCTTGTTCATCAACTCCCTCGCAGCTCTCCTCCGCCATCACTTTTTCGACTGCAGCATCCTTCAACCCCTAAACCACAACAACAGATCAAGGAACAACAAATTTAGAAAACACACCTAGAAACTGACTGTTCTAAACTAAGTGATCGACTACATGACAGATCGAAATAGCTAGATGAAGTTATTATTACCTCATGTTGGACTTTCATTGTAGTAACGTCTGGAGAAGAAGGCATCTCCCGAGCAGTGGAGGTTATTGAGAGGAAGAGGAGGAGAGCGGTGATGATGCAGAGGTTGGTGAGCTTGCAAGACGACATGGTTTGAGCTGCAGTTTGATTCTCTAAAACGATAAGCTGCTGCTATGAACTAGTGAGAGGATTGAGGATGGATGACTCTATGGATTGAGAGTAGCTAAGATATATATAGGACTTGAAAGGCTAATGTGTGATTCAAGAAATCAGATGAATGATTCATTTTGGCGTATGTCGTTGACAATTTTCAGAAATTTCCAAAAATACTGGTGGAATTTTATAATTTACCAATTCTTAAAAGTGGCTGATGCAATTTCTTTTTTAGATTAACTATAGCCTACAAATGAAAATGTGTCTAGCAACCAACATATGTTTGAGTTATAGAAATTTCATAACTTATTAAGGCCATAAATAATTTCATAACTTATTCATTGTAAGTAATATATATATATATATATATATATATATATATATATATATTATATCAGGTCCAAATATCCTTATTTATTCAAAATGTATGGATTTTCTTAATTGACCCATTTTTAGATCATATTTTCTCATCTTAACCATTCACATTGTAAGTATATATGAGTAGATCATCTCTACAAATTTTCAGCCAAATTGATAATCGTTAATGTATCGAAATTATATGATTACAATGAACAAACCAAATCTATTCAACAGGAACCGTTCGTGTAATTCACAATTTTGAATACCTTAATGATTATCAATTTGGCTAAAATTTTGTAGAGATGATCTACTCATATATACCTAAAAGATGAATATTTGAGATGAGAAAATATGATCGAAAAGTATGTCAATTAAAGAAATTCGTACCTTTTGAATATATAGGCCTTTTCAGATACAAACATTTTTATTTATTCAAAATATACATATTTCTTTAATTGACATACTTTTTGATCATATTGATCATCTCAATTATTGATCTTTTAGGTATATATGAGTAGATCATTTCTACAAAATTTTAGCCAAATTGATAATCATTAAGGTATTCAAAATTGTGAATTAAACGAACGGTTCTTGTTGAACAAATTTGGTTCGTTTATTGTAATCATCGAGTTTTGATACCTTAACGATTATCAATTTGGCTGAAAATTTATAGAGATGATCTACTTATATGTATATATATATATATATGTGTGTGTGTGTGTGTGTAGAGTAGGGGTGTTACTTCGAAACCGAAAACCAAAAAAAACTGCATCGAAAACCAAACCGTAACCGAAAAAACCGCACCAAAAATAAAAATTTCGGGCCGAACCGGAGCTATTCGGTTCGGTTTTCGGTTTCAGGTCAATGAAAACCGAACTGAACCGTTTGAACTGAAGTCAACGGTCAAACGGTAAAACAACGTCGTTTAAAAAAAACCCTAGTTCTGCTGTTCTTCAGCCCGACTACCCGAGTCCCTCTCTCTGTCTCTCTGTCTCTCACGCCTCTCTCTTTCTCTGTCTCTCAGTCTCTCACGCCTATTCTCTTTCTCTCTCTTCTTTCTCTCCCCTCTCGTCGGACCGTTCCACAAGCTCTCCCCTGCGCCACTCCCCTCCGCCCTATCGTCACTTAGTGAAGAGACAACAAACCACTCAGTTTCCGGTCACTGGACTCGCCGGTTTTGGTAATTTTTTGGTTTTTTTTCTTGTGTGTTTTTGTGCTCTATTTTGCATGCATGTAATATGTATATCTATGGTTCATGTTCTTCTTTTTCTATGTAAACTAATGGAAAAACATTCTGCAATTTTTAGAAGTAATAAAACACAAGTTTCAGACCTATGATTACAATTTTTATGTCTGTATAATTTGTCCACTGGCTATTCTGACTTTCATTGGTTTGATGGTAGCTACTTGAACTCTTACATTTTTCAAAAGTGTGGGGTGTGTTGGCATATTTGATTTAGGTTTTTCAGAGGTATAGATAAACATAAATGTTGGGAGGATTAAAGGAATAATGTGGATTGAAATCAGAGACTAAACAGAGGTTATCAAGGTGACTACCTTATAGAATCGGCTTTTAGATTATACAGAGAGGATTGGATTAAAACAACTTGATACACCTTCATACTTTTAGTGGAAGATTACAGCATCCTCATATAGGCTCAAGAGCTGCCTCTAGCTCCTCCTAACTCATAAGCGCACAACCTTTTAGTTCTCAAATGATAACTAAAATACTCATAACGGTAGCAACATAAATCCTGGACTCCAAAAGACCATAGCTGAATTTCTAATTTATTCAGGGTGTACAAACTATGGGAAGCTCCTGAATCAATTGCTAAAACGAAAAAACCATCTTAAAAAGCAAACCAGTTATATATAATAAACAGTATGATAATAAATTATCTATATGTTGCACAGTAAATATTCAACCAGTACTTATATTATAAACAGTATGATAGAGGTCAAGGACATGTATACAAAGGTTAAACCTTGAATTAATCTACTGCTAGAGAAGAGTTAAAATAATAAGCTACAGTTTAAATAAATTATTGTTCAAGCCCTCCACATTTCAGGTGCTGATACGATCAAGTATGGCATGCCATGAGAGACTTGTTAAATATTGGATTCAGTCATCATAAGATAGTGAATTGAGGACAATTTGCAAGTTTGTAATTTGGTTCATGAACAACTTTCATAATGTGGTAACTTGTTAATTGTTAGATACTTAAATCTTTGATTCCTTTTCTTTTGCAGACAACATTCCCTATCACAATGAAGATGGTTAGATTTATTGAACTCATCAAAGGCAGTGAAGCGCGGTTCCTCAATGTCCATTGAATCAGATGGTCGTGGCCGTGGCCGTGGTGTTACGAGTTCTACAATGAACAATTCTTCCTCATCTTCTCAGGTATATTACTGAAATTTGGTTACTGAAATAGTTATGATATATATATATATATTTATATATTCTGATGATGATGATTATATTTGTATAATACGCATATGCAAGTTGATAGTGTTGGTGTTGGTGAATCGGCAACACCGACACCGGTTCCTAGTATGGGTGTATCACAAGCAACTGAAACAAGTACCGGTGAAGAAGAGGAGAATCATGAGATGACTGAGAAAGAATATCTGGCGTTCTTGAAGGGGAATGAAAGGTCAGATATTTGGGCTCATTTTACTAGAAAAATGGTTAAGAATAGAGTTAAGGGAGTATGCATTTATTGCAATAAAGAATATTATGCTAATCCGTATTCAAATGGTACGACATCTCTTCGTAAGCATATAGATAAGTGTCTCAAGTATCCTCCAAACATTGAAATGTTGAAAGCTAAAAAATAAAAGATTTTGTGTGTTAACAAAGAGACTAGGGAATTAGATACCTCTGCTTTGACAAATGAAGAGCTCAATAGGTTGTGTGTGGAGATGATTATTCTAGATGAGCTATCATTTACTCATGTGGATGGGATGGGGTTTAGGCATTTTATGGAAAAAGCATTACCTTTTTGGAAAATCCCTTGTAGGCAAACAGTAGCAAAAGATGTTCTTAAGGTGTATATGTGGGAGAATGAGAAGTTGATGGGTTAATTGAAGGGGAAAATGGTGTGTCTTACAACGGATACATGGACATCCATTCAAAACATTAATTATATGGTTATCACCACACACTTTATTGATGATGATTGGGTGTTGCATAAAAGAGTGCTTAATTTTTATGTCATTGAGGATCATAAGGGAGAGTCTATAACTAAAATTTTAGAGGATTGTTTATTAGAATGGGGCATAGAGAAGATTATAACAATCACCGTTGATAATGCTTCGGCAAATGATGTTGCAATAAGAGAGTTAATCAAGAAGTTAGATGCTTGGGGAGATCCTAGAATGATTTTGAATGGGGGGAAGAATGTGCATATGCGGTGTGTAGCTCATATTCTTAACTTGATTATGAATGATGGTTTGAAACCAATGAATATGTCTATTGATGCTATTCGTAATGCGGTGAGGTATGTTAGATCCTCTCCACAAAGGCTTGAACTTTTTAAACAATGTGTTGAGAGAGGGAAGATAGAGTGCAAGGGGCTTGTGGTGTTGGATGTCCCTGCTAGATGGAATTCCACATACTTGATGTTAGAATCGGCTTTAAAATTTCAAAAAGCATTTGATAGATTGAGTGAACAAGATACTCGAAATTATTGTGCATATTTCAAATTGGGTGAGAAGAATGCAAAGGAAGGGCCACCCGCTGGGATTGATTGGAGGAATGCCGAAGTGTATTCGGATTTTCTAAAACCATTTTATGAAGTTACATTAAGAGTGTGTTGTTCTAATGTACCTATTATTCATCACACTTTTGGTGATTTGCTTTATCTATATGGTCTTTTAGAAGAACAAATTAAGAAACCAAGTGTTCCTAAGATGGGAGATATTGCACCTCCAATGGGAGAAAAATATATAAAAAAATATTGGGGTGATTTTGATGAGTTGAATCAATATGTGTTTGAAGAGGAGGAAAAAGATGTTAGAGGGGTTGATGAGTCTCAAGCATCTAATGATATGATTAAGATTTCTTTAGCCACAGGTGTTACCGAGTTTGAAATGAAGCTAAAGGAGAAGGAGTTGAAGATAAAAGCAAAGAAAGCCGAGATCATTAACAATGATGTTGATAGATATATTAGTGATCATATTGAAGGAGACGATGAAGGTTTTGACTTGTTGAATTGGTGGAGAGTGAATGGGGTTTCTAGGTACCCGATATTGGCCCGCATTGCAAAAGATATTCTAGCTATTCCAGTATCCACTATATCTTCATAATCTTCTTTTAGCACTAGTAAGAGAGTCATTAATCCACATCGAAGCTCTTTAAGTCAAAAATGGTGCAAGCCTTTATATGCACACAAAGTTGGCTTAGAGGTGAAACTATTGCTTTGCATCATGTGTCATCAAGTGAAGAGATTGAGTTATGTAAAGAGGCGGAAAAAGGTAATAGTTTTACGTTATTTTTGAATGTTTGATTTGATTAATTCATTTTATGTTATGTTACATCATTTACATGTATGATTTTCTTTTCTAACCTTTTGCTTTTTTTTTGTATGTAGAGATATTAGAGATGTCATCATTGTCAAGTAGGCAAAATATGAAGTGTGGTATGTTGCCTCCTAAAATGAAGGTTATGAAGCAAACAACATTACCAAGATGAGATCATTGAGATGATGTTGATACTTGATAGTTGATAATGATTTGAACATTGTGGACTTTATTTTCAATTTGTAATGTTTGAACTTTGAACATTAGACTCTATTTTCAATTTGTGGCTTTTAAGTTTGAACTATATAGAAGTGTGCATTGTCGAATATGAATCCAAATATATTAAGAACTCTATATTAAAATTACCAAAAATATATATTAAAAAAAAATGAAAAAAACCGAACCGTTCGGTTCAGTTCGGTTTCCGGTTTGCAATTTCAAAAAAAAACCGAACTGAACCGAACCGATTTTTTAGTTCGGTTTGGTTTCCGGTTTTAGGTGAAAACCGAACCGAACAAAACCGATAACACCCCTAGTGTAGAGGACCCTTCCACTAAGGGATATATTTTTTTTTTTACATATGAGAGATGGGAGAGTACACCAACTTTTTGATTATATTTTTGAATCTCCACCATTCAGTTTGTTATTCCTTATATATAGATCAATTCTGTAAATTTTCAACTGTTTCTACCTGTTACGTCCCGAACCGAGAAGTGGTCGCGGGGCGGAACGAAGTAGAATTCTTTAGAGGCTTTCACTCGGTACTTGCACAAATAACAGCATCACGGGGTCGGGAATGGGGTGGCCCAGTCTTCGACTCTCCGATGCTTAAGTGAGTTATGTGCACTTGTACGGGTAGAGGATTGAAAGTAAGGGAGAGAGTATGAATCTGAGTATGTAAGTATGTAGATGTGTGTACCTTGAGCTTGTTTTATAGGCTAAGCTTGTGTACCTTGAGCTTGTTTCCAATGTGGGACTCTTTGCCCTCCTTTAGAGTGCCTCCTCTTTTGGGGGTGTTTTGCCGCTAGAGTGACTTTGGCAAGCGGTTTGTTACCGGCCCTTCCTTCCTTGGATGTCGGTGAAGGGCCCACCAGGGCTATCTCGACCAGGTAATTATACCGTATTCTCGGCTTAGCCAAGTATTTTGGCTATGTACTAACAAGTCCCCAAGTCCCCAGTCCGAGAGAGTTCTTGGGTGGGGAGTTATTCTGGAGATGCCAAGGATAGGTTTTACCCGGGAGTAGGAGGCATGGTGCCGAGTCCCCAAGTCCCCACGCGAGAGTCGCGAGGTGACGGGGGTGATGTTCTGGAAACCTGTTGGCAAGAAGACAAGTTTAATGTTGCTCTAGCGAGTCAGTCCGCGCTTGGTTGGGGACTGTCGCGAGGTGGCCAGTCAGTCTGCGCTTGATTGGGGACCGTGGCTATATGGCGAGGCAGTCCGCGCTTGATTAGGGACTGTCGCGAAGTGGTCAGTCAGTCCGCGCTTGATTGGGGACTGTGGCTATGTGGTGAGTCAGCATGCGCTTGATTGGGGGCTGTCGCGAAGTGGCCAGTCAGTCCGCGCTTGATTGGGGACCGTGGCTACATGGCGAGGCAGTCCGCGCTTGATTGGGGACTGTCGCGAAGTGGCCAGTCAGTCCGCGCTTGATTGGGGACTGAGGCTTATGTGGCGAGTCAGTCCGCGCTTGATTAGGGACTGTCGCGAAGTGGCCAGTCAGTCCACGCTTGATTGGAGACCGTGGCTACATGGTGAGGTAGTCCGCGCTTGATTGGGGACTGTCGCAAAGTGGCCAGTCATTCCGCGCTTGATTGGGGACCGTGGCTACATGGCGAGGCAGTCCGCGCTTGATAGGGGACTGTCGCGAAGTGGCCAGTCAGTCCTCCCTTCATTGGGGACTGAGGCTTATGTGGCGAGTCAGTCTGCGCTTGATTGGGGACCGTGGCTACATGACGAGGTAGTCCGCGCTTGATTGGGGACTGTCATGAAGTGGCCAGGCAGTCCGCGCTTGATTGGGGACCGTGGCTACATGGCGAGGCAGTCCGCGCTTGATTGGGGACTGTCACTAAGTGGCCAGTCAGTCCGCGCTTCATTGGGGACTGAGGCTTATGTGGCGTTACGGGTCGCTGCGTGGCGAGTCAGTCCACACTTGATTGGGGAGACTCGCTACTGAGCGTTGTGGGCCGTTGCCTTGACGAGGCAGTCCATTTTTTTTTTAGAGTGGCCAACAATGACGTGGCTTTACCCTGACCGGTCAGTTTTGTGGGATCCAGGGGGATGCCTATAAATAGGGCTGGAGAGAACTGAAGAGGGAATTCGTGGTTTTGAAACTGAAACTGTGGAGGCGCGATTTGTGGTTTAGGGTTTCGGTTATTCTACAAGTTTCAGATTGGGAAACATTCAATTTCATCCTGTATCGATTGGGTGCGAGCGCTCAGCCGATTGTAATCTGCTTCACTGTCACTACACGAACCCAGTATTTCCAGGTATGAACTCGTCGTTTCCTGTCTTTAATTTTGTATGTGGCGGCGGCGTTGTTTCGCGTTATTTGGGGTGTGGGATTGTTCACACTTTTGTGGTGTTGGTAGGAATTCTAGGGTGAGGGATTTGTTGTCGGGCTGGTTAGGGTTAAGGTAGCGGGGAATGGCAGATCCGGTGTGGGTGTCCAGCGAAGAGATCCTGGAGGTCTCTAGTTCGCTTAGTGCTGATTCGGACACTTTGCACCGGATGGAGGAGGGATTGGCTAACCTTATGGCGGAAGTTACCCTTGACTTGGGGGAAGGCATTCCTGTGGTGGATGTCGGGTCTCATGTGTCCTCGTATGACCCTCTATTGCAGGAGGTAGAGGAGTTGATCATGGCGACATCGCACGAGGAGGATGACTCATTCTGGGAACCTCCTGGCGAGAGTTTGAAGTCGTCGGACCTTGAAATGCTTCGCCACAATTGGAGCATCCCGGAGGAGGTGTTGTTGCGGCCGCTGGGCCGGGGGGTGAAGTTTTGGGATCCCCCGGGTAACTTTACGTTGGTGTATGAGTACCAACTGAAGTGCGGGTTGATGTTCCCGCTGCCCCCATTTGTGCAGTACACGTTAGCGTGTCTGCATGTCGCCCTGGGGAAGTTACCCCCAATATGTTGAAGCAAATATTGGGGACGGGCGTGCTATTCCGCCTGCTGAAGCATGAATTCCCCAACTATGACGAATTCAATGCGTTCTGGCACATGGGGTGGTGCGTAAAGAAGGGCAGGCGGGGCTGCGTGACGATGAAGTCACGGGGGAAGTTCAAGGTTTTGGTGGAAGATTTGCCCACCTCAACAAGTGAAACCTGGAGGCGCAGATGCTTCCTTGTTGGGGGACAATGGCAGGAGTGGCACTGGCATCCTTTCCGGGTCCCGAGGAGCTTCCAAAGAATAGGTACCGTGCTCTTGCCTTGTGTCGTTTTGTTTTGTTTGCCTTCTCACTGCTGACAACTAGCTTTGTGCAGTGCCGCAAGAGTACAACTTGACTGAGTTGATGGAGCGGTGGATTCGCCGAGTGACATGGGCTTTCGAACGTAGGAGCTCATATCGGATATGCCGCCTTGGCATATACAGCCACTTCGGCTACACCTGAGTTTCGGGTCTGTATTTTAGTAGTTGCACTACTTGTTGTAAGGTTGCAAGTCGTTGTCTGACTTTGTTTATTTGTTGCAGTGACGATGCCACGCGACGGGGGATCGCGGAAGAAGGAAGGTCCTTACGACAAAGTGTCGGATGAGGATGTGTTAGATGGGCTGATGGCTGAGGCTAATCACACCAAGCAGTATGACATACCTGGAGACGGGGGAGGGAAGGGAGGTGGAGCTAGATGACGGTGATGACTTTCTGAGGCAGAACCTGGCGGATGATGACTACGCCTATGTACCTCCATTGGTGGCGGAAGCGATGGGCCTAGGTGTCCAGGATGTGGAGTTGGAGGGGGAGGAGGTACCGGCAGAGGGTGATCGCGAGGGCGAACCCGACCAGGTGTAGGAGGAGCCTGTTGTGGAGGAGGTTGTGGACCGCGACGAAGAGGTAGTCGCGGCCCGGACTCGAAAGAGGAAGGAGAGGGTTAACCCGGCTCGCGAGGGCCCATCAAAGAGGTCGCAGAGGGACAACCGTCTGGGGGATCTACAAGCCTAGCTAAGGTTGCTCAAGCCTTGGAGGGGACGGGGGAGGCTCAGCCACACTTGGCTCAAATGGCTTATGACATGTGTCACCATGCTCATGACATGCATGTACTAGAGGATGTGGATCCGCCGGCGGGAGTGGCTCTCGCTAAGGAGAAACTGACTCGGGTAAGTGTTTATATGCTTTTGTGTTTCACTGGTTTGAACATGGGGTTTATGCATTGCTGTGACTGCAGGCGACTTTGCTGATGTATGCCGCGACAGAACGGGCGGCCTCCCACTGGCAGGATGATTCTGAGGCGAAGAGCCGGCAATTGAGGGAGGCCGAAGAACGTAATCGTGGCCTTGCAGAGCAGCTAGCTGAGGCTGAACGAAACCTTGTAGAGCAGCTGGCTCAAGCAGATCAGAATACCGCTGTCTTCGAGGCTCATGTGGCGGAGCTGAAGGAAGTTGTGAGGAGGAAGGACGAGCAGATAGAGGTTTTGGAAGTGGCGGCTGCTAAGGCAACGTCCTTGGAAGCTGAGGTGGCCAAGTTGACGCAAGCACTTGCGAATTTGGAGGTGTCCTGGAAATCCAAGTGCGAGCGAGCTGCCATGGCGGGGCAAAGGCTGTTCCGGGAAGGTGAAGTGTACAAGCGGCAGCTGAAAAGTGCCTACACCAAAGGGCAGGATGAGTTGAGCCGGCTGGGCTGCCAGGTCGGGTGGATTGATGAGGCTGTCATGCGCAAATGGTATGCAAAGAAAAATGATGCAGCGGTGGCGTGGGAGCAAATGATGCCTGAGTAGAAGAAGCAAGCCGAGATCTCGCAGTCTCTGGCGAAGCAGCACGAGGCGTGGCGCCCAACATCTGCTGGGCAGAAAGGGATATCCGTTGCGGGTGGCCCGCGACCTCCTACTATGGTAGCTGCATCAACTGTAAGGGCTACTGGTCCTGAGGGGTCCATGTCTGTCCAAGCAGTAGTGTCGTAGGTGGCTTCGTCTACCGTTGCGGCTCGCGATCCCCGGGCTCTGGGGTTGGTGGCGCGCACGGGTGTTCAAAAGGCTCCCGTGAAGGGACGCCCCGGTCCTGAGGCGGCTCCTGGTAGTTCACTCATCCGCCCCGCCGCAACTGTGAGGTCTTCCTTTTTATCCCGGGACCCATTGAAGCAGCCGACTGGGCCGAGGGTAGCGAGAACTGTGGACCAGGGTCATGGTCGCGTTGGCGGGTCAAAGGGGAGTTCCAACCTAGGAAGCACGGAAGCGTGAAAGTGGTCACGTTTCGCGCTTCGGAAGCGGAAGCGCGCCGGAAGCGCAAGGAAGAGCGATTCCGGAAATTAGCTGGTTGGGGACGCGGCGGAAGCGCGCGCTTCCAGATTGGAAGCTTCGCCCTAGAAAATAACACGGAAGCGTGAGGGAAAACCTTCTTCTGCTCTCCCTTGACCCCTTCCTCCATCTCCTCCGTCACATCTCCTTCTTCTCCCGGCCTCGCCCCATAGTCTCCAGCGCCACCAAGGAGCCGATCAAGGAGGCCGGCCGGATTCGGTGAAGATGGTGATGGAGCTAGGTGGAGGCGGAGATCGATGGTACGGTGATGGTTATGGTGGTGGAGGTGGAGATGGAGGTGGAGATCGATGGTGATGGTGACGGTGACGGTGACGGTGACGATGGAGATCGATGGTGTTGGTGATGGAGGGGGAGGCAGAGATGATGCTATATGGAGGTGGAGGCGGCGGTGACGGTGATGGAGGTAGAGGCGGCGGTGACGGTATGAAGGTGGCGGTGACGGCGATGGAGGTGGAGGCGGATCTGGAGATGGTAATGGAGGTGGAGGTGGTTGGGCAGATGAAGAAGAAGAGGGTGGCAGTGGTTGGACAGACGAAGAAGAAGAAGAGAAGAAGAAGAGGGTGGTAGGTGCATGGTTGGGCAGAGAGAGAAGAAGTATAGAAGAAGAAGAAGAAGAAGAAGAAAAAGAAAAGAGAGAGAGAAGGAGAGAGGGGGATAGCAGTCGAAGAAGAAGAAGAAGAGAGAGAGGATAAGTTTTAATTTTTAATTTTTTAAAATTATATATATATATATATTATTTTATTTTATTTTGACGCTTCCAAAACGCTTCTGCGTTTCTAAATTTTGAAAAATCGTGCTTCCGCGCTTCCAGACGCTTCCGCTTCCGCGTTCCCGCTTCCGTTTCCGTGCTACGTAGGTTCCAACAAGTCTAGCGACTCATCCGCTGGGAGGGAGTGAGAAAATGTTTGTACTCTTTGATAGCTTGTAAGGCTTTGTTTTGGAACAATGTATGTGGCATGGTTAGCCAATGTAACCAATTTATGCTAATTTGCTTGGGAGTCCAGGTTGATATTTTGGCGTTATGTGTAGCCTTTGTGTTTGTCTTATTGTATACTTATTTGTTTTGTGGCCCTGTGTTGCGGGGGCAAAATATAGCATGTGAGTAACAAAACACTTCATTGTACTTAGATGTAGCTGCTAGCGGGGAAAGTATACATAGGTGAAGCCGCTACTGGGCTATTGTATATACACTACTAACAATGAAGTACCGGCTTTCGAGGCCAAGGTAAAAATTGGTCTAAGGTAGGTGGTAGTGAGCGTTCGTAGGACTAGGTCGCGGAGCTCTCTGTCCTGCACTCATTTGTGTCGTCCCGGGGATCATCAATGGGTTGGGTTCTGGGGGGTTGAGAGGCAGCATCTCATGGGTTCCTTTCCGCCGTTGGATGGCGTTAAGATGGCCGTGCTCCACGGCTGCTCGATCCCCTTTAATTGTTAGGGTGCCGCCAGGGGTAAGAACCTTCATGAGAAGCATGTGGCCAGCTATGAAGCACTGCAACCCCCAAAGGATGTCCCGTCCTAAGATGAGATTGTATGATGAGGGGTAGTCGACAATGAGGAAGTGGGCCGTAATGGAAGAGCGGCAAGGAGCTGTTCCCACTGACACGGTTAGGCGGTCTGTGCCTAACGGCTGTACCGTTTCGCCAGAGAAGCTGACAAGTGGGTCGTGGTTGTTGTACAGCTTAGTGCGGTCCCGCCGGAGTCCTTGGTAGCAGTCAAGAAACATGACGCTTACAGCAGCACCTGTGTCCACTAGAGCCCTGTGGCATCTGTAATGGACCACCTGCACATTGATGATGCATGGCTCGCTGTGGTGGCAATGCAGGGTATCCTCATCGTTGCAAAATGTCACTTGATCCCACGCTGATGGGGTGATCGTGACACCGCGTTGGATGTCTAGGATTTCTGAGGGTGCCGTGCATTGTCGTTTCATAGAAGGTTGGCGTGGGAGGAACCGCGGGGTGCCGCCATGCAAGGTTAGGATCTGGCCATGCACTTCAATGGTGTTGGCTCCTGTGGCGGGAGCACAGTATTGGTGTAGTTGCCCCTTCTGGATCAGATGCTCGATTGCATTGCGGAGGCCATTGCACTGCTCTGTTGTGTGCCCATTATTGTCATGGTAGGCGCAGTACTTATTGCCGGTGGCTCGCCGGGGCTTTTTTGGGAACTTGCTTTTAAGAGGTAGGGGATGAGATCTTTGTGTCTGGCCCATATGTCCTCATATGTAGTGGTCAAGGTAGTGTGGACTTCATAATGAGGTGGCGGGGAATGGCGACGCTGTTGCGGTGGGGGGCTCTGGTCCCTTGACTTGTAAGGGTGGTCGCGGTTTCTCTGTCCCCCATGGCGACGGTCGGAGCCACGCCCCTGTTCTCGGGATGGGCCATGTGATTGTCCTTTCTCTTGCCCGCGGCCAAAGTGCTCACCATGGCAGATTACCACTGGGACAGCAGTTCGTGGATGCCTTCGCCCTCTTTCTGCTTGATGTGGAATAGGGCGTCTACAGTGCGGTAGATGCTGGTGTGCAATATGAAACGGTTGAGGAAACGTTCCGAGAGTTGGTCGAAGTTGTCCATGGAGTTGGGTGGCAGGCTAAGGAACCAACTTAGTGCCTCTTCCGAGAGGGTCTCTTGGAAGGCATGACAGGCTATGGCGTCACTGTAGCCAGAGGAGCTACAGAGCGAGAAGAATGTCTCGAGATGGAGATGAGGGTCTCCTGTGCCTTTATACTTATCCATCTTGAAGGGCTTGGCTCCCGGAGGCTGCTTCTCCATCTGCACTCGGGGTGTGAAGGGGCTTGGGCGATGTCCATAACCAGAGAACAAGGGTCGCTGAGCCCCGCGACTCTCGATGCCTTCAACCCGGTGAAGCTAACTGTGTTACAGTTTGGCTAAGTTGGAGCAGTAGGCTGGTTGGCATGTCAAGAGGTGGGTTTGGAGAGTTGGCAATGGTGGAAGTGGAGATTGGTGGGGCGGATGGATTTAGGTTGATGTGGCAGAGAGGAATCTTTGAGGATTGATGGTTGGGGGGCCGGGAGTGGAAATGAGGGGTGGGTTAGGGGATGAGACATGTACACAATATGGCTAGGCCCTCCCGGGAGTATGGAACCAGTCTGGCCTTGGAGAGAATCCGGGGTCCCGGCAATTCGTGCCGCGCGGTCCAAGCTATCGTTGTACACGGTACGATGTTCTAACGTAGCGCGGAGCAAGAACTACTCTTTTTCCAACTCAGCTATGCGTACTCGGTACGCTTTCGTTTCTGCCCTTTCCTTTGCCGTCTGCTCACGGAATGCATGGAAGTCCCGCTTGAGAATTTCAAGGGCTGTGGCGGGGTCGGAATGGTTAATGGGGGCTGGGCTGCTGGTTTGGGGAAGGGATGTGTCGTGGGATTGAGGTTCTATTTGAGTGCCAGGGTCCATAGGGTCATCAATAATCACCATGGTGCCGAGTTTCGAGGCAAGTGGGAGTTCCACAAGATAGGGGCCCTCCTTCTAGGGCCAATTGTTTCTACCTGTTACGTCCCGAGCCGGGAAGTGGTCGCGGGGCGGAACGAAGTAGAATTCCTGAGAGGCATTCACTCGGTACCTGCACAAATAGCAGCGTCACGGGGTCGGGACTGGGGTGGCCCAGTCTTCGACTCTCCGATGCTTAAGTGAGCTATGTGCACTTGTACGGGTAGAGGAATGAAAGTAAGGGAGAGAGTATGAATCTGAGTATGTAAGTGTGTAGATGTGTGTACCTTGAGCTTATTTTATAGGTTAAGCTTGTGTACCTTGAGCTTGTTTCAAATGTGGGACTCTTTGTCCTCCTTTGGAGTGCCTCCTCTTTTGGGGGTGTTTTACCGCTAGAGTGACTTTGGCAAGCAGTTTGTTACCGGCCCTTCATTCCTTGGATGTCTGTGAAGGGCCCACCAGGGCTATCTCGACTAGGTAATTGTACCGTATTCTCAGCTTAGCCAAGTATTTTGGCTATGTACTAACATCAACTAATTTGATGATCGTTAAAGTGTCGAACAAGATTAAATCAATGAATGAACTAAATCTGCCAAACTTGAACCGTTCATGCTTATAATTATAAATCGTAGTTTTGAATACCTTAACGATAACCAAAATTTCTGAAAATTTACAGAAAACTACATATTAAACCATGGAGATGTGATTTTATGTTAGCTTGTATATGTGTGTGTGTGTGTGTGGGGGGGGGGGAGGGGGGGGGGGTTTCAACTCGTTTATATCCTCTCGAGTAATGATTAGGTCTGAACTCTACAACGGAGCCCCTAATGAAATTTGTTTTTGAGTCAACCTTCTCAGTCTTTATTGGCTCAGGGCTCTTTATTTGTGGTTTTATCCACGTATTTGTTTAATTAGGGATCAATCAGTATTGATGCTTTATTACATTCTTTTTGATGAGATGACTCATAGACCGTACATATTGGAATCATATATCGTTGATATTCTTTAAGTGTTGGAAAACATAGTAGACAGTCCACACACTATTCGACGCCGCCAGCAGCAGCTTTGCAATGTGAACACGACACAAAGTTACGAACTCCAGAAACTAGAATACACATTTGGTCACGGACTGATAAACATACGCGTTGACAAACATGAAACCCGTCGTTGATATTAAAAACATATTCCAGAACCATACACTTCCAAATTCATCTAGAATCACAATCCATCTGCTACACAAATTCTCCTACTTACAGATGTTTCTATAAAGGTAAGTTAATCTAGAGAGTGTACCATGAAGGCCGGTTCCTGCCTCCGACGTCACCGGAAACTTCCTGGTCACCAAGATCCGGGATATTTGTGCTCACTAGCCCTTGGATTTAATACGTATTACCTGCTTCATAAGAAAGCTGTGTTCTTCTACCATAAACTAGTTGTTGGCTGTGGTTGGCTTGGTTTGGCTGGCATAAAAGTATAAAGAGAAGAGTAGGAATCTAAAGCATGACAAATGGCAAGCACGACAATTGGCAATGAAAGAGGCTTCTTCTAGATTTGGATAGATTTAGTCATCCTTTGAATCTTGTGGTACTCAGCAAGAGCTCACTATCAAGAACTTCAACATCTTGATAAATGTAATGAAATGAATAGAGTTGGTTTCACTTATTGTTTCAAAATGAAACTTCTCTATTGCCTACCACATTGGAAAGATCATAGCTTCATAGTTCATAGCATAGGAGGTTATCTCTTCATAATTGGAAAAGAACAGAGAAAAAAAAAACCCCAAATAATTTTCTTATTTTCTCTAAAATTCCATTTAATCACTAAAAAGGAGCAAACTGCTGGCTACATATTGCACTGTGGTTCTGCATGAGTTTCTAATAAATATCTATGACACATGGCATAACCCTAGAATTTCAAAGATTCTAAGGTAAACACATATTTCACAAGTCAGGAACAGTTTAACTAAAAGCTAAGTGATAAGTTGGATGAAATAACTACCGACTTTCCCCAACGTCCCCAAATTCCCCATCTTCTAGCTCGTCATGATCACCACTTCTACGAGAACCACTGCGGTGATCTCTCTTATGTCTACGGTGTCTGCTTTCAGTATCTGATTCAGGACCAGATGCCTGCTATCCGTTCACAAATGGAAACAAAGTAAAGAATTCATATCAGTGTTCATTTAACAATTAACGTTATGTATGGAACAGTATCGTTTTTTCTCATCAAAATCATACCCGTCTTGATCTCTTGTGGTCGCTGCCAGATCCATGAGACCTTTTAGACCGATCATTCTCATTTGTTTGGTCTTCATCACTTTGATGCCTCTTCCTATGTTTCTTATCATCATTTTTTCCTGATCTTCTTTTCTCTTTGGAATCATTAACCTCCATTATGTCAATAATTTCAGTGTCTTCTCCGTCTTTTGTAAGGTGTTCCTCTATATCTTTTTCATATCCTGCCCCTCTTTCCCTTCTATGCTTTGACCTTCTCCTCTCTCCTTCATCCCTCTCCTTTTCTCTCCTTTCCTGCAGAAAGAATAATAGAAATTCATGGCATCATACTTGGGGTTTCAGCTATAAATGAACAGGTAATAAATGAATGTCGCAGAAGTTGACAAGCATCAAGCATTAGTTCACAATTAATCCATCCACAGATTCATACCAGTTGCCACCAAAATTGCAGATATAAGTCATATAACAACCAAGTACAACTATCTTTTAACCTTTTCCCCACCTTCATTAGCAACTAGATACCACTTTTTGCCTTTTTTCCTCTTTCATTAGGAGCCAGAGTAGCAATTACTTGGGAATCAACTAGTACACCCATTTTAAAATTCTACAGGTCCATCAATGTGAACATAAATTTTTAAATCATCCCAATGAATATAGGCCACGTACTTCATCGCAATATCAATTGGACTTTTGGGATAAACTAGAAACATAATGAACCAAGAAGCCATGGAACTTTCCACAACCAAACCACCTCAAAAACTCTTCAAATCCTCATACTGCCTTAGAGGAAACAATAACCATTAAGTTATCTAAGTTGTTGCAGACACAAGAGTAGCATGTGAAACAGTACAAATAATCATCTTGTGAGGCAATTTGTTTTTTAGACAAGAGTCCGAATCAATAATTATATACACGCAAACTAAAGAGGAACACCTAACGAAAGACGGAGAAGACACTAAAAAGGAGGGGGCAGAATCGCTAACTATCATTTGACGGACATACTCAGAGACAACAAGCAAACATCGAGATGAGACCAACCACAGGATTAATAACAATTCCAATGTGAAACGTACAAGTAATTTTCAGAATAAAATTATGCAGAGGGAAGGAGGACAAAGTCCACATGCTATATCTATATATATAAAGTTATCGCTGATATAGTACCTTCTCTTCCTTTCGTTTTCTCTCTTTCTCTTTTGCTTGTTCTTTCAATTGCGTGATGTGTTTATCGAATATCTCTTTGCAGGAGCTCTCTTCACCAATAGCACTGAACAAGAGTTGCAACAGAATCATGCAATAGACAGTTAGATGAGGATAGCAGTAAGAAAGCTATAGCTAACATATCCCATTTAATTATTTAAGCCTAAATTTTTTATTTTTTATTCTACCTCCTTTAAAACTCCTTCATTTTCCCCAAACACTTGAGAGCAATAATAACTATGTGGAAAAATAAAACATAGAAAGTTATTAGTAGATTGTACCTGTACTCTGAACTAACTTCAAGAAGTGACTTACAGTCCTCCCATTTAGAAGATGGAGTTATCTCCTGTAAAAGAAAATGATCAGATTGATAAAGTTTCCCCTCATCCCCACCTCGTAAAACATGAGAAACAGGAAAAGGGCAATAGTGCAGAGAGAAACGATTAAAAAATAAAACACAAAAATCTTAAGTTGGCAAACAGCCTGCTGCACCTTGAAAGAAGATAAGAAATGAAAGAAATCATCTGCGAGACGTTTACGCCTTTTAGCTTCTTTCTCCTCCTTTTCCCTCACACGTTCCATTAACTCCTCAAATACTACCTGCCAGGCAGTAAAATATCAGAATAGACATTGTGGCCCATAGGAACAGTACAATGACATAGCACATGAAACTAAAAAATAAAAAATAAAAACATAACATATCAATAACGGTATCTTATCAACAGGCTGCCTTCCACAGAATTTCCGTTTCCTTGCCATATGGCAACTGCCCTGGTGAAGCAGTCAGTACTCTCAACACTTTAATCCACAATATAAGAGAGTATAGATTCACAACAGTGTTTTCCTATTCACACAGCGTCAAAATTGCTAGTACATAAGAATAATTACATTATCCCGGCAATGCAAAGTTCATCATCTAACATTTATCGAGAAAAAATTACTAGTAAAGGTTGAAGATTTGGAACAATGGCATCAACTTTATTAATAAAATTGCAATTGGTAGGTACATCATCACTAAGGAGTATGGACTATTTGGGTTAAAGGTGGAAGTTATAGCAACCTAGATATAAGCACATGCACTTTGTCAGCAACAATAATTTTCAAAATTTTAAAGACAGTATGCTTGTTGCCTGAAAATGTTGGGTCAACCAGCCAATGTCCCTGTGAAAACTTCAAAATCATTGAACAAGAAGATATTTTGATAGCAGATCCATTGTGTTTGTCCAAATTATTAAGATCAGGGACCACAACATCAAACCAATACCACTAAAGAATTCTTCAGTTCAAATGGAATCATATTTGTTAAATTGTTTTGAAGTCTATACATACCATTAAGTTTGCATCTGATATGGATGGAGAGTCAATATCATTCAATACAGCAGTTTTGAAGGCTTCAAGGTCCCAGGTTGATGAAAGCACAATCTAAAAGCAACAGCATCACATTATATATCTGGAGATAATATAAAACAGAAAGCCGAAAGTCTGACCAATCATACCTTTCCAGACTTCACCACGTCTTTTATTCGAATTCTGTCACTTTGATACTGTGAAAAGTTTGGCAGATTTTTATTTTGTTAGCAACAGATCATATAGCTCAATTAAAACCAGCACAGATTGTGCACATGCATATAAAACACTTAAAAATATTCTCACATGAAAAGAAGTTTAAGTGATTACAGGGTTAACTATGTCCTGTTTTTACATCAAAACTAAACTGGAACCTTGAACCCGTAATTTAATATAGAAAGCATGACATAGTTTCAATTTTGGACCGCAAAGGTACATTGATAGTTTGTATTTCACACTACCCATAACTTAATAAAAAATTAAGGCACAGTTTCAGTGTAACTTTAACTTACTTGTTTCTCTAGCTCTTCAATAACATCTTCAAATAAATCTTTTGGAGTTGAACCAGAGCTGTTTGATGCCACTGCCATATATGCAGGTAGATCTTTAACCTAAAAGAAAACAAAATAAAACATACATGAAATAATACCATAGCAGGATTGCCACAATCACCAGAAAGTTCTTTTCATAAAAGGAAAATTGCATTTACCTTCAGGATGTAATCTCGCCAGTGAGTTGTAGCTGTAAGAGTGCCTGCAGCAATATGTTCTTCCATCACTTTGCGGAACTCATCACGGTTTTTACGTTCTGCCTTTCTTATTTCTTCCTGTCCTCCAAGAAAACAACAGATCAAGGAATTTCCCATTTAAAATTAAATAACTAGAAACAAAGTTGAACAGTAAGGGACCTTCTGTATCCTCCTCTGCTCTTCCTCTTCCTTCTCTAGATCACGTAGATATTCCTGAGACCACATTTATATATAAGATATAACATCTCAGTTGAACTATCATTGGCTACTGAAGGAAAATTACCTGGAAAATTTCCAAACGATCAATTTTTTCAAGACGTGAGCACCGTTCGTCTGCCTCTAAGCGATCTTGAACCTTTCGCCACTGGCTGCTTGCCTAAATGACAAGATAACCACAACACATAAATTTTGGTGAGAAAACAAAATTTCCACGTGCATAAGAAACGTACTAAAGAGAACCTTGATGAAGTCACAAGATTCCAAGAATTGTCTGTACTCCACTACATGGAGCTTACGTTCCTCCTGTGCCTTTGCTCTTTCCTGACCAAAATTTAGTTCAACAGCGGTAAGATACTTGAGACTCCACAGGTTCCAACCTTAGAAAATGATAATAAAAACATCTGCACGCCAATTAATATGCTTCAAAACACTTTCCATATATCAATTATTTATCTTTATGTTCGCAATGAGAATTTCAGTCGTATAGTTTCAATGACAGGACAGAATAACCTAATGATAGGAAAAAGACAACTATGAGGTGGGGCATATGTGAAGCTCTTATTTGTCAGCAAAGAGTAGCCAATAGAATATTTAGAGTAAATTTGAATATCTCAGCATATCATGCATTCATAATTTCATATACATGAATCTGCAGATGGGCATAACTAACATAAACTCATGCTGAAACACATTTAAACTCATGCTGGTGCACACAGTGCATATTTGTAGATCAAATCAAGTATAGACTCATGTAGGTGAGCAAAAGTTCCAACAGTTTGATGAGGGATGGATTTTTTTTTCAGTTGAATCTGAGCCTTGAGTTAATCAATGCAATTTCACTTGCTGCTATTAAGGGGTATAGCATCCACAACTTCCATATATAAACACAGAGATACAAAAGCATTTAAGATTGCGTAACTTAGTCAACGTACTTTCTTCTGAAGTTCCTCCAGATAGCTATCAAACAAATCCCTGCGGTCTCTATCTCTTTCGACTGCTTTGAAACGTTCATCATTCTCAAATAAGCTCTCTAATTTGCTGAATGATACACAGATTTACCATCAGTATTATATACTGAACATAATATACATATAGAAGAGCCTGTTACGTAATATTACTTAAATTGAATGTAAAAAAATAAATAAAAGATTAATGTAAGGAAAGACGAACCCCCATCTTGTGGATGATGTTAACTCTGAGCATTCCTGCAAGGATTTCAACAAATAAGATCATAATGGTTTATTCTTTCTGCGGAAAAAAGAAAGAAGAAATAGCATATAGTAACATACTTCCAACATCTTTGTAAACTCTTCACGTGCTTTTTTCTGCTTGATTCGCCTTTCCTCAACCTCCTGTTTTTTCCTTTGTCCCACAAACTGAAGCACAATAACAAAAAATTGTGATTATTATAGCCATATTGATATTAGAATTATCACCAGAGGCAGTAATTACAAGGATGGTAATGTAGCAAACAGCTGATGGAAGGTTATATGAAAAAAATATATATATACCGAGGGGACTGAAGAATTACAGCTATATTTTTTTCCATTTTTATAAGAATGAGAAAAGGGGGCCATGGTCATGATTTAATTTTAAATTTGTAATACCAGTCTGTAAAATAACAAATCCATGGATTGAAAGCTCTGAGATTAGTATGGCAAATTGATTAAAGCTAAGTCATTACCACACCTTCCTCCCAGGATTCACTTCCATGAAACAATTACTGGGTATACATAACTTCTTTATTCACACGACCATGTAAAAGACTTACCTCATTAAAAGCTTGCTTCCGCTCTCCAAGTGTTTTCAGAGCACCATATCTTTTGTCATTAATTATCACTCTCATGGCCTGATAAATTGAGCGTTATTTCAGGTACTTCAAATTATACACAAAGAATAGAGCTATTGTATGACATTATTGAATTACCCGATCCCAAGTCCAATCAGACCCAATGTTTGTAGACTCCAAGAGTGCCTTAAATGCATCTTTAGCTTCCTAAGAAAGTAAAAGGGTAAATGTTAAGGTAATTGGCAGGGTAAAGGAAAAAGGCTACAGATTCGTACCAGCTTATTTGAATAACTCATAGGTACCAGATCAATTGGTTTTTCTTCTGCAATGTCATTAGCCCTCTCTCCTCTCACATCATTGGTAGGTTCCTGCAAGGCTTCACTGTATCAAGTTGCTAGAAAGGCATAACAAAAATACAATATCACAACTAAGATACAAACTGAACAATTACCTTGATCTCCTGTACATGAGCTCCCTCGGAACTAACTAATTCCTGAGCTGGTAACTTCTTTGGATTTTCCCTACAAAATTAGCAAAGGAAAGCTCAATAACCTACTCCATATACTTGGAAACCGAAAGCACTTGAAAGCAGTTAGATGACGGTACATTAGTTCTGCAGCGGCATTGTTGACTGTTACAGCAGCTTCAGCAATTTCAGAAGCATCAGAACATGGTGTAACAACAGTTATCCGAACTCCATCAGCATTTTCTTTTACAGGAGAAGACACCAAAGGTGAGGCAGATGATCTAGAAACTATGGCAGTTTGAACATCACTAGTGGCAACAACAGGTGCCACCGAAACAGGGCTTGATGCTACTTGAGCAGTAGTGGTTGATGTGTGAGCTTCAGTTACAGGGGGAGAAACTGTTACTGTGGAGAGATGAACTACAGGCATCTCTTGAGGAATGTCCTTGACAGATCCCTTCTCCACTTGTTGCCGGGCCAACTTAAAGCAAAGTTCGCAAAAGAGAAAAGAAAGAGAAAAAGTTAACAGAGGGAAATCATGAGAATGGGACAACATATATGAGCTGGTGGTGGCAAAAATGGAAGGAACAAAAATAAACCTTCAGTTCCTCAGGTATAATCCATCTTGATTCTTTAGTGACCTTGTTGTGGAAATACCTGCAGCATTTACAAATATGACAAGGTAAATGACCACAAATGAAAACAGAATCATAAGCCACACCAATTACCACACAAAGGAGCCAATATCCATTACTCACTTTTTTCCATCAGGACTGGTAAATTCCTTCCAGTTAGTTGATGCATCTGCCCTCTGTCCAAGGAAGAAAATATATAAGTTAAATCTGTAAAACAAGATCTTTTTCTCAAATAAAAAATTAGAAAAAGGAAAGAGCTTAAAGGTCTGATGGTAGCTGCATTAATAAAGAAGCAGTAACAGAAAAATAAAGACAGTAAAAAGAAAAAACAAGGTTTGTCTAAAGAATGTGCTGATGTAATATATCAGTCTAAAACACCAAAAAAGATGTTAATTGACGCAATATAATCAAACAAATAACTTCACACAGATTCATTATAAAATCAGGTAACAAAATGACAGAATTACTAACATTCAAGCAATATAGTAGGTAGAGCAAGCAGCAAAGACCCACAGCATTTCCTACCTCTCAATAGTGGCACGGCATGTACCTGTAAGCATCTTTTGAGGTATGGAAATTACCCAACACATGAATGGATAAAGCATAAAGAAAAATAAAAGTAAAAAAGGGAATGAAAGTTGAAGGAATTATAGAAAAGAAACCAATAACTCTTTTTCTTTGGACTAGTGTGAATAGAACACAGCAGATTACAAGTGATAGTACCTTTGAAGTCCTTACCAAAAGGGAATACCTTCAAAGTACATAAAACCGTATAGATTAGCAATATGACAACAAATAAACATCTGACTGCTTTACCAGAACAAGTATGCAGCTTATAAGATTAGGCACAACTATTACCATCACTGATTATGGTGAGATTCCTTTCGTGTTAAAATTACTCCTTGATGTCAGTAAATGTCGTAAAAATTAATGTCAAGAAAGCATGCATTACATTCTAAATATTCATAATGCAAATGCATAGGGGCACATTTCTAGTTATGTAGAGGGAGGGTGGGAGAGAGAGAGAGAGAGAAAGAGAGAGAGAGAGAGAGAGAGAGAGAGAGACCTTGAGTATTATAACTATTGTGGTTAGCGCCCTAGGATCTTTTCTGGTCTTTACTGGTACTTTACGACTTAAGCAAAGTAGATAGATGAACTTGAAGATAGAAACACAGCACACAGCAATTTTATAGTGGTTCAGCCAAAACCTTGGCCTACGTCCACTTTGTGATCTCTCTTGAGAGAATCACTAGCACTATGGAGAATAACAACCTGATTACAAGTACTTATTGAAATCCCTATGCTAATCCCCAACTCCCTGCTAGATCTCTCTATCACCCTTTGCTCTCGGTTTTCTGTGTTCTCTATCTTAATCTTAGAAAACCCCCTGCAGCTCCTATTTATACTGAATAGGGGTTGCCGATACAATAAGGTTTAGGACTCCTAAACCTAGTAGACAAAATCCTAACAAATCTTGAAAGATTACTTTCCTAGAACTTATAGAAAAAACCTCTTTCCTTTCTGGACTTGGATTTGCTTACTGAATCCAAACTTCCAAATCATATCAACGAGCCAAAACACAACAATAACTCATTCAAAAGAAAACAAAACTAACTGTTTATTCAACGTGTTTGGCAATTAGTTAAGAGAGACAAGAAAATATTTGGATGAATAGGAGAGAAACATAGAGAAAATACTTCAATGGAGAAAATGTTAACTCTAACAACATAGATCTCATTAGCTCTCCAAAACTTCCTAGTTTTGGTTTTGGAGAAAACTAAACTTCTCTCTACAAGTCAGCTCTCTCCATCTCTCTACACCTATGAAAAGAGTTTTAGAACTTCTCTCATCTCTCCTCTTCTCTTCGATTACCTCAATCTAAACATCCAAATATTTAGTTACAGCTAAATAACGGATATATCACCATTTGTATAGGTTTAAGTTTTAAACTTTTAATTATCAACAGAAATAAAGAACGAGAATAGCGGTGGTAATACTAAGTAACTTTTCCTTATTTAAAACTTTTACCAAAAAGAACAGGCCAAGCTTCTATAAGCTTTGCTTTGGGGAATATGATTAACCATCACCTGCTGGGATATGAAAGCATGAGATCTAAAGCTTAAGTAATTACAACAGTAGATCAGCACTGTATGTTCCACATGTTGGCTCTCTATTAGAGGAGAGGGACCAACACATGTTAGCGAGTGTTTGTATATGTACACAATATTGCATCCACATCCTAACAGCTTAAACTTTAGGAATAGCAGTCAACCCACAAGATTTTCGAGAATTTTCATACTTAAGCAGATAGACAAGGTTCTGGAGTATAATCTTGAAGAAAGAAGAAAAGGTATTATATGGTTCATCCAAGCTATAAGGTAATGAATACCATACAATGAAAACTACAAACCCATGGTGGCCTGCTTGAGAGAAACTCTTGCAATGAACCATTTCACTAACTTTCACCAGACTTACAGTCAATAATAACGTGATACAACATGCCATGAAAGGATGATAAATGAATAACAACTTGATAATTTAAACCCAGGCAGAACAGCACCTACCAGCGCACACAAAGAAAAGCTCACATTCCACCAAATATATTAAAAACTGTTCCTCATATGACTCACCTCCAGTGGTGTCATCAATTCTAAAGGCTTCTCCCAAGTAGATAATTTTGTCCTCCTGTTGTAATAAAACCTGAATATTTCATGTAGCAAAGAATATTCTTGGATCAGCGAAAGTGATCTCTCCGAAGTAAGACTAGCAACCATAAAAACCATTGAAGCTCAAGATTCTCAATAATGGAAGTGTGAGAAAGGCTATGAAATCAGTACCTTCTTCCATCAACAGATTTATGGTCAATCCACTCTGCTGGATTCCCTCCAAGAGAGATAGGTTGGATGCTGGCTTCCTGAAAGATTGAAAATTAATGAACATTATCTGGAGAAAGAGCATGGCAACTAGGCAACTAGGTGCGGATGAGATAGAAGACTTCTTACTTGAGCAACCGTAGTGGTGACAGAAGGTCTTTCACCTGTGGGCTGCAAAGGTACAGGAGCAACAGCAGACTGGCTATCAGATGATAACCTAACTTGTCCCTCAGATGAAACATTTGGTGCATACTGGTACTGGTTCGAATCATTAAAACTTCTTGGCATTTGACCATAAGGAGGTGCAAACTGCAAATGTGTAATTTATGAATTCAATGCCTAAAGGTGTTTCAAAAGGATGACAAAATGCAATAAAAGAATCAACAATAACCACAATTTGAAAACTTACAGTATATGATGAAGAAAGAGGTGGCCGTGGGGCACTTAAGTTAGACATGACGTTATTTGGAGGTAGCACATTAGGCTGAGGTACAGGCAATTCAGGTGCAAAGTTCATGATAGGCTGAGCAACTGGCAAGGGAATTGCCTGTGGCAGCATACCATGGCCTGGTGGACCAGATCTTGCAGGTAACTGCTGCACTGGTTGTGGAAACTGAGGTTGGTGAACTGGAGGAGGCAGTCTAACATTCATTGGTGGAACACCTCTTCCAACATACTGAATATTTTGAGAAGCCACAGGAACGAACTCCTGCGGATGAGGTGCTGGAACTACTGGCCGGAACTGTAGCACAAAATTAAATGGCAGAGAATCACTTTTATTTGTCACTAAAATAACGTATAAAGGTGACACAAACTCATGAAGAAGGAATGTTTACTTGAAACCCCATAGGCGGCATACTTCGAGGAGGATCCACGGGACCTACCATAGGAGGCCGAAGAGGCTACCAAGGGAAACAGAGAAATTAATATTCAACGCATAAGAAGCTAATATACCTGCACTATTTTGGAAATCTGTATGGAATCAAAAGCTGTCATTCTTTTGAAAGGTGACACTCAATGCTAAGACATTTCACATTAATAAAAAAAATAAAAAAAAGTATGACAAGTGGAATAATGGCAGGAATAAAAATTGATGATATGGATACGTAAGAAAGGTACACATTGCATCATCATCTTTTAACTGCACATTTTCCTACATATCAGTAGAGAATAGAAAGCAAACGAAGAAATGACAGCCGTAACTAATGGGTGATAAACTTTCAGAATATATCAAACTATAAAGTATATAGAAAGAAAATGAAATTATTGAATTCATTGAGACCCCATTTGGAAACAAAATGATTTCAGCAACAAGCAGAAGATTGTGTTCATCCTCACTAAAAAAAACAGAAGATTGTGTATTTGAAATTGTGTTGTTTGGCTTATACCAGAAGATTTCAACAAAAAACCAACAAATTGGCCCCAACCATGGCAAATCAGCATACACAACCCTCTGCCAAAAAACCCATTCCCAATGCTTTATCTACATCCGAACTTCTGATTTTTAGGGAGGGAGAAGAAGATGAGAGGTTGAGAGACAAAAGCTCCTTAGAGAGGAGACCAAATGAATAGATTGAAAGATGAAAAGAAAGCTTCAAGAGAGTGACAGAGTACATAAAGAGCGATGAGAGAGAGAAGAGTAAGAGCAAAGAGAAAGAAAGGAGTGGTGGAGAGAGGTAGCGATTCTGATGTTGGCATTTTTCTTTTTCTTTTTTAATTGAAATTTGTTTAGTCCTTGTGGTTTGAAGTCAACATTTGTTTAGTCCTTGTGGTTTTATTTTAATCTGAATAGTGTTTTAATCGAGAAAATTGTCGGAATGACTATTTGGATGAAAAACTGTGACTTTAAGGACTATTCAAATTAAAATAAAACCATAAGGACTAAACAGATGTCGACTTTAATTATACAATATTTTACCCTTTTTTTTCTCTGAGAAATGGTTAAAGGTGCAGCAGCAAAAGATTTGAAATAACTAGGGTAGGGTAATTATTTCAAATCTTGACAAATGTTGATATATGATTTTTCAGTGGATTTTACCCAAATTCAAATTACATGCAAAAACTTAACAAAATGGCATTATTTGGAGTTGGAGAAATTCAAATCCAAATTCCTCCCAAATTACTATAACCAAACAGGCCCCAATATTTAAACCATTAAGTTTCATGTTGTAATACCAGAAGCAGAGAGAAGAATAATAAATCAACCATATAGATGTTATATAATAATGAACTTAGTGTTTATTTTTTCTAAATCTACCAAACACTACATTAGGTAAGGTCATTGAATAAGACTAGGATAATAGTACCAAACGAACCACAAATTAACAGTCACATAATGTATTGCAACGTGAACCTTAAAATTTGTAAAGGGTACATCGTAGCTATAGGCTAGAATCGGCAGACAAATTACCATGTTTCATAACGTTCAGAATATATGTCTTTGTGATGGTTAAGAACATACTAACGATACAAACCCCGGGTTCTTAGTTGAATATGAATCCATCAAGATAAATGCAAGCCTGGATGCATGAACTCATGAAGCTTGGATGCCATGAGATAGTTAATTTAGATGGAATGATGATAAAAAGGAAAAGCTTCAGATGACTACAAATAATGTTAAAGACCAAATTAGTACGAAAAAAATAGGACATAAAACTTTGCCTATAAAGTGGTCTACAAGATGCTTAAATATAACTTTCTTCGAACAGCTACCTGTAACCCTGAATATTGAGGATTATTGGCCATTTGAGTAAACAAGGCAGCCTCTGACAACAACTGCAAAGGAAACAAGCATTATTAGCATTTTAGAGTTCCAAACTCCCAAGAGGGCATGGTCCACTGAAATTTATCTACTGTGATGTCAAAAAACCATTAATGGATAAACATGAATGTAGAGTCTGTAGGCACATAGCTCAGAGGAGGTAATTTGACAAGTCAAGATCTAAGGCTGGGAAGATGAATAAGAAAAAGAAATGATTAAGGTTTAGCAACCACCAATTTATGATTAGTGGAAAACATTATCTGCCACATTTGAACTGAAAAGTATCCTTAAATCTGTGAACCCCTTTACATCCTCATGTCTCCCACTTATCAACATCTAGAGACAAATGAATGCCATGATCCAAGGCATGCCAAGCATAGACATACACAATGAACCACCACGCATCTCTTCTTTTCAAGGTATAAAGCACCCTACTTTAGTCTATAAAACACAAGATACTTTCAGCAATGCAAAACCATATCAAATTTCGAAAAGCCCTCAAACCAAGCATCCTTGGGAACTATTTGGTTCTTTTATACACAAAAGAATTGAACCATTTTCACAAACTATTTCCAACAACAATATCTCAGATACCAACCTCAAAAATCATGTAAAACCAACACCAAATTTCGATCTTTTGAAAACTAAATACCACAACTGTCTACTGCTTTATCAAACCAACATTTCAAAACGCAGCCAAATCAGACCTAAATACTCACATAATCCAAATCCCTCATGGCAAAAATGGAGCAACTACTACACCAATAACACCACAGAGCATCACAAACAAACCCAGAATGTGGATCAAATGCAATCAAGAACCCTATAACCCCAATTGAACAAGAAAGCTGACCTAATTTATTGCATTCAATAGTGAGGACAGTTTCAGTTGCAGATAGAGACAATCACACAGCGCAGAAAAAGCATGAATCTTTGAGCACAGAATTGGATTATATGCATGGCATTTAATCAAAATTGAAACTTGGGAATTGAAAATTGAAGAAAATTGAGAGAATCGTACCAGAGAGCTGAGTGAGGAAGACGCTGCCAAAGTGCCCAAAGCGTTTTTGATTTCGCGGCTTAAAGATGACACCAAATCCTCTCTCTCTCTCGTCTCGGTTTACTATGTGATGCCTCACTCGTGTCAAGTTTTTGTTTATTATATAGTGAAAAGATAGGTCCTTTCTTCGTCTTCTCTTGATTTTCTTCTTTAATTTTGGTCCTTTTTTGGTATCATAGGAAGAAGGGCAACGACATGAAAATTGTAGGTGAATTTGTGTACGTGTGGAACAATCTGATTAGAATTTGGTATGTAGTTAAGGATTTTTATTTTTTTTCGGAAATATGGATGTGAAACTTTTCATACCAAATCGAAAAATAATAATTAGAACATGACTCGTCTGTAATAATGTCAGAGAGAATGATGTCATACTAGATAACCCGAAAGCAACCTGAAAGAAACTACTATGTAGTACAACCAATAGAAAACTAAAACAACCCCAAAACAAAGGATCATAACCATAAGGGTTGGGCATGCCCTAACCGTAACTTATGCAGCTTGGCCCGAAACCATCTTAAAGGCCTAAGCCCATGCTCATGAGCTGAAACCCAACGAGAGACCCAAGCCCATGTTTATGTGCAGAGGACACCCACACTGAGCACCCAGCCACCGACACGTTCTCGACGTCACCAGCCATCGACGATCGTCTCTCTGGTGGTCTGTCTGCCTAGCCACCACAACATCAAAACCATCCTCTTGCTAAACCTCAAAACAAAATCTCGGAGTTCTTCCTCGCACCAAATTTGGCGCCATAAAGCCGCTCGGCTCTTTAAGAATATGATTCCAAGCCGCCGCCGCCGTCGAGGTCTCCCTACCAAAACCAGATCATCAACTAGATCTGCACAGTCGCACCACCACCCCAAAGCCGGAGCAAAAACCGACGCCGCCTCGTTGATTTCTCTTACAAATAGGGAGCCCAATCTCCAAAACCAAGACCCTGAACTGCACTACCATCATCGCCTTGATAGAAGTCACATTTGCACGATGCGCCGCTTTACCCGAAATCCCGCTTGCAGGGTGCCCTGCCGTGCCTGATCGATGTCTATCCAAGGAATAACGCCACCGCCAATGAAACTCAGTTTCAGTTTTCAGCAAGGTTGTAAAACTCGCTAGGCGCTAGGCGGGCGGACGGGTACCTTGGAGCGCCCAGGGGCCTAGGCGGCCTTGTAGGAGGCTTGTAGGCGGATTCGAATAATTTAATATTTATTTATATTTAATTATTTATATTGAATGATTATATAAAATCATAAATCATAATACTCACCAAGTCATCATATAAATTAAAAAAAAAATACAAACCATCAAATTTCAAAATAGTTCAAAGTTCAACAAATCAAAATAGTCCAAAATGTAAAGTACTAGAATAAAAGGAAGTCTAAATCTCTATTTCTTCTTCTCCATAACTCTCTACGACTCGTTCGGTATCGACCTCAAACTCAATATCCTCTTCTTCTCCTCCATCTTCTGTGTCATCATCCGAAACAAAATCTTCATCATGAAGTTCTCTTATCACCACATTCCTAGGACTTCTCCTCCTAGGTGCACTATCCACTTCCGAAGTCTCTCCCTCCACACTAGTAATATCCGACTCATCTTCATCATCACCACCATCAACAATCCACCCTTGAGATTACAAGCTTCATTTGCAATTAGTACATCTACTCCTAACTCTCTTTTCTTTTTCTTTTTTCTAATTTTTTTTATTCCGCCCATACCCGCCCAAGACCGCTCAGGACCGCCCAGGGAGCCTAGGCGGCCGCCTAATTCGCCCACCGCCTAATTGGGCCTTGGAAGCCCTCCTCTCCAAGGAGAAGCCCCGCCCAGCAAGTACTCGCCGCCTAGGCGGGCTGGGCGGCCGCGTTTTAGAACCCTGGTTTTCAGAGAGGCTCTGAAAAGGAGGGAGCTCTCTACACTCTTGTTTTATGATTGTAAGGAATATTTTCTTGAACTTTTTAAATAAGTCATTGTTAGTTAACGGTCAAATCTGAATATGAATCTAGAATCTAGAACCTATCATCGCTTTATCTTCACATTGTGATGTCATCAGCTGGAATCCGCGACTTGGTTTGGATATATTATGACATAACGCTTGTGTTGAGTTAATGGAAACGAGATTTGGTGGATTGAAACTAAAATTGATTTATAGGGCGCCTAATTGGTCTTATCTTGTTGTTTGATGGTGCAATGATGATCAATGAAATTTTAAAGTTGAGCAAATCGTCAAATAACCTAAACATTATTAACAAGCATTCCCATAGCGATGAAATTTGTCACATTGACACCAACATTCCCACTAATCCATCAATAATATGTATTCAGTGTGCATATAGACCCCCTAAATGAAAAAAACATACCATATGCGCTGATACAGTGATACCGATTTATTTTTTTCTCTCAATTCATTTATCTATTATTCATGATTATTCTCTATTCTAAGTAAGTAAACATGTCATTAGTTGTTTTAGGAGTCATTCATCAAAAAAATCCACTCACTTATGCATAAGCATGAACATATTAGAGATTAAAATATTAATATAAAAAGATAATAGAGTTAAAGATTTCTGTAAGTACTCTATGTAAATGTGCAAACAGCGCCTGCTTTTCAAGTTGATAAGGCAAATGCTTGATATCCGACCCCACTATATATGTCCCGAGAAGACCCCAAGATCGAGTAATGCCTTCTTGAATTGATGATCTCCAATGACACAAGAAATAGTGAAACTCCCTGGATCTTTGCACTTAGTTGGGATTTTACGCCTGTCAATCGAGTAGGTGATTTTGGATTAGCTCTTGGGATATAGTAGTGCCAGGAGGAACGAAGTAGCTTGTTTCGGGTAGAGCTTGACTCTCCTCCGGCTCGGACAATGTAAAATGGTTTAGTCTCATTCGTGAAGATGGCAACGCATGAGACACATCATTTGTTTGACAGCCTAAACTAGGCTCCATTTTTTAGAGTTTTCGGTCTTAATCAAGATAGCATTCACCTCCTGCTCCAAATTGTTGGGCTATAATGGGAGACTTTAATTGTTTCCTACATTTAGATGAAAGTTTGGGGTGTTGTGTTTTAGCTCGACTGGGGCCAATTAATCGAGAGTGGGGCTAAGATTTGAATTGATGCATCACTGTTACATTCATTCATGGGTTAACTGTTTATATTTTTTGCAACTGTTATGGTTTTTGCCTCAACGATTAAGAGATTAGAAAGTTAAGGGGTTACCAGTTTGTCATCAACACCAAAAAAAATGGCCATATACTACAAGAACCTGATCAAGAACAAGTGTTAGAATTTAAACCTGGACATTTGATTATGAAGAATTCGGGGAAGTGAAGGAGGAGAAAGTATATAATTATGGGTGCGGCTATTTCTACCCCACTAAATGTTCAGTTCACCCCATTTTTTATTTTTTACCTTTAACGTTTTAATTCTACCATTAAAATTTTGAGAAAATCTAGTTTTCATTTTCTTTTTTTCTTTTTCTCAATCTGATAAAATCTAAAAATATATACAAACATAACATCAATATATTTGACGCAAACCTCTATTCTTCTCAAACCACATCCTATATATATGTTCTCCTTGATCTCTTTCTTGAGTTCCTTCTTTACGATTATGAATATATATATATATATATATATATATATACAGGCTTTCTCTACTACACACGTCCACATTTATTTTTACGGTGTAAATTTCCACTTTAGACCAATTTTTCGTTTGAATTTTCATATCTTCATCGTCAAGTCTTTAGATACTAATGTACAGATCATCTATGCAAAATTTCAGTCAATTTGGTTATCATTAAGACATTTAAACCTCGATTAAACCAATGAATGAACATAATTATGTTGAACTTGAACCTTTCATGTTTATAACAGAAAAACACAGTTTTTAGTGTCTTAATAATAATCAAATTGACTAAAATTTTGTAGAGATGATCTATAAATCAATATCTAAAGACTAGACGGTGGAGATGTGAAAATTTGAACAAAAAGTTGGTCTAAAGTGGAAACATGCACTGTAAGAATATATGTGGATATCCTTACCTAAGAAAGCTTGTACACACACACATGAATGACTACATTTGAAGCTAAAAATAATATAAAAATAAGAACGAACAATCTCATCATACTGAATAACACCACTTTGTTGAAGATTAAGGTGATTCTCAAATTTGATTTGAAAATGTAGAGAAATTTGTTTTTTCTCCGATGTAAAGATGTAAAGAATTATTGTTGTTTGGATTTTATATATTTTAGTTTAATATTATATTTTCACAAAAATTCTTGATTGTGGGGTTAGTATTGGAATATTTAGTTTAAAATTGAAATGTGGGGTGAACAAAGTATTTAATGGGGTAGCAATAACCGTACCCGATAATTAATTTCAAAACTCAAACATTTAAGTGGCTATAGGCGCCATTGCATATAATTTTGCGATTAATTTTCCATATCATCATCTATTGTTTTTGGCTAACTATGTTTCATTAGTTTATTAGAAAACCTTGAAAAAATTTCATCTTGATCAATGTTTATTTAGTTTTAGGAAAAAAATCGGTTTTTATTGATTATATTGAATGAGGGGTATTATAGAAAAGACATAATTGTTAATTTGCTACCCTAACTTTCACATTAGTGTCAATATGTTATCCTAGCTTTTATTTCAGCCAATTTGTTACCTTAGCTTTTCATAATGAGTCAATTTACTATCCTAATTATTAAATATGTTAATTTTCTAGGGTAGCAAATTGACACTAGGATGAAAGGTAAGGTAGCAATTTGGCTAAAAAGCCTATAGAAAAATTAGGGAGGTATACATAGTATATTTTGTTTATTACAAAAGTAAAATGAAGATCTATTAAGTAAGGAGGTCCAAATAGCAGTTTTGGAGGTATGAATAAAAGCTCCCCAAATTTTATTGCAAATATAAAGGCAGGCTCAGTAGAGAATGGCTACAAGATATAACGGGAAAAACTAAGGTGTGTTAATGCATAAATGCATCAACTTTCTCATAAAGTTGTTCAAGGTGAGTTTGGTGTAGCTGTGCCTTTTAAGAAAAGCTTACTTATACTTATTTTTAAAAATAAGTGGCTGAGTGTTTGGTAAACTTGCTTTTTATAAGTGTTGTCAGTTGTAAAAGTAGTGATAAAGTGTTTGGTAAACTCAAATTGACTTCTACAGCATGTTTGTAGAATGACCAAATTGGACATGAAATATTTTTTTATCTTAATTGTTTGTTGATACTTGAGAATGAATTGGGGCTATGATTATTTTAGGTAAATTATCAACTAAGTGAGAAATAGTTCAAACGTTTCAATGTTCTTTCACAATGTGGTTGCTTGATAAACTTGGATCCTTACACTCCATTTTGGATCACGATCATTTCCATTTCATTTACATTGTTTAAATTCACTATCAAACATTCAGTCTTACAATCGAGTTTTATGGCAGCATCGCTAATGCTACAATAACCACCAGTCTACTAGTAATATTGAAACTTGGAGGGCACCAGCAGTGTCGGCTCTTGCCGCAACTTGTTGCAGCATCTCTACAAACCCAGGACCTAAACGTACCACCCCTTACGCCTTCAAGGGTACCCTAACTCTGTATCCAACTGTTAATGATCAGCAAAAAAAAATGCAACAATCACAGGTTCAGAATATCAACTGGTTGTATGAGAATCAAAGATGAAAATTAATATAATGAATTTGATATCAAGGTACAAGTCTTACATGAGAGGTAGAATATATGCCGCCGTTCATATTTAGATGTGCTTCTAAACAATCACACTAGATTGATAAGATAAATATTAAGATCACTGCCACCAAAAATGACAATAACATTACTCGCCTAGTTGGTCAAACAAACATAAAGCTTTGTTGATCATTGTTTTGGCCCACGTCCTCAGCAAAAGGGGGTGATGAGTGATCAAATGTAAAAAAGGGTGTGTGCGGGGCGTGCCACCTCACGGATGAGGAAAGAGAACGGTGCGCGTCCTGACTTCTTGACCAGGCGAATGAGGGCTCCGGTGTCACCTGATGAGGAAATATTTCCGAGCTTACTCTTCTAATCACCTGTCGATCGATACTCACTGTGAGAGCGAGCATAGCAACAATTGGGAAATCGGAGACGAGTCCTGACGGGCTCTGGGATCTAAGGCGTGGTGCGCTTAGAGCGTAAGGGTTTCGAGGATGCTCGAAGGTCTCGACTGTGTACGTCTGTTTGAGAGAGATTTGTTGATTGATTGATTGTGTGTGTGGGTCTGTAAGCTGTAAAGCTTCTTTATATACTCATCCGTAAGCAACTCGTGGAGACTCACTCACAATCCAATGCGGACTCTGCAATTAGAATCCCACAAGGATACGATTAACTTGCCAGTCATGCGCTCCGTGCAACACGTGTCAACCCTATCTCGCTTAGGTTTCGTTCCCTGCCTCGCTGCATTTCATTTGTCGTGTAGTAAGCGAACTCAAACACTAAGCGACCTTATCCAGAGGGAGTCATTAGTCATTTCCAAACCATCCGCGCAAGAACTATAGAGTCCCATGCGAACTGGAGATAAGGATCCCGCAAGAACACCGATTCTCGCGAGGTATCAGAATCTTCTGGATAAAATCCACGTCACGTGCTGCCAAACCTCGCCACCCTTCGTGGGCTAAAAAGGCCACAGGCGTTGGCCCAAATGATATCCAAGCCTTTCTCAAGTCTTGGACCGAAAATGCCCACTGGGCTCAAACATTGCCCCCTAGGCCTTGAGCTTAATTCGTTTCGCAACGGATAAGCGAAAAGGCCTAATTAAGCTTTTTATGGGAACTCGTATTTCAAAAGGTGCTGACGCTTCGGCGCTATCACTTCCCTTCATTATTACGGCTTTTTGAATTTTGAAACGCGCTGGCGTTTCGGTCGTCATTGAGTCTTTTCGTTGCGACCATTGATTGAAAGGGACGTTATGGTTCGTCTCCTTTACAAACCTCGACACGGGTCCCCACATCTCACCATCGCTTTCAAAAAATCTCCGCCTTCTGCAAACAGCCAGACTCCAGCGCCAAACAAACTTTAACCAGAAACCATGCCTCCCAAACCCTTTGCCAATGACCCGAACCTGAGCCTTACGGCGGCGACCTCTTAGTCGACCAGCCTTGCTCGCCGTTTCGCCACCAACCCGCCTCAAGGAACACCAATCTATTTCCTTGACACAGGGGCGGCTCTGCTTGGCCCGACTCCTTCAAAGCCCCTGTCCGACACTGATCTCAACCATTATAACTCCTCCGTGCGTCGACCAATCTTGGCCCAACGGCGCGAACCGGGAAACTTTTCTACCTGGCAAGCCCGCTCTCATGTAAATGTCCGGGTCGGGGAGTGGCCCAGCGCCACCGCGGAGGATCGAGCGTGGTACGAGGAGCGCCTCCAGACCGATCAGACGATCTGGGAAGCCACCGGCATTCATGAGGCCATTGCTTTGAGTTTCTCGCTGCCCCCTCACACCGATCGAGCGCCTATCGCTGCCATGGCTTGTTTGTGGAACAGCGCCACCAACACCTTCGACTTCCCTTTCGGGCAGATGGGCATTACTCTGCTGGACATCCTCGCCATCACTGGGCTACCGATCCACGCAAAGCCGTATGTGCCAGGCGACTTTACGTCGACCGAGTTTACATACGCCTGCAATTTGGGTGCCCGCCGCGCCCTGAGAATCTCATATGGGGCATGGCGGAAATTTTACATGGGCCACGCGGAGCCGCACGAAGGAGGCATCGCTTTCTTGGAGTACTGGCTTGACAAGTTTGTCTTCTGCGGCAGCGCTCACAAACCAACCGGGAGATGGACCAAGTTGGCCGAAGCGCTGTACAATGGGGTTGAAGTCGGGTTAGGGCAACCTGTATTAGGCGCACTCTACCGGACTCTGCATCTGCTGTCGCTGAGGCCTTTCCATCTTTCTGGCGGCCCTCTGTGGATCCTGGACCTGTGGACGCAGCTGTACTTTCCGCTCTTCCGGCGAGCCCTGGTGGAATTCCTGCCCGAAGATCAGCTGCTTGGCTTCGCGGTGTGCAGGAATGATGCGAATCGGACCCCTCTGTCCTTCTTCGCTAGCCTGTCCATCCTCTACAACCACATCGAGCCACCTCCGACTATGGATATGATGGTTCGCCGGCGCCACCCAGAGGTCCTATCGACGGGTTTCTTCCCCCGTCAAGACTCTGACAACGATGCGAGGACTGCCTTCGTAAGAGCAACCTCATGCTGCGACCTCCAGCTCGCCGAGGATGAGCAAGGCTTCGAGCTGTATGCCCCCAACCACTTCGCGAGGCAACTTGGCTTCCATCAAGGGATTCCTCACCCGCTCCTCCATTCAGTCAACAAGTACACCTCGTGGAGGAAAATTGGCGAGTCTGATCGGGTCACCCCGCTGCAAAACATCAACCCTCTTTCTCCTAATATGCTGGAGATCGAGCCTTCGCAGGGTGTCGACCCCGCTTACCTCGCTTGGTGGCGGTCCCTGTCTGACAACCATTGGGAGTTCCCAGACGATGCTGTCTTCGCCGCCATCTTTCGTCCTCTTTACGATACTTTGGGTGAATCAGACCGTACCATCCTCGATGGCCAGCGCGACCATGCGGAGAGGGTTTCAGGGGCCGCGACAAGAACTAGGCTCGCACCTCCGCCAGTTCCTGCTGCTCGTCGCTCGACGGGGATCGTCATTCAAGAACGCGATCCCACACCCTCGGTATGTCACTAAATGTGTAGATTTTGAACTTCCTTTGACATATTGATAAAATGTTTCTCTCTAACCCTCTTGTTTTCTTCTCAGTCTGCCCCCCGCCGGAGAACCGTCGACCGGTCTGAAGTTGCCAGAGGAAAGGCACCTGTTCGAAGGGAGACTGTGGCGGGCCACGACAGCGAGACTGCTCCTGCCGTTCCTCGGCCAACGAGCGGCGAGAGCTCACGGAAGCGTCCCATCGAGGACGAAGAGGACTCGCTGGAGGATGTGCGGTACCAGGAAGAGTATGGCTTGGTAAGCGATCCGGTAAGCGGACCACTTTAAATTAAATTTTCTCAAGTCAGAGCGACTCGCTAACTGTTGCTTTTGACAGGTTCGCCGCACTCGACCTCGCCTCGCTGCTGTTGAGGAGGCGCCAGTGATGATGGAAGTCCCGTCTCCAGAACCATTCATTGGCGAAGTACCCTTGACACTCGAGGAAGTTGCTGCGGAGCCAGTCCTCGAAGAAGTTGGTGGGGCCAACGAGGGGGTCGCCTTTGAAGAAAATGCTGAGGCCAGCGAGAACACGATCTTTGAAGAAACTGTCGAAGCAGCCGCGGAGGAGACCACCACGATCCTCGAAGGGGCTGGCAAAGCTACTGAGGAAATCGTGCAACCGTCCTCTCCAATCGCTGCTTTGGGTGAAACCGGTCCAATCCCGGAGCCGACTTTGGCTCCGGTCAAAAATGTAGCTTTTGGCCAGTCCGACCAGGTCTCCGATCCTACTGCCCCCTTAGCATCTCCGCCCGAAGGCCTACAAATGATACTTTGGGTTCCTCCTCTGCGATTGGGACGTGCGGGTCGTACCGGCGAAGTACCTCCGGTGGCTCCAACAAAGGATCTTATTGCCCCCTTGGTGGGAACAGAGACAGCTCGTGGCACTCCGCCACCCTCTCCAGAGATTGAAGCGGCCGCCGACGTTGAACCAATCACTCTGGTCCCAACAAGGAAACCTGGCGAGGAGTCTTCTTCCTTCAGTACCCGGGCCGCTCGTCTTTGGGCCCGAACTACTCCGCCTACTGATCCAGAACCCATCGGCCTAGCTCGGTCTTTCCTTCATGGGTTGTTTCATCACGGCTCTCGCCCAAACGTCTTTGACTTGGTAGGACGTATTCGCGAGGCCCATGAAGCTCTGGATCGACATCTCGCTGGCGGCAATCCTGTTCTGGACCAAGCGCTGGAGTTGGCCGATGCTGTCGAGTCGCAGGCTCGCCGAGTCTTAGATATCGGTGCTCAATCAGCCTCCCGTGAGCAAGCTCGCCGCAACTTAGACAATCAGATGGCAAACCTCTTGGCCGAGCTTGGTGAAGCGGGCATTCCGGGAACGTCTTCAGAGAATCCAAGTGCTGGCCATGCTCGGCGAGTGGAAGCCCTGGAGGCTCAGATAGTAGAGCTGCAGGCTCAGCTTGCTCGGGCTCGCCAAGACTTGGCCCGCGCTTTGGAAATGGAAACTCGTTTACAGGCCGCGGAGGAGGCCCAAGAGGCTTTGGACTCGGCCGTGGCTGCTGCTGAAGAAGTTCAAACCCAAGCCTATGAAGAAGAGATAGCCTTAGAAGGCATGCTCTTAGATTTGTATAGGGTTTGTAGGCGTGCGTAGGTTTGACTTGTATTTGCCCCCTTGTGTACGAACTTTAATGATAATATCTCGCATTGAATTTTTCCCGCTCTTTGCCAACTGTTCTGTAATAACTGTCAGGAAAAAATCCTTTTTTGAGATTTAGCGACGGTTTCCAATGCTCGGAACGCGGGCAATCATTATTGAAAAACGCGTCTGACCTTATCTCCAAAGCCCGTATCTCGGAGCAAACATTGCATGGGGGACAACTGTCAAACGCACAATCGCCCCTTCCGTCTATAAAAAGAAACACTTGGCCGGGGTGAAGTATCAGTGAAGTCTCCGCCCCCTCACCATGATTTCTTATTCCCTTCTGTTCATCCTTTTGTCCCTGCTTAGAGCAAAGCCCCCAACCATACATTCCCCTCCTTTGCTGATTCTGAAAATCTACTCTCAGGCCTAGAGTGATTCTGGAAATCTACTCTCAGGCCAAGCCTTTGTTCGGCCTGACCAAAGGTTGGGTACCCTCTGCCTTGCGCCTGCTGTCCTATCAGCGCGTGAGGCTCTGCCGGCCCTCCAAACGGAAGACTGGTGGTAGCATGAGGGATCCTGACCCGCTGGACCTCCAGTTCCTCAACACTTTCTCTTGGGTCCAGGCCGGCGTCAGGGTTTTGGCTGGTCTAAAGATGCAAGGCGTCCGTCAACTTTGAGCGAAGGACGCCGCGGCAGACTTTTCTCTAGCCAAGCGAGCCAGGACGAGGCTTCCAGTATCTGTAGATCTATGCTTTTTGAAATGTAAACATAGTCTAATTCACATTTTCTGATCAATGTAAATGCTTTGGCCGCAAAGCCATAATTCGAAACATGTATTGAGCAAAGGCAAAATTGAATGAATTTATTTTTTAGGGCCTCTGGAATAGGCCCTAATCTTGTACTAGTCTTTGTGTTTAGACTTTGCACGTTTACAGAGAAAGAAGAAAACAATAGAACTTTTTAAGGCCTCTGGAATAGGCCCCAATCTAATACAGGCCTTTAGGGGCTGATACGTTACAATGTATTCTATACGTCTTCTGTCCCGAGTTGCCCCCTAGTGTTGGGCGGCGGAGCGAGTACGCGATGGCGCGTAGCACTATTGACTGTGGTGGCGGGATCTGGTGGAGGTGTGGGATCCTCGCGCTCCCAGACCCCTGCAATGTGGCGCTTGAGGAAGCGGCCATTAATAGGGTTGCGATGAATAGTACCGTCCAAGTCGCGCAAATGGTATGCCCCCTTGGGAAAGATTCGGTGAACAATAAATGGTCCATCCCAGCGAGCGGACCACTTGCCCCGACCATCTGTTTTGTCCCCTAACGGGAGGACTGCTCGTCACACTTGCTGGCCCTCAGCATAGCTCTGCCCGCCCTTGATTTTATCATAGGAGCGGGCGATGCGCTGTTTTTCCAGGACAAGGTTGTTGAAGGCGGCGACACGGTGCTCGTCTAGATCTTCAAGCTCCTGCCACATGGCTTGGACGTAATCCTCGCCAAGTAATTGATGCTGTTCCTGGACGCGGAGCGAAGCGATATTGATCTCAAGGGGAAGGACGGCGTCGTGACCGTACATGAGAGCGTACGGTGTGGTATCCGTCGGGCCTCGCTTGGAGGTGCGGTAGGCCCACAAAGTGTGGTAGAGCTCCTGGTGCCAGACGCGAGGGTTCAACTCCAACATCTTGCGGAGGATGCCAAGGATGACCTTATTACTAGCTTCCGCCTGGCCATTGGACTGAGCATAGTATGGCGTGGAGTGTAGAAGCTTGATGCCGTAATCGTTTAAGTACGTAACAACTGAATCGGCCATGAAAGCTGCCCCCCTGTCCGTAACGATGCACTCCGGGATACCAAAGCGTGAGATGATGTTGCGGAAAATGAAGTTGCGCACCGAGTTAGCAGAGGCGACCTTGAGTGGTTCGGCCTCGACCCATTTGGTAAAGAAGTCGGTGGCAACGATAATGAACTTGTGCTGCTCAGAGGAATGGGGATGAATGATGCCCACGAAATCTATTGCCCATCCGCGACACGGCCAAGGTTTGATGATAGGCTGCAATGGGATGTTAGGAATATGTTGCACTGGTCCGTGAGCCTGGCAGTCTTGGCAACCTCTGGCGAAGGCAATACAGTCTTTCAGAATGGTTGGCCAGTAGTAGCCATGGCGGCGGATCAGCCATCGCATTTTGGGCCCGGCCTGGTGCGAGCCGCAAACGCCGCAATGGACTTCACGCATGAGACGTTTAGCTTCGTTCCCATATACACAGCGGAAGTCGTTTCCGTCTTCCCCACGCCGCCGGAGTTCGCCATTGCGTAATACAAAGTTTAAGGCGAGGAAGCGGATTCGCCTGGAATGAGCAGCGTCGTTAGGGTTCTGGAGGTAGGCGATGAACGGTAGCCTCCAATCCTCATCGATGGGGTCCAAGGCTGCAACTTCTGGGATGGCGTCCCGAAATTGCCCCCTGGCGATGAAAGAGGGAAGAGTACGGCGTTCGACCTTGAGCAGGCGTTCGCGCACTCCGTCTCTCAGGCTGAGGCCAGACGCTATCTGAGCGAGCTCGTTGGCAGCGAAGTTAAATTCACGTGGTATGTGCTCGATGTACACGTCGTCAAATTGATCCAGCACCTCGAATGCCTTTCGTAGGTATGGCTCAATTGACAAGCTTAAACATTTGAACTTTTCCACAAGCTGGTTAACGACCAACAAAGAATCGCCAAAGATCTGGACCTCGCGGACTCCTAAGTCCAACAAAATCTCTAAACCGATGATTAGTGCTTCGTACTCGGCCTGGTTGTTGGTGCATTTGAAGTCGAGCTGGAACGAGTAGGAGAAGCGATCTCCAGCGGGATTAGTGATGGCTATCCCGGCTCTGGCTGCTATATCAGTCCGTGAACCATCGAAGTACAGGGTCCAGGGAACGAGTGTCACTGTGGCGAAGTCCAACTCGCGAAACGCTGTGAGCTCTGATGGTGGGTGATGGGCAAGAAAATCCGCTATTGCCTGTCCTTTTACTGCCTTTTGCGGAACATATTGCAACGAGAATTCGGACATGACGAGGATCCACTTGCCGATGCGTCCCCGCAAGATAGGGCGAGAAAGCATGTATTTGACCAGGTCGGATTGAGCGATGACGACCGTGGTAAAGGCAAGCATGTAATGGCGCAGCTTGCATCCTGCAAAGTAGAGGGCGAGACATAACTTCTCCATGGGCGAGTAGCGTGTCTCACAGTCCGTTAAAACTCTGCTGAGGTAATAGACGGCATGTTCTACCCCGTTCTCGTCATCCTGGGCCAGGAGTCCACCGATGGATAGATCGGCCGCGGCGATATAAAGTTTAAGCGGGGCACCGTCGCGAGGCGGAATCAGGACTGGTGGGTTCGTAAGGTAGTCCTTGATTCGATCGAAGGCCTGTTGGTGTTGTGGTTCCCATACGAACTCGGTTGCCCCCTGGAGCTTGAGGAGAGGGGAAAAAGGTTGGACCTTCCCCGCCGCGTTTGATATGAAGCGGCGGAGAAAGTTGATTCGCCCTAGTAGCTGTTGGAGCTCCTTCTTGGTAGTGGGGGAAGATGCGGTGATTACCGCTCGTGCCTTGTCCTTTGGGATTTCGATGCCTCTTTGATGCACAAGAAAGCCAAGGAAATCACCGGCCTCCGCGAAGAAAACGCACTTGGCGGGGTTCATCTTGAGGTTATGTCTGAGCATCCGTGTGAACACCTGCCGGAGGTCTTCCACGTGGGTTGCTCGCGATTTGGTTTTGACTACCACATCATCGATGTAGACTTCGATCAACTTGCCCAAGATGTCGTGGAAGATGAGGTTCATGGCGCGCTGGTACGTTGCCCCCGCGTTCTTAAGGCCGAAGGGCATGACGACATACTCGAACGCGCCAGCAAAACCAGGGCAATGGAAGGCGGTCTTGTGTCGATCTTCCTCGGCGACGGGGATCTGATGGTACCCGGCCGTGCCGTCCATAAAGGATAACACCTCGTGCCCTGCGGCGGCATCAATAAGTAGGTCAGCCACAGGCATGGGGTATATGTCCTTTGGTGTTGCGTTGTTTAGATCTCGGTAGTCAACACAGACACGCATCTTGCCATTTTTCTTGCGGACGGGGACGACGTTCGACAACCACTCGTTATACTTCGCCACGCGAATGATACCCGATCGGTGCATGCTTTCGATTTCTTCTTTAACCACGATCTGGGTTTCAGTTCGCATGAAGCGGCCGTCCTGCCGGACTGGACGCCGGTCGGGATAGGTTGGTAGCCGGTGGCAGACCAAGTCCGGGGACAAGCCGGGCATATCTTCGTATTTGTCGGCGAAGCAATCCTTGTATTCGCGCAATAGGTCAAGGAGGGCTGCCTTTTCTTCCTCCGCCAACTTTGCACTGATGGAAATAAGTAAGGGCTTTTCTGCAGTCCCTACATCAACTTGTAAAGTGGGGTCGCGGACTTGAGGTGGAGTGTCGTCCAAGGCAGCAGGAGCTAACTGAATAACTTCTTCCTTGGTATCGGAATAATCCACCACTTCATCGACATATTCCATAGTCGTGACCTTGTCATAGGCTTCGCGTTCTGCCCAGTACGAAAGGAGTCTCTCGCACAAGGACTCGCCAGCCTCGCGTACCTCCTCCGAAAGGGCACTATCCATCACAATGGGGTGTGAGAGTCGCGATGGTGTGAGGACGCTGCAAATCGTCCTTCGCCTGGGTAAGTCCCCATCGCGTGAGATTGGAGGCCGTTGCTCCGTATGGGCGGCCCTTGTGATCGACGCCTTGGACATCCAACGGGCCCAAGTCTGTATTATAGTATCGGGCATCATTGAGGTTGGCGGAAATGGAGAAAGGCCGCGGGTCAGCCTTGATGATGACTGACTCGCGTTTCTCGGTGTCCCAGATCATGAGTTCTTGGTGCATGGAGGAAGGCACGCAAAAACTTCTGTGGATCCAGTCACGGCCGAGGATCATGCTGTAAGAGGAAACGCACTCGGCGACGAAAAAGGTATAAACCCGCGATGCTGGCCCGACCTTGACCCGTAGGAACAGCAAACCTAGGGTTCTGGACACCTGTCCTGTAAAGTTCTTCACCGTTAAGGACGTGGTCTGGAGCATCGAGCGCGGAATGTCGAGGAGACCCATGGTGCGGGTTGTGACGACATTAACCGCGGCACCGGTGTCGATCATGACCTTGTTGATCAGTTTCCCTTGGACCTCTGCTGTGATATACAGTGGTCGCATGTGGGTGGCCATGTCCAGGGTTGGCGTAGAAAAGGTCATGGTTGGCCTTTGTGCGAAGCTACTCGAACTTTCCTCTTGCGGAGTGCCATCGGCTGGGGCCAATATGGGGCCCATTTCGCTGCTGCATGGCGGGGGTATGCTGTCATTCTCGCTGACGATGGTGATGTCCGCCGCGCTGCAGGTTGTGTTTGGTGGAAGGGCGTATCGTTCCGAAATGAAGAACACCATCCCGACCTGAAACGAGAATTGTTCGGAGACTGGGACCAGAGGTGTGTCAATGATCCCGTGTTCCCCTTCGAGAACTGCAAAGGCATCTGCTTCTCGGCTGAACCCTTCCTCAGCTTCCCAACCAGAGACCTCTAGCATATTGCAGGTAAATGACTCTGCTTGCTCTTCGTCCTGGTCTTCCTCTAGGTTGAGTCGAGGTTCTGAGTGTGCCTCATCGGCTTCCTCATTTTCGCGGAAACGTTGGGCCATTTGCTCGGCGAGGTTAGGACTAGAAGGTGCCGGTGTCTCTGTTGGTGGCCCTGACGCCTCAGTTTGTCGCGGACGCCATACTGTCTTTGGCGAAGGCTGATGGTCCTTAGCTGGCTGTTTATCCGCTGCTGCGGGAGCCTTACTGTTGTCTTCTTTCGCCAACCGCTGCAGGGCAGATACTCGGGGCACCATCCTGGCTTCGGGTTCTGGAGTGTGCCGCGGCCGAGGCTGCTGTGGCGATGGCGACTCCCTTTTGGTATCAGCCTCTGTGTCTCGACGCTCTTGTCGTCGTGAGGGCTGAGACGGCTCACGTTTAGACTCCGAGTCCGGAGTCATGAACAATTTACGCCTAGGGCCGGTAGGCGGAGCCTTGCTTTGTTCGGGCTCCGGTGACGGCCTATGCCGGGAACGCTGCTGATCCCTCCTCCTGTCAGGCACGGGTGACGGCCCGCGTTTGGAAGGCTGCTGGTCTCTTCTCCTTTCAGGTGCTGGGGATGGCCTGCGTCTAGGAGGCTGCGGATCCCTTCTTTGTTCAGGTGGTGATGATTGCCTGCGCCTGGGAGGTTGCGAATCCGGCTTTGGTGGAACCGTGAGTCGGCAAAAAACATTTGGCTTGGGCGCAGGATCGTCACTGAACTGCTCGCAGATTCTTGGAGGTGCGACTGGCGGCATCTGAAGGACTGCGCGCAGACCTTCTGCTTCCCGCCACATCCGTTCAGGCGTCTGCGCGAACTGCGAGGGGCGTATAGCGCCCTCGTCGATAGCCCGTAAGGCGCGTAGGATGCTGCCGTACCGCTTCTGGAGCTTGCGCTTCTTGGACTTGCTGATGGTCACTGCCTTGCCCCCTTGCTGCGTGTACCAGATCCCTTCCTTGATCGCTGATTTGGACGTCGGGGGAATGTAAGGGTTGGTCAAGACGCCGTTACGAGGGCTTGAGGCGCCGCTGCTGTGACTCTCACTGCTGGATTCTGACATGTCCATCTCGCTTGCGGTAGGGGATGGAGGTATCGCCGCTGCCCAATGAGCGGCGACGTACGTTTCAAGGCGCGCTACCCTTTTCTCCAGCTCTTCGCGAGTCCTGGGACTCGTAGGCTGGGAGCCTTTTACGGGGAGCGGCTTATCGTCCCTCATGATTGCTTTGCCCTTATCCTTGTAGGAGGGGCGGTCTGGTTCGAGTCTTGCGACCAACTGTCGGGCTGGGTCGGCTGTGCTCCTCTTCTGGTTATCTGGGAGCATGTAGTTGTTCGCCGGCCGTTTGCGATTCCGGCCCGGCGGCTCGGATGGTCCTGCATTTGGCGACAGATCTAGTGTGATCATTCGCTGGCCGACGCGAGGCCAAGCGAAACCAGCAGTTGCGATTGTAAAGCCGCCCTCGTCCTTAAAGCAAATGTATCCGAGGTCAAGCCAGTCTTGGATCTGGTCTCGGAGCTGGCGACATTCGCAGGTCCTGTGCCCCCAACTGTCATGGAAACTGCAATGGACGCGTCCATCCCTGTACTCGCTGTATGGCAAGGAGCGGAGTGTGACGAGTCCAGCCTCTCTGAGATCTTCTAAGACCTCGTGTGCCAGACTTTCATTGTAGGTGTACTGGCGACGCGGCTGGCGGGTATTATCGTCTCCTTCCTCGCGGCCCCTTTTAGGCGCGCGACGTCGCTCGTCGTCCTGGGCCTGGTCAGCCCAGTTGACCTCGACCATGCCCACTACGGGCGGGAAAGGGTCTACATCGACCAATGAGGTCGTGCTACCCGGTGCCTTCATCCTCAGCTCGCCTGAGTTTAACCAAGTCTGCAGCTGGTCTCGGAGCTTGACACAATCTTTGGTGTCATGGTTGTATACGTTGTGGAAGGCACAGTATTTCTTGTCCTTCAGCTCCTCCTTAGGCGGTATCTTGTGGTCCAGTCGCACGTACTTCGTCTCGATTAGGTCATTGAAGACCAAATGGGCGTTTTTAGCGTCGTAGGTGTACGACTCGTACTCTGGTTTGGTCCAAGCAAAGGACTGGATGGTGATCGGCTCGCGGGTCATCTTCAGGTTCTTCAGTTTGTGAGCCACTTGCTTGCCGGTCAGCTCTACCGCGCCAATGTCGTCCAAGTCCTGATCTGCATGGGCTGGCTCCGGCCTTTGATAGTAGGGATCGTGAGCAGGGGTTTGCATGCTGAGTGCCCCCACGATCCGGTTCTTCCCTGGCACATAGGTTCCCTTGGAAGCGTTGGCCTTGTCGTCCAGCTCGTTCAGGATGAGCTCGTAGCTGCCAACCTTATTGATTAGGTCACCCATGGAACTGAAACGCTCGCCATGGTGCTTCAGCCGCTGGCGGTGCTCCAGCCCCCGAATAGCCAACTTAATGGCTTCCTGCTCAGGCAGCAGGTAATCGCATTTGGCCTGCTGGATCTTGAAGCGCTGGAGGAAAGAAACTCCGGACTCCATGCTCTGCTGGCTCATCTGCGTGAGGGAGTCGAGACCGACTTCGGGCTCAATTGTGCCATATGTCTCCCGGAAGAGACGCTCCATGGTGGGCCAGTCTGGAATTGACCCCGGCTTCAGTCTGGAGTACCAGGTGAAAGCGGCTCCGGACAGAGAAGTCCCGAAGAGCTTGAGCTTGAGCATATCATCATTCCCGTACTGGCCGCATTGGACCTTGAAGCGGGCCATGTGAGTCGCTGCATCTTCCCTTGTTTCCCCAGAAAATGTGGTGAAGACGATGTTCTTGAAACCGTGGGGGAAGGGGTACTGTGCCACGCTATCTGGATAGGGGTCACGATAGTGCAAGGTAGCATCACCTTTCCCGGTGTGCTCCTTGACAATGCTTGAGATGAGTTGGCGCCAGTCGGCCGCCGTTACTGGTGTGGATTCTGCCCCCTGGTCATGGCCATACCATGCAGAGAAGCTAGGGGCCTGTCCGACGTTCTTATGAGTTGAATTGGAATAAGCCACGATCGGGTCATCTGGTGTCCCCACTCCTTGCGGCGCAAGAGCATCGGTGCCCTTGAGTGTGGTCCTAGGGCTGCATGGCGAGGGTAGACGGGGTGGTTTCCTTGATGAGCTGGCCCCCAATGTGAATTGGGGAGCCTTCTGGGCCCCGACCCTCGGATTTGCCCTAGGGCGCTCATTAGGTGGGATATACCTCGAGCCCTCTGCTGCGCTTGAACTGGTATAGTTCACAGCGTGATTCTTTGGCGCTTGGGCCCGAATCCAGTCTTCCATCTGCAGGACCCTTGTATTCAGGGTATCATGGCGCTCTTTGTAGTCTTCGAGCTTTTCCATGCTGTTCTTGCTCCCGAAGAAGGAAGCGTTTTGCTGTTGCTGCAGCTTGGTGTCATGGTCGTTCAGACGATGGGTTTGGACCTCTAAAGCCTTTGTAAAGGCCACCTTGCTCTGATCCAGTTCGGTCTGGATCCTTTGCAGAGAGCCGGTCATTATGTCCTTGTCCTCCCTGATCGTGCCAACCACATAGTTGAACTCCTCGCTGAGCTTGGCGTGGTTCTCCTGGTTTGCGAGCCAGATCTCCTTGTCCTTAGCGACCTGCGCAGAGAGGTCCTGGACAATTTGTTTAGTTTCTTCAGCCTTTAGGCCGCACTCTCTCCTGAGCGCGCCGATCTCATTCTTGAAATCGTTCCTTAGTTCTTCAAACATTCTGCGGACCTCATCTGTGGACAGAGCAGGTCCCGCTTCCGGGATTGGTTGTGAGTTTGCCATTGTGGACTTAGTAAGGTCGGGGTTGCCGAACCGATTGAGAATCTCTTCTTTAGCGAGAGATCTGCAAGCCGCGCTGTTATGGGGCTTGTATTGTGGAGCCTTATGTTTCAAACAAGAAAACGAAGGTCTCCGGTATGGGGAGTCGTCGAACTTCCCAATGATTGCTGGAAAAATAAACTCCCGGTCCCACTGGGCGTGCCAATGTTTTGGCCCACGTCCTCAGCAAAAGGGGGTGATGAGTGATCAAATGTAAAAAAGGGTGTGTGCGGGGCGTGCCACCTCACGGATGAGGAAAGAGAACGGTGCGCGTCCTGACTTCTTGACCAGGCGAATGAGGGCTCCGGTGTCACCTGATGAGGAAATATTTCCGAGCTTACTCTTCTAATCACCTGTCGATCGATACTCACTGTGAGAGCGAGCATAGCAACAATTGGGAAATCGGAGACGAGTCCTGACGGGCTCTGGGATCTAAGGCGTGGTGCGCTTAGAGCGTAAGGGTTTCGAGGATGCTCGAAGGTCTCGACTGTGTACGTCTGTTTGAGAGAGATTTGTTGATTGATTGATTGTGTGTGTGGGTCTGTAAGCTGTAAAGCTTCTTTATATACTCATCCGTAAGCAACTCGTGGAGACTCACTCACAATCCAATGCGGACTCTGCAATTAGAATCCCACAAGGATACGATTAACTTGCCAGTCATGCGCTCCGTGCAACACGTGTCAACCCTATCTCGCTTAGGTTTCGTTCCCTGCCTCGCTGCATTTCATTTGTCGTGTAGTAAGCGAACTCAAACACTAAGCGACCTTATCCAGAGGGCGTCATTAGTCATTTCCAAACCATCCGCGCAAGAACTATAGAGTCCCATGCGAACTGGAGATAAGGATCCCGCAAGAACACCGATTCTCGCGAGGTATCAGAATCTTCTGGATAAAATCCACGTCACGTGCTGCCAAACCTCGCCACCCTTCGTGTGCTAAAAAGGCCACAGGCGTTGGCCCAAATGATATCCAAGCCTTTCTCAAGTCTTGGACCGAAAATGCCCACTGGGCTCAAACAATCATTACAATTTTCAGATGACATTGATGAGCCCTATTGGATTAATCAAGTTTCAACCCTGTGCAGTTTAGCTATTCTTGACCAAAATTCATCAATACCTTTCATGAGTGATCTACAAATTAGATAAGCTACCTATATGTGTTGAAACTTATTTATACGATTAGTCTATATCACAAGAATTAAACTATAAATTCAGAAAAGCCAAAAGCCTAACCAACTTCTCTATACAAACGAAGAGAGATCATGAAAGGAACAAATCAAGTACATTTCTTAATTTCACAATCTTATAGTATCCAATAATTTTAATGAAACATATGTGCTATGTTGCTATTGACCAATTGACCAGCTTCACGGAAAAGGATTCTACCACAAATCTACTGGAAATTTGACACACAAACTTAGAAAAACTTAGATTTAATCAAATTTGAAGAAACTTACCCAGCCTTGCAAAAATCCAAGAATCAAGAGAGATCGTTAGAGCCGCAGCGATGATAGATATCCAAGATTAAAAATATTTTCTTTCTTCTAGGTTTTGAGGAGCCAATGGAACAAGGTAATTCGCTAAGTTTCAATTGAACTTCGAAACTGAGTAGAGGCCAAATGGGTTTTAGATAGAAAGTCTGAAAATTTGATATATGAAAATTAAATACAAATACATGAGAGCAAAAAACCCTGTACCACTGGGAAAATCAAACACAGAAACAACGATCTCTTCTCACCGAGAGAGTGAGAGTCAAGGGAGAGAACAACAATGAAGTTTTGAGATTTGTAATTGTTGGAGTTTACGAGGGCACCCAACGTCATTTCAAAATTTTTATTAATTCGCAGCTACAATGTCTAGCCTGTTTTCTGGCTTATCCGGCTGCTCTCTTTTTTCAAAAGGAGGGTACACCTAACTTCTCCTTTTTGCCTTAAAAAAGTAGCAACTTCTTCGAGAAGTAACTTATTATGTGTTTACCAAACACCATATTCTTCGTTTCTTATAAGCACAGTGGCTTACAAACCACACCAAACGCAGTTCTCAAAGTTGTAATATTTTAGTTACAACAGTAGTTTTCAAATGATAAATGTGGCATTCAAGTGGTAAATTAGTTCTCAAAGTTGCATCAAATTCTTTTTTTTAGCAAGGACTCATATTACCACTTTAAAGATTACTATTACTGCTTTAAGGACTCATGTGATAACTAAAAATATTTATAACTTTAATGACTCATATTACAAATTTAATGACTAATTTTACTATTTTGAAGACTCATTTTACAACTTTAGGATAAAACATATCATGCATTAACACATTGTAGAATTTTCCATAACTAGCTTGGTGACAAGTTTGTATGGTGTGTTATTAGAGTTTTAGATTGTTTTAGCCTAATGCCAAACAAGTAATTACATACCTTGCAGTCATCTAACAGACAGAGCAAGAAGTTGTGACAATATCAATGGTGGTACATAAAAATAAAACCGCTCATTTGTCGTATCATGCTCCGCTATTAAAGAGTACGTTGAATCATCTTTTCGTACTACTTCACACGATCCAAAATTTTAGAAATTGATGTTATTTTAGGATAGTACAAGGTCAGAGAATTTTAATATAAACTTTATATATTTTCATTATGATTTAGTTGTTCGGCTATTTAGGCTAGTTATAACATTCGTTTGTTTGTTGAGTAAGGTTTCTTTCGGGTTGTATGAGATCTTATCTCCCATTTGACCAGATGTACGATCTAAATCGGAGTTTTCTCCTACTTGACCGTTCGATCGTAATAGATTTATTATCATTTCCACTTAAAAAAAAAAATTCGAAAACCACAATCTTGGCGCTCAGCTGGGGTCTCATACTTTTGTCACCTCCTTCAAGACCCACTCCACCTGTCCTCTCTTCTCCAACTTTCTAGACTACCCCTGCTCTCTCTATCACTCTGCATCCAACCCTCTTTTTCTCTGATCACCAAACCATGTCTTCTCTCATCTCTCAGTCCAATGGCTTCTCTTTCTTTCACTTCAGCTTCCTCCATACCTTCATGTCCTCCCATGAACAAGAGCACCAAAACCCCATTTGGTAAAAGAACCCATTACTTCTCTTTTGCTTCTTCTCCCAAACCTATCTCAAGAAAACACCACCCCATTACATTTTCCATGAAAGATGAACAATCTTCTTCTTCTTCTTCTTCTTCCTCTTCTTCAACTGCTGTAGTTTCTGAGAAGTCAAGTGATGACACTAGTGATACCCAAAAGAGTGGAGAAGAAGGCGAAAACGGTGAAGAGGGTGATGACGAGAAGCAAGAAATGGATTGGAAGACAGATGAGGAGTTCAAGAGGTTCATGGGGAACCCCTCCATTGAAGCTGCAATAAAGTTGGAGAAGAAGAGGGCAGATAGGAAGCTCAAGGATCTTGATAGGGAAAGTAGTGATAACCCAATTGTAGGGCTGCTTCATAGAGCTCTAAGAGATAGTTTGACAAGAGAGAAAGAGAGATTGGAGAAAGCTGAAGAGACCTTCAAGGTTATTGACCTTAACAAGGTAACTTTTTCCCTTGAAAATCCTTTATTCATGTTTGTGATACATTACTTTCTCTAGATTATGAATGTATGAGTCAGGAAGCAAACAACCTTGGATGTTAACATGATAGTTCATCTCAAAAGATGACCTGAATAATGTGGCTCACTAGGTTTTGTTTAGTATCTGATCAAGTATCAACCTTTTGTTCCTTATTGTTTGTTATGGCAGTTGAAGAGTTGTTTTGGTTTCGATACGTTTTTTTCCAACTGATGTTCGGAGATTTGGAGATGGAGGCATTTTCATCGGAAATTTGAGGAGACCAATTGAAGAGGTCATGCCCAAATTAGAGAAAAAGCTGTCTGAAACAGCAGGAAGAGAGGTTGTTGATTTGGAGATGTAGCATGAACTGACTTATGCCCAATTGAAGAGGTCATGCCCAAATTGGAGATGTAGCATGAACTGACTTATGGCCTTGATTTGGAAGTTTTCAAACTTCTGCAACTTCTTAAATTGTTTACCTTCTGTAGTCATCCGATCCTACACTTAGTACTGTGAGGAGAAATTTATACCAACGGTTTTTACTGGTTTTGTTTAAGGTCTGTATGGTGCAACCTAAAGCAGAAATAGATCTCCAATTTGAGTATACCAAGCTGAGCACTCCGTGGGGTTATGTTAGCGCAGTAGCGTTGTGTGTTGCTACTTTTGGAACTGTTTTGGCCCACGTCCTCAGCAAGGGTAGAGAAGGAACAAAAGTAAAATGGTGTGTGTGGGGCGTGCCACCTCACGGATGAGGAAAGAGAACGGTGCGCGTTCTGACTTCTAACCAGGCGAAAGAGAGCTCCGGTGTCACCTCACGGATGAGGAAATATTTACGAGCTTAATCTTTTAGTCACCTGTTGATCGATACTCACTGTTGGAGCGAGCAGAGCAACAATAGGGAAATCAGAGACGAGTCCTGACGGGCTCTGGGATCTAAGGCGGGGTGCGCTTAGAACGTTAGGGTTTTCGAGGAGGCTCGAAGGTTTCGACTGTGTTCGTCTGTTTGAGAGAGTTGTTGATTGATTGATTGTGTGTTTTTGAAAGCCATGGAGTTTCCTTATATATTCATCCGTAAGCACACCGTGGAAACCTAATCACAACTCACTCGGACTCTTGCAATTAGAATCCCACAAGGATACGGTTAACTCGCCAGTCGTGCGCTTCATGCAACACGTGTCAAACCTATCTCGCTTAGGTCTTGTTCACCGCTTGCATCATTTCATTTGTCGTGTCTTACGTGGACTCAAACACTAAGCGACATTATCCCGAAGGCGTTATCGTTCACTTCCAACTCACCCTCGCCAGGCACTGTAGAGTCCTATGCGAACTGGAGATAAGGATCCCGCGAGGACACCGAATCTCGTGAGGTATCAGAATCTTTTGACAAAGTCTTCGTCACGTGCTGCCAGACCTCGCCACCCTTCATGGACTAAAAAAGGCCACAGGCGTTGGCCCAAATAATATCCAAAGCTTTTCTCGAGTCTTGGACCGAAAATGCCCACTGGGCTCAAACATTGCCCCCTAGGCCTTGAGCTTAATCCATTTCGCAACAGTTAAGCGAAAAGGCCTAAGTAAACTTTTATGGGAACTCGTATTTCGAAAGGTGCTGACGTTTCGGCGTCATCGCCTCCCTTCATCATTACGGCTTTTTGAATTTTGAAACGCGTTGACGTTTCGGTCGTCATTGCGTCTTTTCGTTGCGGCTACTGACTGAAAGGGACGTTACGGTTCATCTCCTTTATAAACCTCGATGCGGGTCCCCACATCTCACCATCACTTTCAAATCAGCCTCTGCCTTCTGCAACCAACCAAACTCCAACACCGACCTTACTTCGACCGGAAACAATGGCTCCCAAACCTTTTGCCAATGACCCGAACCTCAGCCTTACGGCGGCGACCTCCTGGTCGACTAACCTTGCTCGCCGTTTCGCCACCAACCCGCCTCAAGGAACACCTATCTACTTCCTTGACACAGGGGCGGCCCTGCTCGGTCCGACTCCTTCAAAGCCTCTGTCCGCCGCCGATCTCAACCATTACAACGCCTCCGTGCGTCAACCAATCTTGGCCCAACGGCGCGAACCGGGAAACTTCTCCACCTGGCAAGCCCGCTCTCATATAAATGTCCGGGTCGGGGAGTGGCCCAGCGCCACTGCAGAGGATCGAGCGTGGTATGCGGAGCGCCTCCGGACCGACCAAACGATCTGGGAAGCGACCGGCATCAGTGAAGCCATTGCCCTGAGTTTTTCACTGCCCCCTCACACCGACCGAGCACCTATCGCTGTCGTGGCCTGTTTGTGGAACAGTGCCACCAATACCTTCGACTTCCCTTTCGGGCAGATGGGCATCACTCTGCTGGACATCCTCGCCATCACCGGACTGCCAATTCACGCAAAGCCGTATGCGCCACGCGACTTTGCGTCGACCGAGTTTACATACGCCTGCAACTTGGGGGCCCGCCGTGCCCTGAGAAGTTCATATGGGGCGTGGAGGAAATTTTACATAGGCCACGCGGATCCGCATGAAGGAGGCATCGCCTTTTTGGAGTACTGGCTCGACAAATTTATCTTCTGCGGCAGTGCTCACAAATCCACCGGGAAATGGACCCGGCTGGCCGAAGCATTATATAATGGAGTTGAAGTAGGGTTAGGGCAACTCGTACTGGGTGCGCTCTACCGGACCTTGCACCTGCTGTCCCTGAGGCCTTTCCATCTTTCTGGCGGCCCTCTGTGGATCCTGGACCTGTGGACGCAGCTATACTTTCCGCTCTTCCGGCGAGCCCCGGTGGAATTTCTGCCCGAGGACCAACTGCTTGGCTTTGTGGTGTGCAGGAACGCCGCAAATCAGACTCCTCTGTCCTTCTTTGCCAGCCTTTCCATCCTCTACAACCACATTGAGCCGCCTCCGACCATGGATATGATGGTTCGCCGGCGCCATCCTGAAGTCCTATCGACGGGCTTCTTCCCCTGTCATGGATCGGACAATGATGCCAGAACTGCCTTCGTGAGAGCGACTTCGTGCTGCGACCTTCAGCTCGCCGAGGATGAACAAGGCTTCGAGCTGTATGCCCCCAATCACTTCGCGAGGCAACTTGGCTTCCATCAAGGGATTCCTTATCTGCTTCTCCATTCGATCAACACGTACACCTCATGGAGGAAAGTTGGCGAGTCCGACCGGGTCACCCCGCTGCAAAACATCTACCCTCTTTCTCCCAACTTGCTGGAGACCGAGCCTTCGCAGGGCGTTGACCCCGCCTACCTCGCTTGGTGGCGGTCCTTGTCTGACAACCATTGGGAGTTCCCAGACGATGTTGTCTTCGCCACCATCTTTCGTCCTCTATACGACACTCTGGGCGAATCAGACCGCGTCATCTTCGACGCCCAGCGCGACCGTGCGGAAGGGGGTTCAGGGGCCGCGATGGGAACTAGACTTGCGCTTCTACCAGTTTCTGCTGCTCGCCGCCCGACGGGGATCGTCATTCGAGAACGCGATCCCGCACCCGAGGTATGCCACTAAGTGTGTAAATTTCATACCACCTCTGTCATATTGACAAAGTGCTTCTTCCTAACCCTCATGTTTACTTTTTCAGTCTGCCCCCCGCCGAAGAACAGTCATCAGCTTTGAGGGTGCCAGAGGAAAAGCACCTGCCCAAAGGGAATCTATGGCGGGCCGCGACAGTGAGACTGCTCCAGTCGTTCCCCGGTCGACGAGCGGCGAAAGCTCGCGGAAGCGTCCCATTGGGGACGAAGAGGACTTGCTAGAGGATGTGTGGTACCAACGAGAGTATGGCTTGGTAAGCAACCCGGTAAGCGGATCATTTCGGATTAAATTTTCCTAAGCCAGTCAACAACTCGCTAACTTTGCCTTTGACAGGTTCGCCGCACCCGACCTCGCCTCGCTGTCGTTGAAGAGGCGCCAGTAATAGCGGAAGTCCCGTCTCCAGAACAACTCTTTGGAGAAATGAACTTGGCCCTCGAAAGGGTTACCGTGGCAAGCACGGAGCCGGTCATCGAGGAAATTACTGAAGTCAGAGAGGAGGTGGCTCTCGAAGAAACTGCTGAAACCAGCGAGGAGATGATCTTCGAAGAAACTGTTGAAGCCAGCGGGGGAATGGTCATGGGGGAAACCAGTGAAACCAGAGGGAAACTGATTATCAAGGAGGTTGGTGCGGCCGCGGAGGAGATCACCAAGGCCAACGAGGGGGCTAGCATGGCTACTGAGGAAGTCACTGTGCAACCGTCTTCTCCAGCCGCCGTTTCAACCGAACCTGGTCCAAACTCAAAGTCTTCCTCAACATTTCTGCCATAGGGCCTCCAATTGGTGCTTTGGGTTCCTCCTCTACGATTGGGCCGAGCGGGTCAGACCAAAGAAGTGCCTCCGGCGGTTCTAACAGATGAACCCCAGCCGCTGCTTGAGCTTTCTCCGCTGCTTGAGCGGGAGCCAGAAACCGCTTGTGGCACTCCGCCACCCACTCCAGAGATTGAGGCAGTTGTCGAGGTTGAACCAACCACTTCGGCCCCAACGAGAACACCTGGCGAGGAGTCTTCTTCCTTGGGTACCCGGGCCGCTCGTCTTCGGGCCCGGATTACCCCGCCTGCTGCTCCAGAGCCCATTCACTTAGCTCGGTCTTTCCTTCATGGGTTGCTGCACCACGGCTCTCGCTCGAACGTATTTGACTTGGTAGGACGTGTTCGCGAGGCTCATGAAGCTCTGGATCGACATTTCACTAGCGGTAATCCTGTTCTGGACCAAGCGTTGGAGTTGGCCGATGCTGTCGAGTCGCAGGCTCGCCGAGTCCTGGATACCGGTGCTCAATCTGCTTCCCATGAGCAAGCTCGCCGAAACTTAGACAATCAGATGGCAAACCTCTTGGCCGAGCTTGGTGACGTTGGCATCCCGGGAGCGTCTTCAGAGAATCCAAGTGCTGGCCATGCTCGGCAAGTGGAGGCCCTGGAGGCTCAGATAGCAGAGCTGCATGCTCAACTTGCTCAAGCTCGCCAAGACTTGGCTCGCGCTGAGGAAGTGGAAGCCCGTCTGCAGGCCGCGGAAGAGACCCAATAAGCTTTGGACTCGGCCATTGCTGCTGCCGAAGAAGCCCAAGCCCAGGCCTATGATGAAGAGTTAGCCTTAGAAGGCATGCTCTTAGAATTGTATAGGGTTTGTAGGCGTGCTTAATGATTTCCCCCCTTTGTACGATCTTTTTATGATAATGTCGCCTGATTGAATTTTTCCCGCTCTTTGCCAACTGTTACGTGCAATAACTGTCAGGAAACAATCTTTTTCCCAGATTTGGTGACGGTTTCCAATGTAACTACTCGCTCAAAACGCGGGTAGTCATGATTGAAAAACGCGTTTGACCTTATCTCCAAAGCCCGTATCTCAGAGCAAACATTGTGTGGAGGACAACTGTCGAACGTACAATCGCCCTCTCTGCCTATAAAAAGAAACGCTTGGCCAGGGTGAAGTATCAGTGAAGTCTTTGCCCCCTCGCCATGATTTCTTTTTCCCTTCTGTTCATCCTTTTGTCCCTGCTTAGAGCAAAGCCCCCAACCATACATTTCCATTTTGTGCCTTTGCTGATTCTGAAAATCTACTCTCAGGCCGAGAGTGATTCTGGAAATCTACTCTCAGGTCAAGCCTTTGTTCGGCCTGACCAAAGGTTGGGTACCCTTTGCCTTGCGCCTGCTGTTCTATTAGCGCATGAGGCTCTGCCGGCCCTCCAAACGAAGACCGGTGGTAGCATGAGGGATCTTTGACCCACTGGACCTCTAGCTTTCCAACAATTTGTCTTAGGTCCAGGCCGGTGTCAAGGCTCGCGCTGGTCTAAAGAAACGAGACGCTTGTCAATTTTGGGCGAAGGACGCAACGGTAGCCCTTTCTTTAGCCTTGCGAAACATGCGGGACGAGGCTTCCAGTATTTGTAGATCTATGCTTTTGAAATGTAAACATAGTCTAAGTTCAACTTTCTGTCAGTGTAATTGCTTTGGCCGCAAAGCCACAGTTTGAAACATGTATTGAACAGAGTCAGAAAGGCAAAATAAATGAATTTATTTTTTAGGCCTCTGGAATAGGCCTCAATCTTGTACTAGTCTTTGTGTAGACTTTGCACGTTTAGAGAGACTAAAGAAAACAATAGAACTTTTTTAGGGCCTCTGGAATAGGCCCCAATCTAATACTGACCTTTTTAGGCTGGTACGTTACAATGTATTCTACTAGTCTTCTGTCCCGGGTTGCCCCCTAGTGGTAGGCGGCAGAGCGAATACGCGATGGCGCGTAGCACTATTGACTGTAGTGGCGGGATCTGGTGGAGGTAGAGGATCCTCGCGCTCCCAGACTCCTGCAATGTGGCGCTTGAGGAAGCGTCCATTAATAAGGTTGCGATGAATAGTATCGTCCAAGTCGCGCAGGTGGTATGCCCCCTTGGGAAGTATACGATGAATAATAAAGGGTCCATCCCAGCGAGCGGACCACTTGCCGCGACCGTCGGTTTTGTCCCCAAGTGGGAGCACTGCACGCCACACCTTCTGGCCCTCAGCATAGCTTTGTCCGTGCGTGATTTTATCATAAGAGCGGGCGATGCGTTGTTTCTCGAGGACTAGATTGTTGAAAGCGGCGACGCGGTGCTCGTCGAGATCTTCAAGCTCCTGCCACATGGATTGGACGTAATCCTCGCCAAGTAGTTGATGTTGTTCCTGAACGCGGAGCGAAGCGATATTGATCTCAAGGGGAAGGACGGCATCGTGACCGTACATGAGAGCGTATGAGGTGGTATCCGTCGGGCCTCGTTTTGAGGTGCGGTAGGCCCACAATGTGTGGTAGAGCTCCTCGTGCCAGACGCGTGGGTTCAATTCCAACATCTTGCGGAGGATGTCAAGGATGACCTTATTACTAGCCTCCGCTTGGCCGTTTGACTGGGCATAATATGGCGTAGAGTGAAGGAGCTTGATGCCGTAATCATTTAAGTACGTAACAACTGAATCGGCCATGAAAGCTGCCCCCCTGTCCGTAACGATGCACTCCGGGATACCAAAGCGTGAGATGATATTACGAAAAATAAAGTTGCGCACCGAGTTGGCGGAGGCGACCTTGAGTGGTTCGGCCTCAACCCATTTGGTAAAGAAATCGGTGGCAACGATAATGAACTTATGCTGCTCAGAGGAATGGGGATAAATGATGCCCACGAAATCCATTGCCCATCCGCGACACGGCCACGGTTTAATGATAGGCTGCAACGGGATGTTGGTAATATGTTGCACTGGTCCATTAGCCTGGCAGTCTTGGCAACCTCTGGCGAAGGCAATACAGTCTTTCAGAATGGTTGGTCAGTAATACCCATGGTGGCGGATCAACCATCGCATTTTGGGCCCGGCCTGGTGCGAGCCGCAAACTCCGTAATAGACTTCGCGCATGAGACGTTTAGCTTCGTTCCCGTATACACAGCGGAAGTTGTTGCCATCTTCCCCACGCCGCCGGAGTTCGCCATTGCGTAGAACAAAGTTTAAGGCGAGGAAGCGGACTTGCCTGGAATGAGCGGCGTCATTGGGATTCTGGAGGTAGGCGATGAATGGTGTCCACCAATCCTCGTCGATAGGGTCCAAGGCTGCAACTTCTGGGATGGCGTCCCGAAATTGCCCCCTGGCGATGAAAGAGGGAAGAGTACGGCGTTCAACCTTGAGCAGGCATTCGCACACTCCGTCTCTCAGGCTGAGGCCAGACGCTATCTGGGTGAGCTCGTTAGCGGCGAAGTTAAATTCACGTGGTATATGCTCGATGTAAACGTCGTCAAATCGTTCCAACACCTCGAATGCCTTACGCAGGTATGGCTCAATTGACAAGCTTAAACATTTGAACTTTTTCACAAGCTGGTTAACGACCAACAAAGAATCGCCAAAGATCTGGACCTCGCGGACTCCTAAGTCCAACAAGATTTCTAGGCCGATGATCAGTGCCTCGTATTCGGCCTGGTTGTTGGTGCATTTGAAATCGAGCTGAAACGAGTAGGAGAAGCAATCTCCAGCGGGATTGGCTATGGCTATCCCGGCTCTGGCTGCGGTATCAGTGCGTGAACCATCAAAGTACAGGGTCCAGGGAGCGAGTGTCACTGTGGCGAAGTCCAACTCGCGAAACGCCGTAAGCTCTGATGGCGGGTGATGGGCGAGAAAATCCGCTATCGCCTGTCCTTTTACTGCCTTTTGCGGAACATATTGCAACGAGAATTCGGACATGGCGAGGATCCACTTGCCGATGCGTCCCCGTAAGATAGGGCGAGAAAACATGTATTTGACCAGGTCGGATTGAGCGATGACGACCGTGGTAAAGGTAAGCATGTAATGGCGCAGCTTGCACCCTGCAAAGTATAGGGCGAGACATAACTTCTCCATGGGCGAGTAGCGTGTCTCACAGTCCGTTAGAACCCTACTAAGGTAATAGACGGCATGTTCTACCCCGTTCTCATCATCCTGGGCCAGGAGTCCGCCGATGGACAAATAGGCAGCGGCGATGTAAAGTTTAAGCGGGGCGCCGTCGCGAGGCGGGATCAGGACTGGTGGGTTCGTAAGGTAGTCCTTGATTCGATCGAAGGCCTGTTGATGTTGTGGTTCCCATACGAACTCGGTTGCCCCCTGGAGCTTAAGGAGAGGTGAAAAAGGTTGGACCTTCCCTGCCGCGTTTGATATGAAGCGGCGGAGAAAGTTGATTCGCCCTAGTAGCTGTTGGAGCTCCTTCTTGGTAGTAGGGGGCGAAACGGTGATTACCGCATGTGCCTTATCCTTTGGGATTTCGATGCCTCGTTGGTGCACTAAGAAACCAAGGAAGTCACCGGCCTCCGCGAAGAAAACACACTTGGTGGGGTTCATCTTGAGGTTATGTCTGCGCATCCGTGTGAACACCTGCCGCAAGTCTTCCACGTGGGTTGCTCGCGATTTGGTTTTGACAACCACATCGTCGATGTAGACTTCGATCAACTTGCCCAAGATGTCGTGGAAGATGAGGTTCATGGCTCGCTAGTATGTTGCCCCCGCGTTTTTAAGGCCGAAGGGCATGACAACGTACTCGAACGCGCCAGCAAAGCCAGGACAACGGAAAAGCGGTCTTGTGTCGATCCTCCTCGGCGACGGGAATCTGATGGTACCCGGCCGTGCCGTCCATAAAGGATAACACCTCGTGCCCCGCGGCGGCATCAATAAGTAGGTCAGCCACGGGCATAGGGTATATGTCCTTCGGTGTTGCGTTGTTTAGATCTTGGTAATCAACACAGACACGCATCTTGCCATTTTTCTTGCGGACGGGGACGACGTTGGACAACCACTCGTTATATTTGGCCACGCGAATGATACCCGATCGGTGCATGCTTTCGATTTCTTCCTTAACCACGATCTGAGTCTCAGTTCGCATGAATCGGCCGTCTTGCAGTACTGGATGCCGGTCGGGGTAAGTTGGTAATCGGTGGCAGACCAAGTCCGGGGACAAGCCGGGCATATCCTCGTATTTATCGGCGAAGCAGTCCCTGTACTCGCGTAATAGGGCAAGTAGGGCTTCCTTTTCGTCCTCCGCCAACTTTGCGCTGATGGAAATGAGTAAGGGCTTTTCTGCAGTCCCTACGTCAACTTGCAAAATGGGGTCGCGGACTTGAGGTGGAGTGTCGTCCAAGGCGGCAGGAGCTAACTGAATAACTTCCTCCTTGGTATCGGAATAATCCACCACTTCATCGACATATTCCATAGTCGCGACCTTGTCGTAGGCTTCGCGTTCCGCCCAGTACGAAAGGAGTCTTTCGCACAAGGACTCGCCAGCCTCGCGTGCCTCCTCAGAAAAGGCACTATCCATCGAAATAGGGTGTGAGAGTCGCGATGGTGTGAGGACGTTGCAAATCGTCTTTCGCCTGGGTGAGTCCCCATCGCGTTAGATTGGAGGCCGTTACTCCGTATGGGTGGCCCTTGTGATCGACGCCTTGAACGTCCAACGGCCCAAGTCCGTAGTATAGTATCGGGCATCGTTGAAGTTGGCGGAAATAGAGAAAGGCCGCAGGTCGGCTTTGATAATGACTGCCTCACGTTTCTCGGTGTCCCAAATCATGAGTTCCTGGTGCATCGAGGAAGGCACGCAAAAACTTCTGTGGATCCAGTCTCGGCCAAGAATCATGCTGTAAGAGGAAACGCACTTGGCGACAAAAAAGGTGTAAACCCGCGATGCCGGCCCGACCTTGACCCGTAGAAACAGTAAGCCCAGGGTTCTGGACACATGTCCTGTGAAGTTCTTCACTGTGGTTTGGATCATCGAGCGCGGGATGTCGAGGAGTCCCATGGTACGGGCTGTGACAACATTAACCGCGGCACCGGTGTCGATCATGACCTTGTTGATCAGTTTCCCTTGGACCTTTGTCGTGATATACAGTGGCCGCATGTGAGTGGCCATGTCCAGAGTTGGCTTGGAGAAGGTTAGAGTTGGCCTTTGTGTGAGGCTGCTCGTACCTTCCACTTGTGGGGCGTCATTGGCTGGGGCCTGAACTGGGCCCATTTCGCTGCTGCATGGCGGGGGTAGGCTGTCATCCTCGCTGCTGATGGTGATATCCGCCGCGCTGCAGGTTGTGTTTGGTGGAAGAGCGTATCGTTCCGAAATGAAGAACACCATCCCGACCTGAAAAGAGAATGGTTCAGGGACTGGGACCAAAGGTGTGTCAATGATCCCGTGTTCCCCTTCGAGTACTGCGAAGGCGTATGCTTCGCGGCTAAACCCTTCTTCAGCATCCCATCTGGAGACCTCTACCATATTGCAGGTGGATGATTATGCCTGCTCTTCGTCCTGGTCTTCCTCTAGGTTGAGTCGAGGTTCTGAGTGCGCCTCGTCGGCTTCCTCATTCTCGCGGAAACGTTGGGCCATTTGTTCGGCGAGGTTAGGACTGGAGGGTGCCGGTGTCGCTGCCGGCGGTTCTGGAGCCTCGGGTTGCCGGGGACGCCAGACTAGCTTGGTTGGAGGCTGTTGGTCCTTGGCTGGTTGTTTGTCTGCTGCCGCGGGAGACTTATCGTTGTCTTCTTTCGCCAACCGTTGCAAGGCAGATACTCTGGGAACCATCCTAGTCTCGGGTTCCGGGGTGCGCCGTGGCCGAGGTTGTTGTGGCGGTGGCGGCTCCCTTCTGGCGTCAGCCTCTGGATTTCGACGTTCTAGTCGTCGTGAGGGCTGAGGCGGTTCACGTTTAGACTCCGAATCCGGAGTCATGAACAACTTACGCCTAGGGCCAGTAGGCGGAGCCTTGCTTTGTTCGGGCTCCGGTGTCGGCCTATGCCTGGAAAGCCGCTGATCCCTCCTGTTAGGCTCTGGTGACGGATTGGGCCTAGCAAGCTGTGGGTCCCTCCTCCTATCAGGTAAGGGTGACGGCCTGCGCCTGGAAGGTTGCGGGTCCCTTCTCCTTTCAGGTGTTGGGGATGGCCTACGCCTGGAAGGCTGTGGATCCCTTCTTCGTTCAGGAGGCGGCAATTGCCTGCTCCTGGAAGGCTGCGAGACCGGCTTTGGTGGAACCGTGAGTCGGCAGAAAACGTTTGGTTTGGGTGCAAGTTCGTCACTAAACTGCTCGCAGATCCTTGGAAGTGTGACTGGCGGCATTTGAAGGACTGCGCGCAGACCTTCTGCTTCTCGCCACATCCGCTTAGGCGTTTGTGCGAGTTGTGAGGGGCGTGCAGCGCCCTCGTCGACAGCCCGTAAGGCGCGCAGGATGCTGCCGTATCGCTTTTGGAGCTTTCTTTTCTTGGACCTGCTGATGGTCACTGCCTTGCCCCCTTGCTGCGTGTACCAGACACCTTCCTTGATCGCCGATTTGGACGTTGGGGGAATATAGGGGTCGGTTAAGACGCCTTCACGAGGGCTCGGGGCGCCGCTGCTGCGACTCTCACTGCTGGAGTCTGACATGTCCATCTCGCTTGCGGCAGGGGATGGAGGTATCGCTGCTGCCCAATGTGCGGCGACGTACGTCTCGAGACGCGCTATCCTTTTCTCCAGCTCTTCGCGAGTCCTAGGGCTCGTAGGCTGGGAACCCTTGACGGGGAACGGTCTATCGTCCCTCATGATTGCTTTGCCCTTATCTTTGTAGGAAGGGCGGTCTAGTTCGAGCTTAGCGACCAACTGTCGAGCTGGGTCGTCTGTGCTCCCCATCTGGTTGTCTGGGAGCATGTAGTTATTCGCCGGCTGTTTGCGATTTCGGCCCGGCGGTTCGGGTGGTCCTGCATTTGGTGACAGGTCTAATGTGATTATTCGCTGGCCAACGCGAGGCCAAGCGAAACCAGCAGTTGCGATCGTAAAGCCGCCTTCATCCTTAAAGCGGATGTACCCGAGGTCGAGCCGGTCCTGAATTTGGTCTCGGAGCTGACGGCATTCGCTGGTCCTGTGCCCCCAGCTATCATGGAACTTACAATGAACGCGTCCCTCCCTGTACTCGCTGTAGGGTAAGGAACATGCTACTGTAACAAGCCCGGCCTCTCTGAGATCTTCTAAGACCTCATGTGCCAGACTCTCGTTGTAGGTGTATTGGCGACGTGGCTGGCGGGAACCGTCGTCTCCTTCCTCGCGGCCCCTTTTGGGCGCCCGACGTCGTTCGTCATCTTGGGTCTGATCAGCCCAATTGACTTCGACCATGCTCACTACGGGCGGGAAAGAGTCTATATCGACCAATGAGGCAGTACTACCCGGTGCCTTCATCCTCAGCTCGCCTGAGTTTAACCAAGTCTGCAGTTGGTCTCGGAGCTTGACATAATCTTTGGTGTCATGATTGTACACGTTGTGGAAGGCACAGTATTTCTTGTCATTCAGCTCCTCCGTAGGCGGTATCTTGTGGTCCAGGCGCACATACTTCGCCTCGATTAGGTCATTAAAGACCAAATGGGCGTTTTTGGCGTCGTAAGTGTACGACTCGTATTCTAGCTTGGTCCAGGCAAAGGACTGGATGATGATCGGCTCGCGGGTCATCTTCAGATTCTTCAGCTTGTGAGCTACCTGCTTGCCAGTCAGCTCTACCGCGCCAATGTCGTCCAAATCCTGATATGCGTGAACTGGCTCCGGCCTTTGATAGTAGGGATCATGAGCAGGGGTTTGCATGCCGAGTGCCCCCACTATCCGATTCTTCCTTGGTACATAGGTTCCCTTGGAAGCGTTGGCCTTGTCGTCCAACTCGTTCAGGATGAGCTCGTAGCTGCCGACCTTGTTGATCAGGTCACCCATGGAAATGAAGCGCTCTCCATGATGCTTCAGCCGCTGACGATGCTCCAAACCTCGAATAGCCAACTTAATGGCTTCCTGCTCGGGCAGCAGGTAGTCACATTTGGCTTGCTGGATCTTGAAGCGCTGGAGGAAAGAAACCCGGGACTCCATGCTCTGCTGGCTCATCTGTGTAAGGGAGTCGAGGCCAACTTCAGGCCCAATCGTGCCATATGTCTCCCGGAAGAGACGTTCCATGGTGGGCCAGTCTACTATTGACCCTGGCTTCAATCTGGAGTACCAGGTGAAAGCGGCTCCGGACAGAGAAGTCCCGAAGAGCTTGAGCTTGAGCATGTCATCATTCCCGTATTGGCCGCATTGGACCTTGAAACGGGCCATGTGAGTTGCTGCGTCTTCCCTTGTCTCCCCAGAGAATGTGGTGAAGACGATGTTCTTGAACCCATGGGGGAAGGGATATTGTGCCACGCTATCTGGATAGGGGTCACGGTAGTGCAGGCTAGCATCACCCTTTCCGGTGTGCTCCTTGACGATGCTTGAGATGAGTTGGCGCCAGTCGGCCGCCGTTACTGGTGCAGATTCTGCCCCCTGGTCATGGCCATGTCATGCAGAGAGGCTAGGGGCATGTCCGACGTTCTTAGTGGTCGAACTGGAATAGGCTACGATTGGATCATCTGGTGTCCCAATTCCTTGCGAGGGGGAAACACCAGCGCCCCTGAGTGTGACTCCAGGGCTGCATGGCGAGGGTAGACGGGATGGCGTCCTTGATGAACTGGCCCCTAATGTGAATTGGGGAGCTTTCTGAGCCCCGACCCTTGGATTTGCTCGAGGGCGCTCGTTAGGCGGGATGTACCTTGAGCCCTCAGCTGCGCTTGAACCGGTATAGTTCATAGCGTGATTTTTTGGCGCCTGGGCCCGAATCCAGTCTTCCATCTGCAGGACCCTTGTATTCAGGGTAACATGGCGCTCTTTGTAGTCTTCGAGCTTTTCCATGCTGTTCTTACTCCCGAAGAAGGAAGCGTTTTGCTGTTGCTGCAGCTTGGTATCATGGTCGTTCAGGCGATAGGTTTGGACCTCCAAAGCCTTTGTAAAGGCCACCTTGCTCTGATCCAGTTCTGTCTGGATCCTTTGTAGAGAGCCGGTCATTATGTCATTGTCCTCCCTGATCGTGCCAACCACATAGTTGAACTCCTCGCTGAGCCTAGCGTGGTTCTCCTGGTTCGCGAGCCAGATCTCCTTGTCCTTAGCGACCTGTGCAGAGAGGTCCTGGACAGTTTGCTGAGTTTCCTCGACTTTTAAGCCGAGTTCACTCCTGAGCGCGCCGATCTCATTCTTGAGATCGCTCCTTAGTTCTTCAAACATTCTGCGGACTTCCTTTGTGGACAGAGTAGGTCCTGCTTCCGAGGTTGGTTGTGAGTTTGCCATTGTGGACTTAGTATGGTCGGGATTGCCAAACCGAGCGAGAATCTCTTCTTTAGTGAGAGATCTGCAAGCCGCGCTGTTATGAGGTTTGTATTGCGGAGCCTTATGTTTCAAACAAGAAATCGAAGGTCTCCGATATGGGGAGTCGTCGGACTTCCCAATGATTGCTAGAAAAGTAAACTCCCGGTCCCACTGGGCGTGTCAATGTTTTGGCCCACGTCCTCAGCAAGGGTAGAGAAGGAACAAAAGTAAAATGGTGTGTGCGGGGCGTGCCACCTCACGGATGAGGAAAGAGAACGGTGCACGTTCTGACTTCTAACCAGGCGAAAGAGAGCTCCGGTGTCACCTCACAGATGAGGAAATATTTACGAGCTTAATCTTCTAGTCACCTGTCGATCGATACTCACTGTTAGAGCGAGCAGAGCAACAATAGGGAAATTGGAGACGAGTCCTGACGGGCTCTGGGATCTAAGGCGGGGTGCGCTTAGAACGTAAGGGTTTTCGAGGAGGCTCGAAGGTTTCGATTGTGTTCATCTATTTGAGAGAGTTGTTGATTGATTGATTGTGTGTTTTTAAAAGCCATGGAGCTTCCTTATATATTCATCCGTAAGCACACCGTGGAAACCTAATCACAACCCACTCGGACTCTTGCAATTAGAATCCCACAAGGATACGGTTAACTCGCCAGTCGTGCGCTCCATGCAACACGTGTCAAACCTATCTCGCTTAGGTCTTGTTCACCGCTTGCATCATTTCATTTGTCGTGTCGTACGCGGACTCAAACACTAAGCGACCTTATCCCGAATGCGTTATCGTTCACTTCCAACTCACCCTCGCCAGGCACTGTAGAGTCCTATACGAACTGGAGATAAGGATCCCGCGATGACACCGAATCTCGCGAGGTATCAGAATCTTTTGACAAAGTCTTCATCACATGCTGCCAGACCTCGCCACCTTTCATGAACTAAAAAAGGCCACAGGCGTTGGCCCAAATGATATCCAAAGCCTTTCTCTTGGACCGAAAATGCCCACTGGGCTCAAACAGGAACAATAGCTCTGATGAGTGGCTTCTTCCTTAAACCTGGTGCTACTTTTGATGACTACGTAGCTGATGTTGTGCCTCTCTTCAGTGGCTTCATATCCATTTTGGGAGTTTCTGATCGGTATGATATCGTACATGGGTACTTGTCTATGTCTCCATGATGCAACAGTTCATATTATTCAACTGGCAACCTCGATTGATCTTTTTCATGATTATTTGACAGTACACCTTTTTCTGAAATGGAAAATGAAAATCTGATATCAGGAGGGGCTACATGATTAGGTTTATATACCCTGATGTTTGTACCTAAATACGTGGATAGTATATAGCTAGTAGGACGGTTCCATCCCTTTGTTCAATGTGACGGTTAAGAGATGATGTACTACAATTGTCTGTGTGTTCAGCATTTATTTGCTTTTCATTCTGACACAAATTCTGCTATGCAGATAGCCACTAGAGTAACAGCAGCTCGGTATGGTGTAAAACTCAGCCCATCTTTTCTTGTGCCATCCAATTGGACAGGGTGTGTAGGAGTGATGAATAACTAAGAATCACTTCTTCCAAATAAAAAAGCTCTCTTTGATATTCCAGTGGTATGCACAGCTAGTGCATATATTACATCTCTGGTGCTTGCAGTTGCTGCATTTGTGGTGGATGGCAGCTTCAACGGGGGTGACAATGCATTGTAATGTCTATCAACCTTCCTCGGAACAAAAAGTTAAAAAAATTGTCAAAAATAACTTTTACTTGTATATTTTTGGGCACAACCTTACAAGTAAAGCAACGGTAGAGGCGCTTATTAAAGTACTGTCATGCCTATCTTAATACTGGTCTATAATCTTCACTATACTGTGGCATCCCTTACAGCACCCTTCATTATTTGGTTCTAACAATCATCTCTTATATCCTGGCAGGTATATCAGGCCTCAGTTCTTCGACAACAACCCACTGCTTTCTTTTATCCAATTCGTTATTGGTCCTTATGCTGATGATCTTGGAAATGTGCTACCCAATGCAGTGGAAGGTGTTGGAGTTCCTGTTGATCCCCTTGCTTTTGCCGGACTTCTAGGTGAGTTCCTTGGCCTTCTTAACCCATACAATTAAGAGTTTTCCTGAAATAAAATATTTAAGTGCAAAATTACTATGGTAGCGGTCGGCTATTTGCGTAAAAATGTTTACTTTTTCCCAGAAACTCAATTCTACTATCTCAGCTTCTGTTTATACTATCTCTACTTGGTCCTTATGATCACCTCCTTGGCACTTTCAAAGCATAATAGCTTCTGTAACTCCATATGATCAGAATAAATGCAAATGACTTTAGACTCTTCCCAAGATCTAAATGTGAATTTAAACCAGTTGAAATGATGAAGAAGAAAAGAAAAACATGAAACTAGTATGAATTGACTAGAAAATTGGGGTTGGGTATAAAATCACCTGTTCTGTTTCTATTATTGACCATCTTTGTTGTCTGTATTTGTGGAACAAGTACTTAATGCCAAGCCAGTGTTGTCTTAGTGAATATATGGTTTGTAATTTATCTAAAGGCGGTGCTCAAATACATAGAACTAGTATGGATACAAGTTACGTACTGACAACTCTATCCTGCAGGAATGGTTGTGACATCTCTGAACTTGTTGCCTTGTGGAAGGCTCGAGGGAGGCCGGATTGCACAAGCTGTGTTTGGGAGAAGCACAGCTACTCTGCTATCGTTTGCCACATCGCTTTTACTTGGCATTGGTGGCCTGAGTGGAAGTGTCCTTTGCTTGGCATGGGGGTTATTTGCAATCTTCTTCCGAGGTGGAGAAGAGGTACCTGCAAAAGATGAGATCACTCCATTAGGAGATGACAGATTTGCTTGGGGTTGTGTCCTTGGACTCATATGTTTCCTCACTCTTTTCCCCAATGGCGGAGGAACATTCTCCAGCTCATTTTTCAATGCGCCGTTCTTCAGGGGAGATATGTAAATAGTCGAAAACTGCATGTCCATATGTTCTTGTAGATTGATGACTATTTCTATTGTCACTTTGTAACTGCAAAATAGAGAACTAGGGAAGAGTGAAGGCTCACAGACTGATATATAAATAGTTCCAGGTTAGTATGCAAGCATGGTAGACTCAAGTAACCTTCTATTCCAAGCCATTGTGATGCCTTGTATTCTTTCACCGTACCTTATATTCTCCATTTTTGCTGCTATACAAGCAATATCAATTTCTTTAGGGAAAAATCTCTTGAGTTTCTTGTTTATTCCATGCCGTGTTCGCTGACAGCGAGACACCAAGAATTAAGCTATCATTTAACCAGAAACCTGTTTATACTGGAGCAATGAGAGTCGCAAAAAACTAAATCGTGAAGTATATAATGAGCTCAATACATAATTCTTACTCATTGAATTTCGTATACACAAAAAGTTCAGTGTACCAATCAGTTTGAAGAAAACAAGTGTGGCATACAAATCCTTAAAGTTACCAACTAAAGTTCCCTAGTCTTGTCACAAAATTAGTCTCTTGTGTCAAGAGTCACATGTCATCAATAGAAAAGTATATAAATTACACGACTAGTAACAAAAAACACATCTATCAGACATTGCATTCTTTGTGAACTTGTTGGTTAGATTTAGTTCTGCGTCAACTCATCGTCATTGGAATGGTGTTAAACACATCTTTGTATCTGAAAGGTTCCATTGACTTAGGCTTGTTCTTTCCCTACAGTGAAACAAGAGAACAAAATATCCAGCCTGTGATAGGTGGAACACAGCTCTCGGCCTCCCACCTAAAGATTGTGTCCGACAATGCCTATAGGCGCATGTCATGCACACGGTAGACTAGTCCCCTATCTTAAAACATCGAATAATGTGTTAGTTGGATTTGCTAATGTTGGGTATCTTTCTAACCCACATAAAAGAGAACAAAAGATCTTCGTATCTGAAAGGTTCCATTAACTTAGGCTTGTTCTTTCCCTACAGTGAAACAAGAGAACAAAATATCCAGCCTGTGATAGGTGGAACACAGCTCTCGGCCTCCCACCTAAAGATTGTGTCCGACAATGCCCATAGGCGCATGTCATGCACACGGTAGACTAGTCCCCTATCTTAAAACATCGAATAATGTGTTAGTTGGATTTGCTAATGTTGGGTATCTTTCTAACCCACATAAAAGAGAACAAAAGATCTTCGTATCTGAAAGGTTCCATTAACTTAGGCTTGTTCTTTCCCTACAGTGAAACAAGAGAACAAAAGATCTAGCCTGAGATCGGTGGAACACAGCTCTCGGCCTCCCACCTAAAGATTGTGTCTGACAATGCTCATAGGCTCATGTCATGCACACGGTAGACTAGTCCCCCATCTTAAAACATTGAATAATGTGTTAGTTGGATTTGCAGATGTTGGGTATCTTTCTAACCCACATAAAAGATGTTCTCAAACTGGTTATGTGTTCACAATTAGGAATACGATGATGTCTTGGAAATTAACCAAACAAACTCTTGTTGCTACTTTCTTAAAATCATGCTGAGATTATTGCACTACATGAAGTAGATAGAGAATGTGTTTGGCTTCAGTCTAGTGACTCATATTCGAGAGTCTAGTGGATTAACATCTACTACGACTAAACCAACTTGCATCTATGAGGATAATCCGACTTGTATTGAACATATGAAGTTAGGTTTCATTAAGGGTGATAATATTATACATATCTTGCCGAATTTCTTTTATAATCAACAACAACAGTTTTTTAATATCTAAGTGAACCAGGTGAGTTATGAGGATAATGTAGCAGATTTTTTTCATCAAGTCTCTACCAACTCTACTTTTGAGAAACATGTAAGAGCAATAAAATGAGTCGTTTTTCTGAACTCCGAGATTGAGTTACCAATCAGGGAAGTCGTTATGTAAACATTATGAAGATTCTACATCATATTTAATCTTCAATTGTAGTTAGTGTGTTGTGTTCTTTTTCTATTTTTCTCTTTTGTCCAAGCTAGTCTTTTGTTTCCCCCATGAAGTTTTTATTTTACTTAACAAGTTTTTAATAAGGCAACATCACATGCATTACGTCGTATTAGAGTTGTGTTGTTGATTAAATATAGTTTAAGATTGCTGTTGGTTCAGATCCAAGGCTATTTTGGTAATTGTTGAATCATTTCCAGATAAATAGGAGAAAAATCGTTTCTTTTTGCTCCGTGAACCACACACCTTCTTCCCAGTTTCGAAAACCAGAACCACAGTAGACACAGAGAGTAATTCAAAGCCATGAACCTGAGACTACGATCCCTCGAAACCAAAGAGACGCTTCGACTCGAGGTCCCCAATCTCTGCTCTCTCAACCACCTCAAACAATCGCTCTCCGAATCCATCTCCGCCGCTCCCTCCTCCTCCCTCCGCCTCTCCCTCAACCGCCGCGACGAGCTCCTCGCCTCCTCTCCTGACGCATCCCTCGCCTCCCTCGGCGTCACCTCTGGCGACCTCATCTTCTATTCCCAAACCCTAATTGGCGACGGCGCCTCCTCGAGTGAGGCCATGGCTGAAGATCCGAGGTCAGGTTCCGAAACCCTAATCGGCGAAGGCGAGGCGTTGGCTGAAGATCCGAGCTTTGATTCGGGTATGGAAACCCTAACCGGCGAAGGGGTTTCGATTGCCGAAGATGCGAGGTATGCGGTTTCGGATACTCAAACCCTAATGGATGGACGTGATTCGAATTCGGAAACCCTAATTGGTGAAGGTTATTCTGGTATGGAGATTGATGAGGAGTCGAGTGGTGTGGTGAGGAAGAAGTACTCGGTTCCGTTTTTCTTGAGGAGAGTAATGAGGGAGGAGTTGGCTGAAGATCGTACCGATCACAATCTACTGGTGATTGCGTTACACGCGGTGCTATCAGAGTCTCGATTTGTAAGGTTTGATTCTGTTTCGGGTGCGCAGACTGACCGGTGTCATCTTCCGAAAGAATGGCCGGCTGTGGCTTATACATTGTCCCTCTCGTATACATTGCCTGAGATTCTGCAGAATCGGGACAATGCTGGCGGTGGGGTTGAAGCTGTAGGGCTGAAGGTTCAGACTTTGGGGCGTTTTGTTAATGTGTATGGGTCTTTGGCTGGTGGCGGCTGCGGTTCTGGGCCTTATCGTGTGTCTTTGGATGTGGAGAGGTTTGCTCCGATGCTTGATTTTGTATGGAGAAGCAGGAATGTGAGTGACAGTGAAGTCTTTGTCCCGGAAATTGAAATCTTTGAGTTTTGGAGGATTGTCAATGATGGGATTACGTACCCATTGCTGATTGATCTTTGTGAAAAGGCTGGTTTGCCGGAACCACCCAGTTTCATGTGCCTTCCGTTGGATCTCAAGATGAATATTTTGGAAAGGCTGTCTGGTGCTGACATTGCGAAAGTGGGATGTGCTTGTAAGGAGCTACAAAATCTAGCCAATAATGATGAGCTGTGGAACCAGAAGTTTCTGGAGGAGTTTGGGTCGGGAGCAGGAGGAACATGTAACTGGAAGTTTCAATTTTCTGGGAAGTGGGAGGATAGGGAGCAACAGAAGAAGGCATTGGTGATGTGGAGAGATCATAATAGGCCTGGTTTCATCCCAATGAGGAGGGAGCCAATTCCATTTGCACCTGGTTTTCCTGGAATTATAGGGGATCCTCCAGGTTTCGGTGTCCCTGATCCTTTCAGACGACCAAGGTTACCATACCCTTTTGGTGGCGGTCAGCCCGTGATTTTTCGTCATGGGAGGAGGAATACTTTCTCTCCCAATTGCAATCTGGGAGGGGGATTCAGTGGATAGTTCAGGACCTTCTCCACTGCTGAGTGCTGCAACTGAAGCTGCAGGTTCATCTGTTCTTGTTTTGTTTATAGAAATAATATGCATACTTGGATCTCCTAGTACAGCTAAAAGACAGAAGAATAATCAGTTACCAGTTTTAGTTGTGTTGTTTTTCTTTGTATGGATATTGTTTTTGTCTTGATGACCTTTTGGTTTTTGGATATAATATTCTGAGTGTTCTGTAATTGCATTGCTGATTGCTAGTACAATGTCATGTATATAGAAGTTATCTTGCTTTAATTTATCAATGATATCTATTCTGCCAGCATAATATGGTTCAAGTTGATTTGGCTGAGGCAGATGCATACTTGACATAGATTATGACTTGCATGGTTACTGTAAACCACAGTTTCAAATAAGAACCTATTCTTGGTGATGATATAGAGTGATCAGATACCAATCATTTGCACTAAAAGAAAATTTCATTTTATAGAGAAATTCTACAAAGTACATTATACATTGTCCGACTTAATAAACTCCAGTTCTTGCCTTCCTTGCAACCCTGTTATTTTCTTCCCAGCCGTTGAATCCGCTATTTACATTCTTGAAACCCCAGAACCATCAGGTTATATAGTTTGACAGGAGGGAATAGGAGCACACTCAGAACCATCTCTGACGTTGTGTGGGTTTAAACATTCTTCCCAGAGTAATCTGGGACACAAAAGACAAAGTAAATGGTTCCAAATGACACGCCCCAGGTTGTCCATGTTAATCTGCAGAGGGAGATCATCTAGACGCTAAACTTTTTAGGATTTCCATTCAAGGTATAGTGCACTCAGGTTGCTGTTGGGAAAGAAGTGGCTGCCTAATACAAGGCTGACAGATAATTGGTTATCCCGGAATCTAACTTTCCCACCCTCGTGTGATTTGTGAAAATAACAACAAAAAGAAGACAATATTTAACGAGGTTCGGCAAATGTGCTTGCGTCCTCAGGACAACAATAATATTTTCTTCCACTACTAAATAATGAGATTATAAGAAACACTCATTCTAGACTAATTAAAGTGGTAATACACATCTCTTTCTCAAGAGGAATTTTCTTCTCACTAATCTATCAAATGAGGATCACACTACTGCTATTACACAAACTATTTCTCTAGCTAGTTTGTGTCTCTGCCTTAACCTTGATCTCGAACTGGAGCAAGTTCGGATGCCTTGTACTTGTACTTTTATGCCCTTATATAGGCATTGCTCCATGGCATGTTGTAGCGGCAAAAAAATTGACAGCATTCAAGCCCTCCATATTTCACGTTCAATGTTTCCATGCAATATTAATTGCATGTCTCTTCCTTATTCAAAGAAGGCAACACCCACCACCTTATTACCATGACTTTGTTTCTTCCATTTCTTCCAAATGCTGCATCCGATAGCTTAGCTATAGCATTCTTCAATTGATGGGTCACCAAAGCAATAGTTTTTCTTGCTTTCCTCATGTGTACAATCCAACACATGGTTTCTCACCTCCACTAAGGAGGGACCAACCCAACAGTTGCACTGATGCAAAAGCCAAATTGTACTTGACATTCTGAGTTCCCCAAATGCTCCCAACTACTGGTCAATCGATGTCAATCATAAACCTTTGCACTTATTTTTACCAACTTCTAAAACAATGATATAACGTTACTTCCGGCAGAATATAATGATTCTGTATAGATGCTATATATAAAACCTCAGGATCCAACAATAGTTGTCCTTTTGCTGCATTTTCACAAGCGAAACATCATTGTTTCTGGGGCTTTGTGCAACAAAGAGACGTATAGATATAACTTGGTGCTCATGTCTCAACCTCATCAGCATATGTGGAGATGGCTTGGTGTACAAGACTTGTCTGACCCACTAGTTTCGTGGACTGATTGTGCACTTCATCTTCATACTTCAGCAGTATATATTACCTTGCAGCTGAAGTTCTTTCCAAACAACACAGATACACAACCAAACCACAGAAATGGAGAAAGAACAGAGAGACTACAAAGCTCACTGCTTGGTCTTTCCCTATCCTAGTCAAGGCCATATCAACCCTCTCCTCCAATTTTCTAAGCTTTTAGATCATAAAGGAGTCAAAGTCACACTGGTCACTACTCGTTTTATCTACAATACAATGTACAAAGGATCATGTGGCACTGCACTTGAGACTATCTCACTGGAGGCCATCTCTGATGGTTTCGACGAAGGCTGGAAAACGCAGGGTGTAAGTATCCAGGCCTATTTGGAGAGCTTATGGAAAGTAGGGTCGCAGAATTTGGCTGAGCTCATTGAGAAGCTATCTGGCTCAGGGTGCCCAGTTGACTGTCTTGTTTATGATGCATTCATGCCTTGGCCTTTGGACATTGCCAAGAAGTTTGGAATAGTTGGGGCTGTTTTCTTTACTCAGTCTTGTGCTGTTGACAACATTTACAATCATGTCAACAAAGGGGTACTGAAACTTCCTCTTACTGACTCTGAAATTTCTCTTCCCGGGATGCCACCACTTGATCCTTTGGACCTGCCATCTTTTCTATCCGATTTCGGGTCTTATCCAGTTTTCTTTGAAGTTGTTATCGGTCAGTTCTGCAATATTGACAAAGCCGATTGGGTCCTCTGCAACACATTTTATGAGTTGGAAGAACAAGTAAGTACATTAGAGACTGCTTTCTATATACAAGCATACAACCATGGTCTCTTACATCTGTCTCATTTGCTTATATATTCTTCTTGGTGCTTTGTGGTCTTAATTTTTTTATCATGGTTTTTATATGATCTAAGTTCCAAAACCAGTTGCTATATAACCACAAAACTAAACTTACTGACGTCAATTATCTTGCTTTCTTGTTTTTGCTCTTTGTAGGTGGTGGATTGGTTGGCAAAGTTTTGGCCAGTGAGGACCATAGGACCAACTATACCATCTAACTACTTGGATAACCGACTTAAAGACGACAAAGGTTATGGCGTTGACCTCTTTAAATCCAGCAATGACGCATGCATGAAATGGTTAAACAAGCATCCAAAGAATACTGTTGCTTACATCTCATTCGGCAGTGCTGCACAACTTGGACTTGAGCAAATGGAGGAACTGGCGTGGGGTTTGAAGAGGAGCAAAAACAAATTCTTGTGGGTGGTTAGAGAATCAGAAGCAGCTAAAGTCCCCGAAGGGTTCATCGAGGAGACAGCTGAGAAGGGTTTGGTGGTTTCATGGTGCTCCCAACTAGAGGTTTTGGCTCATCAGGCTGTTGGGTGCTTCATTACACATTGTGGTTGGAACTCAACCTTGGAGTCTCTGAGTTTAGGAGTTCCATTAGTGGCAATGCCGCAATGGACTGACCAAAGCACCAATGCCAAGTACATTAAGGATGTTTGGGAAATAGGGGTTAAAGCTCAACCTGATGAGAAAGGCATTGTAAGGCGAGAAGAAGTTGAGCATTGTATTAATGAAATCATGGAGAGGGACAAAGGAAAAGAAATACAAAAGAATGCCATGAAATGGAAAGATTTGGCTCGAAAGGCAGTGGTTGACGGTGGAAGTTCCAACAGAAACATTGATGAGTTCATTGAGACGTTGGTTAAGCATTAAGAGTTGCTCAAGTGTCAAGTTCACTGAAACTCTGCAACTTCTTTGGTACCTCTCTCTCTATTGTACTATTGCACGCCTTTACACTGATGATTCCATTAGTTTGACTTCAGTTAGGGCCTTTCCTCTGTAGTTCTGTTACAAGTCCTTTGAATCTTTGAATTGTCTATTTTGAGAATAAGAATTGTTCTTGTGATGAAATAATGCAGATTTACGCAACTCGTTCTGATGCCACTACTTACAATTAAGAGATCAATATTGTGGTGTTGGCTTTTCCCTCCCATAATTTAACCTTTTATTTTCTTTGCTTTTGAAGATTCATTCTTTTCTTAATGCAAAAGTAGTTTACTTAATTCTGTTTCAAATTTTAATGTGTTTAACGATGAAAGAGGAGAAGTGAGACCCAAAAATTAACTGGGGTACTGGTACTGTGGTTAATCATTGAGAACATTCACTTATTTCTTTTGATTCATATTCAACACTTAGAGAGTGATATTCTATGTTTAAGCACCACCAAGAGTCAGTTAGTAGTTGTCCCAAATATTGTTTTTAGTCATATGTTTGCTCAAAATTCGTCTCAGCCGAGATAAAGGCTGAGGGTCTTGAGAACAATTTGTCATTCTGATTTGCGCGGCCTGTTATTGAAAAGAGGCGTGTGTTGTTTACCCTGACTAATGTTTTTGAATTACGAACTAATTAAAATGGCCCGTTCAATTTTCATTCTATGTTAATTTTATGCAGTAAACAAATCCTCAGTCCCTTCGGATTATACCATACTTTTCCTGCAGCAGTTTTGCTTTTTTTATTATGGATTTCCAACTCTTGTGGTTGAACACTTGCATTTGGGTTCTACACTAGTGTTCTTTTTAGATTACCCTCATATTCCACCTTCCCTAAATATAAAAACATTCATCTTTGGAAATTCATGTCCAAAGGACTAAGAGACGTACTGAGTTTCATCTCTTGGTTCAGAAGTTGTGTAATCATCATATTCATTCTTCATCAGTACATAAACTGCCATTGTTGTGACTTTCCTATGCAAGACATAGATAGAGAAATGGAGAAGGGTCAACAAAGAGCCTACAGAGCTCACTGCTTGGTCTTACCCTATCCTGACCAAGGCCATATCAATCCCATGCTCCAATTCTCTAAGCATTTAGAGCATAAAGGAGTCAAAGTGACACTGGTTACCACTCGCTTTTCATGCAAGACAATGCACAGGTCAGGGTCCAGTAATATTCCACTGGAGACGATCCTTGATGGTTTTGATCAAGGTGGGAGAGCAGAAGCAGGAAGCATAGATGTCTATTAAGAAAGCTTGAGGATATCAGGGTCACAAACTTTGGCTGAGCTTCTTGAGAAGCTTTCAAGCTCAGGGTTACCAGTTGATTGTATTGTTTATGATGCATTCTTGTCTTGGCCTCTGGATATTGCCAAGAAATTTGGTATTCTTGGGGCTATCTTCTTCACACAGTCTTGTGCTGTATACACCATCTACTACCATGTGAAGAATGGATTGCTGAAACTGCCTGTTGTTGAGTCTGAAATATCGCTTCCGGGGTTGCTGACACTTAAGCCCTCAGACCTGCCATCCTTTCTATCTGATTTTGGGTCTTACCTGGCCGCCTATAAACTGGTTGTTGTGGATCAGTTCTGCAATGTTGACAAGGCCGATTGGGTCCACTGCAATACGTTTTATGATCAGTTGGAAGAGCAAGTAAGTATATAGGAATTATTTCCCTTATTTCAGTCACTTTTTGGCTTTCATATGATTTGGAGTTTCATAAGCTAATGATCAATGTTGCCTAGACCATATGCATCTTTGTAGACATTCTGTAGCATTCATATGGCATCTTTGTAGACATTGTGTATACCACGTACATTACTAGACTGGTTAATTTTTATCATGAATTAATTAGTAGTCTTAATCGATCAATATTGCTCTTCATATATAGGCGGTGGATTGGATGGGAAAGGTTTGGCCAATGAAGACCATTGGACCAACTATACCATCCCATTACTTGGATAGGCGTCTTAAAGATGATAAAGACTATGGTTTCAACATGTTTAAACCAAAGAGTGATGCCTGCATGAAATGGCTCAATGAACAGATTGTTTATGTGTCGTTTGGCAGCCGATCAGAAATTGAAGCTGAGCAAATGGAGGAACTGGCTTTTGGATTGAGGAGTAGCAAAAGAAAATCCTTGTGGGTGATTAGAGAATTAGAAGCAAGGAAGGTGCCGAAAGGGTTTGTCGAGGAGACATCTGCAAAGGGTTTGGTGGTTTCCTGGTGTCCACAACTGGAGGTTTTAGCTCATGAAGCAGTTGGTTGCTTCATTACACATTGCGGTTGGAACTCCACATTGGAGGCTTTGAGTTTGAGGGTTCCAATGGTTGCAATGCCTCGATGGACTGACCAAAGCACCAATGCCAAGTATATTATGGATGTGTGGAAAATTGGGATCAAAGCTCAAGTTGATGAGAAAGGGATTGTGAGGCAAGAAGAAGTAGAGCATTGTGTATGTGAAATATTGGAGAGGGGAAAAGAAATACAGAGAAATGCTACAGCATTGAAAGAATCGGTTGGAAAGGCTGTGGATGAAGATGGAAGCTCTAACAAGAACATTGAGGAGTTCATTGCATCTCTTGTTCATCGCTAGCTGATGTTGATTGAGGAGCTGTCTCATTGTTAAAAAGTCTTTCACAAAGAAAATGTGGTTCTGTAATTTGATGTGTGTTTTCATTTTGCTAACGTATGGGTGGTTTTGCAATAGATGGTACCTGTCTTTAGGGTTCAGTTGTTGGTATTAAGACTTGGAACCTAACACCACCGACATTGGCGGAACTTCGAAGAAAATTCTGGAGGAGCCAAAATTTTTGAAGGGGCTAATATATACCAAATTCTTAAACTGAATACATAATTATATGCTATTAAACTACAATTGAAGGGGAAATTTGAAATTGCTGCTGGGGGCCATGACACTCCCGCCCCAATTGACGACCAAACATAATGGTTGACGGTACCAAACCAACAACGTATACACTCATTAGCTAGCGAAGCAAATTAAGAAACAAGAATGGTGAAGTAAAGAACTGTGGAAGGAACTACAAAATCTAGCCAATAATGATGAGCTGTGGAAGCAGAAGTTTCTGGAGGAGTTTGGGTCGGGAGCAGGAGGAACAGATAACTGGAAGTTTCGGTTTGCTGGGAAGTGGGAGGATAGGGAGCAACAGAAGAAGGCATTGGTGATGTGTAGAGATCATAATATATATGCCTGGTTTCATCCCAATGAGGAGGGAGCCAATTCCATTTGCACCTGGTTTTCCTGGAATTATCGGGGATCCTCCAGGTTTCGGTGTCCCTGATCCTTTCAAACGACCAAGGTTACCATGTTGGGTTATTACGGAAAAATAAATTGTAAAATTGAATCAAAAACTCACAATCACAAATATAAAATATATTAGAAATAGGATGAAAAGAACACCGAAAATTAACGTGGTTCGACAAAGTGCTTATGTCCACAGGGCAACAACAACAAAAAGCATCCACTGTACGAATAAATTACAACGACAGAAACACTACTTCAAGACTCACTTGAAGGGATACACTCTCACAATCATCACTTTGTTTTGCTACACACAAACTCTCGACTTGGAGTTTTTACTCTATCTCACACTCTTGTATAACACAAGATGAACTCACCGATATATCAATTGCACAATTACTCTGCCTTTATATAGGCAAACTTCTTCATGCATTTCCCATGCAAATCTTTCACATCAATGCACGAGGAAGAAAATTCAAACTTCTTTCTTAATTCATGCTTCAATGTTTATATGCACCATCAATGCATTTCTATTCTTTTTGTCAAACATTTCAGCCACCCACAAGCCTATACATATAAGCTCTCTCTTGCATTTCAACATATATACACCACCAACTTTTTTTTTGGTAAGCGTAAAAGGACTAATTCACAATCCCTCCATGAAAATTTATTGATAAAAAAAAGATACAAGAAGTTGGAGGACTAGACCAATGACAGCCATAAAGTACAAATAACATCTTTTGTAGATAAACAAATAATCCCATAAAAACAACAATGAGCACATGACAAAGACATTAACAAATACGAAAATTCGGGAGACCAAGTGCATCTCGCCGGTAAAGATCAACGATGGAAGGAGGATGATCATCCCACCATGACATGCTAGTCAATGACAACCCAATATTAGCAAGCGCATCTACCACTTGATTACCTTATCTGAATATATGAGAGGACCGAAAATGCATATGTGATATATGGTGCAAGCAATTACTCCAGGCCACCCGTAACAGCCAAGGAACAATATGAGGATCCCGAAGATAATGAAGGACAAGAGTCGAGTCCACCTCAAGCCATATACGTTTCCATTCTCTAACCCAAACTAACTCAATAGCTTGAATTACTGCCATGACCTCAGCCTTAACTGAGCTAGGAATATTAAGATTAGACGCAAAAGCACCAAGAAAAGAACCACGGAAGTCACGAAAAATACCATCATATCCGGCTTGTCCTGAAGCACGCTGCCACGCACCATCAGTGTTAATTTTCACCCACCCAAGGATTGGAGGATGCCAATTAACCTCAATAATACGAGGAGCTCTACGTGGACGACATGAAATATTATAACTTTTCAGGACTCGTAACTCCTCCAAAGAGTTGAACATACAACCTATAGCTTATCTACTAGCAGCTTGTATGTGCCCCAAAATAAGCCTACGTAAAGCATCCACACCAATAAAACGACTATCATGCTTCATTATGTTCCTTGCCTTCCAAATAAACCATAGGGTAGTAGTAAAACAAATCATCCACAATTCTTTAAGTTGTTGGCTACGGCCATTCAAACCATGGAATAACAAATCCATAATAGTCGATGGCATAACACCCAACTCAAACCAAGATACCCAGCATCCCCACAATAAGGAATAAGCATAAGAGCATGAGAAAAAAATATGAGGCATTGATTCACCCTCCAAGCCACAAAGGCCACAATGAGATGCCAAGGAAATTCTCCATCGTTGCAACACATCTTCCGACAATACCCTACCTCGTAACATTTTCCATGAATGAATAGAGATACGAGGAATAATATATTTAGACCATATAATCTTACCCCAATTCATCTGAGGAAGTCGCAGACGTAGAAAGTGAAAATCATCCTTTGCAGTTAGCTCACCAGATGCAGATAGAACCCATATCAATTTATCAGGCATATTTGGGGACAGAGCAATAGAAACACCACTAATTAAATCACAGAGACCTGAAAAATGTAGTTGAAGCAATGAGGGAAAATTCCAAGCACCATTAAGAATGTAATCAGCTACCAACCCATCCATGAGAGCAGCCAAACCTGCATTATCATTCCCAAAATATTCGAGAAGAGGCTTACCCAATAAATTATCTCTCCAGAAATTTAATGATTTCCCACAACCAATGAGCCACCACTACCAGAACAAGTACTTTAGCAGACGAAAAATTTTAGTCGGCCTGTTAAAAAAATTCGTCGGCTAAGACCTTAGCCGACGATTTTTCGTCGGCTATAGTGTCGTCGGGAAAAGGCCGTCTGTAATGACTTTAGCCGACGAAATTTTTCTTTTCGTCGGCTATAGTCCCACTTTAGCCGACGAAAAAAATGTCGTCGGCTATAGTCTGGGACTATAGCCGACGAAATATTCGTCGGCTAAAGTGCGTAATAAATAATTAAAAATAACTATAGCCGACGAAATATTTTATATGTCGTCGGCTAAACGTTGTAAAAAAATTTAAAAAATAACTATAGCCGACGAAATATTTGATATTTCGTCGGCTAAACCTTATAAAAAAAATTTAAAAAATTTAAAAATAACTATAGCCGACGAAATATAAAATATTTCGTCGGCTAAACCTTATAAAAAAATTAAAAAAAAAATTTTAAAATAACTATAGCCGACGAAATATTAGGTTATTCGTCGGCTAAACCTTATAATAAAAAAAATTTTAAAAAAAATTAAAAAATAACTATAGCCGACGAATATAGTGTTTGAATATCGTCGGCTAAAGTTGCTGGGTTTTCAAAAAAAAAAACTGCAGAAACTTTCGGCTAAACTTTCGGCCACCCAAATGCAAATGGCGGAGGTTGGTCATGTGAGCCACCGAAACCGGCAACACGCCGGTGAGGTTGTTGTTGTAGAGGTCGAGAACACGGAGGTTAGTGAGGTTGGACAGCTCCGGCGGGAACGTGCGGTTGAAGAAGTTGTTGGAGAGGTTGAGGAGGCGGAGAGCGGAGATCTCAGGCGGGATGGGACCGGAGAGGTTGTTCTCGGCGAGGGTGAGATTGGAGAGGGTGAGATCGGCGAGGGTCGTCGAGGGAGGACTTGAGGGAGAGGAGGGCGCGGTAGGTGGCCATTGGGCGCGTGGGGGTGCAGAGTAGACGGTGGGGTGAGGAGAGAGAGTGGCGGAGGTGGAGGAGGAGAAGGAGGAGGAAGAGGAGGAGGGGCCGCATTATGTCTAGTGTTGGGCCGCATTACGGCTATATAAAGAACTTTAGCCGACGAAATTCTTTATTTTCGTCGGCTAAACTCTTTGGTTGACCGCAAAAAAATTTCGGTTCAAAATTTTGAAAATTTTTCGACTTTAGCCGACGACATTTCATAATTTCGTCGGCTAAAGTCCTTTGAAAATTTTGGTTGACCGCCAAAAAATTTTGGTTGAAAATTTCGAAAATTTTTCGACTTTAGCCGAAGATTTTTCATATATTTTCGTCGGCTAAAGTCCTTTGAAAATTTCGTCGGCTAAAGGTACCAATTTCGTCGGCTAAAACTTGGAAATTCGTCGGCTAAACCTTTGAAATTTGTCGGCTAAAAGTATTTTTATACATTTGGCATGTTGTGATTGTGATGATCAAACTTGAGAAACAAAAATCCAACCGTCAGATCTGACCATCATGATAAAATACATGTATGGGAAAAAATTCAACTTGATCCGAAAAGAATAAGGGCTCGATCCGGACGGTCAATCTCGTAAGTCAAACCCCTAAACACACGGAAAAGGTCGTTCGACCATCTAAATTGCGTATTTTGGCCGGACCTCCAACTGAAAATAGTTTTAAACCAATGACACCCAACAAGTCGTATAAAGATTTTACGCAAAATAACCACCGAATATAGGGCTACTCATAGGGGGAAAAAATGAAAAATTGCATTGACCGCAACTATCGGCACCGAATATATACCGGAATAGTGTGATTTTTCAACTGTGGATGTATTTCAACATTCTCTTCATATCTTATTTCATGATTTTTTAGCGTTGGAAGGTTTTACGTATAGTTTGTTTTTGAAACGGAACATTTACATAACACTTGGTAAACAAGTTATACAACATTAGTATGCATGTTGTGATTGTGATGATCAAACTTGAGAAATAGAATTCTGACCGTCAGATCTGACCATCATGATAAAATACATGTATGGGAAAAAATTCAACTTGATCCGAAAAGAATAAGGGCTCCATCCGGACGGTCAATCTCGTAAGTCAAACCCCTAAACGCACGGAAAAAGTCGTTCGACCGTCTAAATTACGTATTTTGGCCGGACCTCCAACTGAAAATAGTTTTAAACCGATGACACGCAACAAGTTGTATAAAAATTTTACGTAAAATAACCACCGAATATAGGGCTATAGTAGGTAATAGAGAAATTTTAGGGTTTAGCCAACGAATACCCTAATGTATTCGTCGGCTATAATATGTAATTAAAAAATTAAAAAATAACTATAGCCGACGAAATATTAGGTTATTCGTCGGCAAAGACCATCTTAGCCGACGAATTTTCATATATTTTCGTCGGCTAAAGTCCTTTGAAAATTTTACTCCAACTTTGGTTTACCGCCTAAAAAATTTTGAAATTTTTTTACCTTAGCCGACGACTTTTAATATATTTTCGTCGGCTAAAGTCTATAAATTCACGAAAACACTCATATCTCCCCCTATATTACGTAGTTTGGTCAAATCTCCCACATGAAAAACTCTCACGTAGATGAGACGCAACCACCTATATAAAAATTTTGAAACATTTACCTTTCGACGATAGGGCTCCCCTTAAGAAATAATAACGATAAATAGGGTTGACCGCTACTATCTGATGCACGAATACAATAAAGAGAATTGTAACAAGGTAAAGGAGAGAGAGATTTGATTCTGAGATCACACAGATCCCCAATTCCATGATAAAAACTGAAACATAAACTAACTACGTCCCAAAAGACATGACGGCAGTTTTAAAAGAAAAAGACCAAACCCTAAAAACAGAAAATTACATAAAAAGCCTCGGATCACTAAATCCGACGGTCGGATGGGCCCCAAAAGTAAGTAAGCTTGGATTTGGGCCTGCGGAGCTCCTGTCAAAATTTCAGCAATTTCTGACGGACGGATCAAAAGTTACACCGTACCCATTTTTGCGTAGGACCATATTGCATCACTATCGGCTCCGAGACTTTACCTGATTTACGTGATTTTTGAACCATAGCCGTATTTCACCATTCTGAACACATCTTATTTCACGAGATTTTTAATAATTTTGCTTCTTATGTAGAGTTGGTTCACAAAGTTGTATAACCTACTAAACAAGTTATACAACATTAGTAGACACGTTGTGATTCCGATGACTAAAATTCACAAACCAAAATTCGACCGTCAGATATGATTATTATGACGAAATATGTCTATGGTAAAAAATTCAACTGGATCCAACAATGTTAAGGGCTCGATCGAAACGGTCAACTCTAATCGAAAATAAGAAAACTGCATTTTTAAGCCCTAAACGAACTCGGATGGCCAAAAAAGCCTATACGTCATGGCAAAGCAATGAGTTTGACTCGTAGGGCCGTTACGCTTCCGGAAAGATATCACAATAGTCAATCGGACACCAAAAACCAAATCTGCAGCATAGTAAATAATAAGAGTAAGTCAACTATCGACACCGAGACTTTACCGGAATACTGTCATTTTTCAACCGTAGACGTATTTCACCATTCTGGTCATATCTTATTTCACGACTTTTTTGCATTTGAAGGTTCTACGTATAATTTTTTTTCCAGATGAGTTGTTGTCCAAATCTGTAAATATAAGACACTTTAGCCGATGAAATTATATTTTTCGTCAGCTAAACTTTTGAAAATTTCGTCGGCTAAACTCTTAAAATTTCGTCGGCTAAACTTTTGAAAATTTCGTCGGCTAAAGTTCACAGACTATAGCCGACGAAATTATATTTTTCGTCGGCTAAACTTTTAAAAATTTCATCGGCTAAACTTTTGAAAATTTCGTCGGCTAAAGTTCACAGACTATAGCCGACGAAAAAATTATTCAGTCGACGAAATATTAATTTCGTCGGCTAAAGTGGACTTTAGCCGAAGAAAATTTTTAATTAGCCGACGAAGGACAATTTCGTCGGCCTGGTTTTTTTTTTCGTCGGCTAAAACCTTTCTTCTGGTAGTGCACCTTGAGTTTTTGTGAACTTGAGCCCAAAAACGTTTCACCCTTGGCCAAATAGAAGAGCTTGCATACGAACGACGCAAGACCCCATTACGCCAAAAGCGAGCTCGAAGGAAAGAGCTACCAACTGAAGAAGAAGAAAAAACTTCCCAGCTCTTCTTTAGAAGAAGAGACTTATTCTGGAGAGCAAGTTGCTTTAAGTCTAGCCCACCCTCCTCCAATGAAGTACAACAATTCTTCCATGCTACCAAATAAACACCTCTCTTATCAATGGAGCCAGACCACAAGTAGTTCCTACACCAACCTCCAAACGCCGCAGCAGATAAATGGGCCATTCATAAACTATATGCCAACATGCTATTAAAAACAGACTTGAGCAATTGAAGCCTTCTAGCCATGGAAAGAATAAAACCCATCCAACTAGATAGCCGAACTAGAATTTTATCAACAATTGGCTGAAAATAAGATGCTCGAGGCCTCCCACGAAAAATTGGCACACTCAAGTAAGTAAATGGAATTATTCCAATGGGAATACCTAGAGAGTTTGCAATGGACTGCCAGTGGTAATAAATATGTTTACTGATAAAAACCTGTGACTTGGTCTTGTTAATTATTTGCCTTGAATTTTGCCCATACTCATCAAATAGAGACATAACCAAAGCTAAGTTACGTTGATCCCCTCGACAGAAAACAATCACATCATCTACAAATAAAACATGTGAAGGTGCCACAACTCCCCGCGGGGAAGTGATAGGTTTCAGTCTGAAATTATTTAAAAGCTCTTAAATACCACGGCTTAGAACTTCCTCCGCTAAGCAGAATAGAAGAGGAGACAAAGGGTCCCCTTGACGCACACCCCTTCCACAAGAAAAATACCTCACTTCTCTTCCGTTAATCAATAGAGAGAGCTTTGCGGAATGAAGAATAGCTCGTACCCATGAAACCAATGTCGGATGAAAACTGAAAGCTTCCAATACATGAAGAATGAAGTCCCATGAGAGAGTATCAAAGGCCTTCGTAATATCCATTTTGATGGCAACATTTCCACCATGGCACTTGGAGTCTAGTAAATTAATACACACTGAAATTGTAATAATACAATCTGCAATGTTTCTTCCAGGAACAAATGCATGTTGCTGAGGAGAGATTATTCTCGAAGCAATAGACGTAAACCAAAGAGACATAATCTTTGGAATAATCTTGAAGACAAAATTAGATAATGCAATAGGTCTATACTCCTTGATAGTTACCGCATGATCAACTTTAGGAATAAGAATAATCATACTTGAATTGAAAGATGCCAGTAGGGATCCATGTTGGAAAAAGAACTAGATAGCTGAAGTTACATCCGCACCAACAGTTACCCAACATGAGACAAAAAAATGTCCATTAAATCCATCTGGCCCAGGAGCACTATCTGGGTCCATGTCCTTGAGAGCTAAATAAATCTCTTCTGAAGAGGGAATTGAAGTTAGGGACATATTCTCATCATCAGTAATTAAGGAAGGATTGACTCGGCTAATAAGCCCTGTATCACAATAGTCTGCATGGTTAGCAAATAAATTAGTGTACTAAGCAACAATGTGATTCTGAATTGTAAGAGGATCCTGATAAACCTGATCACCATCTCTCAATAATGTTATTGAAGAACGGGCACGCTGAGCACGGCGCATAGCATGAAAGAAAGTCGTGTTACGGTCCCCTTCTGACATCCAACGCAACCTTGATTTTTCCTTCAAAAATAATTCTTGTAATTGTAAAGACTCAGACAAATTGGCATGTAACTCACACTCTTTTACAAAATTATCATCCGTACCCCCTGAATCTGAGATACCATTTTGCAGGGCTACTAGGGCAGCAAGGTTTGCGTCCACACGCCTATTGACATTGCCAAAAATTTCCCAATTCCAGCTTCGAAGGGCTTTACGCAAGACTCTTAATTTATGTTGCAATACAGACAATGGACAACCATGCATTCTGACAAAATCCTAGCACTGCTTCACAAAACCCTGAAAATCACCATGTTCTAACCACATCCGCCTAAACCGAAATAGACTTTGGCGTGCCCCAAAAACATTAGAAAATGTCATCATGATAGGATTATGATCCGAGCATAAGCGAGGAAGAGTGCAACAATCAAAAGAGTCCCAGTTATCCAACCAAGGAAGATTAGCAAGACAACAATCAAGTCTCTCCTCAACATTACCTCTAACACCACTACGACGAACCCAAGTGAATTCTGCCCCTCTAGTAGCAAAATGAATAAGCTCACAAACATCAGTCATAGCTTGAAACTCTTCATAAGATTGACGACATACTGGAGCACCTCCTTTTTTTTTCTCATGAGCCCCCAGTATTACGTTGAAATCACAATAGTCTGCTGCTTCCATATTTGCAATTCTTGACAGGAAATCAAAAATAGACTCTAGTGATAACTTAGGTATGATTATAGAAGACTTGAAGGGAGAAATTGAATTTCATCATGTCAGCTTCAAGTATCCTAGTAGACCTGATGTGCACATTTTCAACGATTTTTGCTTTACTTTTAGTCATGGCATAGTAACTTACTGTCAAGCGTCCAGTAACATTGTTTATGTATATTCCAGAAATACATAAGGTTTTAGAACTTACACTTGAATGATATTATTCAGACAATTGCTCTGGTTGGTGAAAGTGGAAGTGGTAAGTCAACAGTGATCTCATTGATTCAAAGATTTTACGACCCAAATTCAGGTCGCATTACACTGGACGGAATCGAAATCCAGAAACTGCAATTGAAGTGGTTGAGACAGCAAATGGGGCTAGTGAGCCAGGAGCCTCTGCTGTTTAATGAGACTATCCGAGCTAACATTGCATATGGAAAGGATGGAGAGGCAACCGAGGTTGAAATTACAGCTGCTGCAGATCTCGCAAATGCACACCAGTTTATTAGTAGTTTACAACATGTGAGTACTGAGTTAACAAGTTTTTGCAAATTATATTTGGCTACAATCACTATAACTATCATTTTACATGTAAATGCATGTTCTGTTTGCAAATCAATGCAGGGTTATAATACAATAGTGGGGGAGCGAGGGGTTCAACTGTCTGGTGGACAGAAGCAAAGAATAGCTATTGCAAGAGCTATTATGAAGGCACCAAAGATTTTGTTGCTAGATGAAGCCACAAGTGCTCTTGATGCTGAATCAGAACGCGTGGTTCAAGATGCATTGGATCGAGTTATGGTGGATAGAACCACAATTGTGGTTTCTCACCGGTTATCCACAATCAAGGGTGCAGATCTAATTGCTGTGGTGAAAAATGGAGTCATTGCAGAGAATCAAGGTCAATCCAAAGACGTTGTCAACCCTCCATAGTTGTGCGAGCATATACAAAAGCAAGCACATACTGAACTGAATCCAAAGTAACAGTAACAGTCACTTGTTGATCAGTCCTAGGAACAACATTAAATGCATCAAGAAGAGACGGTTTGCAAAACATCCATAATTTAGGTAAAGCTGCACCCTGGTCATTAGTACTTACTTCCACCAAGTTCATGGACAACCAAAACTGAGATGGAATGGAGTCCAAAGAAACAAAAGGTTCAGCAATACATAACACATCAGGATGATGATCCCGGACAAACTTTCTTAGAAGGTCTTGCGTAGGGTCATTAGCAAGACCCCGCAAGTTCCAATAAAAAATCTTCATTTGGAAATATCCTTTGAGCGAAGAAGGTAAGCGTCCTGGTTGGATGCCAAGGCAGTTTGACGCTTCATCAACTTTTTCTGAGACTTTGACTGTATAAGAGTGAAGAGTGACATCCTCACCCACTTTCTCACGTTCAGTTTCATCATACCAACTTGAAAGTGGGGTTGTAGAGCCAACACCTTTAGCAGGAACACTCTCATGCACCACATGTTGCTCATTAGCACTAACACATATCTCAAGGTCACTGCACTCGGCCTCATCTTACCTAAAAACAACAATCTGAGCATCTCTTGAACTACAATATTTTCAGACAAGACATTCTAGTCTTCCACCTGAACCACCTCATTATTTGCACCAAGAGCACCTTGAAGCTGAGCTTCTTCCAGCTCCACATCAACCGTCTTATCACATTCGACACCCTTCTGCACATAGATAGGAGACTTCTGAGCAATGGAGGGTCCTTCACCATAGTCAATCCTAGTACTAGGAGAGGAGTCCACCAGTATTTTCTTGCCCTCCCGCTGCTTTGGAACGTAGACTTGAGAAGCCGCATGTTTCCTACGCTGCCTGGGACGTCACCGGCCCAAACGACCTCTACCATTCATTGGCACATCAGACTTAGAGGGGGCGAGCTTCACAAATTTGCAATTTGTAACACAATGCCCCACATTCCCACAATGAGAACACAGGTCAGGGATTTTCTCATAATCCACGGCTTGCACAAATGATTCCCCGTTGTTACGCTTAATCACAATCTTTGTAGGAAGATCACCAGAGAGATCAACATCCACAAGAATTCTGACAAAGAGGCCATACCTGAGTTGAATAGTGTTTGGGTCAATTCTCACTGGGACGCCAACAGACTCGCGATCTCAAGTTAGGTTCGAGGCTCCCAAAACTCCAATCCTAAATCCCAGAAACGCACCCATATGTGAGCATTTGTGTTCGTTTGTTTTGCAGGAGAGAAATTAGGGATCCATTGCAAGAATCAGAAGGTTCTAGGCTTGAGGGCAATAGCACCCTTTGCCCAAACCCTAGACACTACATCAACAGAGGCAAAACTGAAGGAATAAAACCCCTTACCCATTGGGATTAGCTTCCAGCAACCCAAATCTCCCCAAAGAGATCCAAGCTTTTGTTGCAAATCAGAAGGAGTGTATGGTTTGTCTCTGTTTGCTAATAGGAGTCGTCCTATCAATATATGCTTGCAGCTGTCCAAACCAGTTTGGTAACTATCCTCAGAGATCACCATTGTTGTTTTTCCCATCTTGAATGATTGGGTGAGGCAAATCTGTGATCGGAATTGATGCCAGAAAAGCGACCGCTGCATATGAACGGGGCTTTGTCACACCTTCGTTCATGAAAGACCAAGGACATACCACAGAAGACATACCACAGAAGACATGGTCTTCATTCACGCAACGCATGTAGAGTTCTTTTAGACTATCACCAAATTACATTAGTCTACCAAAATACTTTGATGATGTTTTTTTCGGTGTTGTAGACTTGTAGTTAATATCATACACACCACCAACTTTACTATTCTTGCCTCTTGGTTAATTGAATGGGTCTTGAGGCTTCACCGAAAGGTTTTTCACATGTAGCAAACTATATGACATCCTCCTCCAAATAAGGAGGGAAATATGACCCATCAATGTCCCCCTCCCGACTTAATTGGAGGGATGCGTCATTCCTGATGCACTTATGCAGAAGTCAAACTTCTCTTTTGGTAAAGGCTTCGTCATCATCTATGAACTGTTATTGTTTGTATGAATCTTCTTTAGTAGTAATTCCATAGCTTCCAGCACATCACGTATCCAATGATACCTTACATCAATATGCTTCAATCTTGAGTGAAAGCTCAAATTCTTGCTCAAGTGAATTGCGTTTTGATTATCACAATGAAGGACAAACTCTTGTTATGAATGACCTAATTCCAGTAGAAATCTCTTCAACGACAAAATTTATTTGCATACTTCCGTAGCTGCAATATACTCTGCTTCTGTAGTTGATAAATCAACACATTTTTATAGCTTTGATTGCCATGAGACAGCTCCTCTTGAAATTGTAATAAGGTACCATGATATGGACTTTCTCGTGTCAGTAACTCCGGCCATATCTGCATCTATGTAGCCAACCAGTTCAGATTTGACATTTCCAAAGCATAGACTCATCTTTAAAGTTCCCTGCAAGTGTTTCATAATCCACTTAACAGCATTCTAGTGCTCCTTGCCTGGATTAGATAAGAATTTGCTAACAACACCATCTACATGTGTTATGCCTGGTCTGGTACAAACTATCGCGTACATCAAACTCCCTACTGTTGAGTCATATGGCATTGTTGCCATTTCTTCCTCCTCCTTTTGACTTGTAGGACTCTGCTTTGAGCTGAGCTTCATGTGATTGGTAAGAGGAGTAGAAACTGGTTTTACTTTCTCCATCTGGAACCTCTCCAGTACCTTCTCGATATATTTTTTTTGTGATAACCACAATTTCTTATTCCCTTGATCACGGGAAATCTTCATGCCCAAAATCCGTTTGGCTGGTCCCAAATCCTTCATATCAAAGAACTCTGACAAATCTGTTTTTAACTGTTGAATCATAGCAGTATCTTTGCTGACAATCAACATATCATCTTGTTTGAACCAAAATTTGACAAGGCTTACATGGCAGATCAAGTGGGTTAGGTCCACAAATGATTGCGGCTATTAACGAGGGGTCATAACGGTCTATTCCCTTGATCCGCAATAGAACATGCACGACAAGGCAAGTGATCGTGGCTATTGACGAATGAATACGGCCGACTATATGAATTACTGGAGCCATTAATGAATGACTACCGTGTTAGAGCGCATTCAGGGGAGCCATTACCGAACATGTTTCAATCAGATTGAATGTGCTCAAGCATTTTATTGCTTGAATCAATGTTACTACAATTTCAATCTATGATTTACTTGTGCGAATAATAAACTCCTATTCTTGCCTTCCTCGCAACCCTGTTATTTTCTTCCCAGCCATTGAATCCCCTATTTACATTCTTTACACCCCAGAACCATCGGGTTATATAGTTTGACAGGATGGAATAGGAGCACATTCAGAACCATCTCTGATGTTGTGTGGGTGTAAACATTCTTCCACTCCTCTAGAGTATTCTGGGACATAAAAGACCCAAGTAAATGGTTCCAAATGACACGCCTCAGGGTTGTCCATGTTAATCTGCAGAGGGTGATCATCTAGACGCTAAACTTCTTAGGACTTCCATTCAAGGTATAGTGCACTCACGCGGCACTGATGCGAAAGCCAAATTGTACTCGACATTCTGAGTTCCCCAAATGAGCAATAAATTATTACACTGAATTATTGGCTATCTGTACCTAATCTTAGGTCGCCATAATCATAGATCAGCTTCAACAGTCTATAAATCAGCATTCATCCAACTACTGGTCAATTGATGTCAATCATAAACCTCTGCACGTATTTTTACCAACTTCTAAAACAATGATATAACGTTACTTCCGGCAGAATATATTACCTTGCAGCTCAAGAGACGTATAGATAGAACTTGGTGTACAAGACTTATCTGACCCACTAGTTTCGTGGACTGATTGTGCACTTCATCTTCATACTGCAGCAGTATATATTACCTTGCAGCTGAAGTTCTTTCCAAACAACACAGATACACAACCAAACCACAGAAATGGAGAAAGAACAGAGAGACTACAAAGCTCACTGCTTGGTCATTCCCTATCCTAGTCAAGGCCATATCAACCCTCTCCTCCAATTTTCTAAGCTTTTAGATCACAAAGGAGTCAAAGTCACACTGGTCACTACTCGTTATATTTACAATACAATGTACAAAGGATCATGTTGCACTGCACTTGAGACTATCTCATTGGAGACCATCTCTGATGGCTTTGACGAAGGGTGGAAAACGCAGGGTGTAAGTATCCAGGCCTATTTGGAGAGCTTTTGGAAAGTAGGGTCCCAGACATTGGCTGAGCTCATTGAGAAGCTATCTGGCTCAGGGTGCCCAGTTGACTGTCTTGTTTATGATGCATTCATGCCTTGGCCTTTGGACATTGCCAAGAAGTTTGGAATAGTTGGGGCTGTTTTCTTTACTCAGTCTTGTGCTGTTGACAACATTTACAATCATGTCAACAAAGGGGTACTGAAACTTCCTCTTACTGACTCTGAAATTTCTCTTCCCGGGATGCCACCACTTGAGCCTTTGGACCTGCCATCTTTTCTATCCGATTTCGGGTCTTATCCAGCTTTCTTTGAAGTTGTTATCGGTCAGTTCTGCAATATTGACAAAGCCGATTGGGTCCTCTGCAACACATTTTATGAGTTGGAAGAACAAGTAAGTACATTAGAGACTGCTTTCTATATACAAGCATACAACCATGGCCTCTTACATCTGTCTCATTTGCTTATATATTCTTCTTGGTGCTTTGAGATCTTAGTTTTTTTATCATGGTTTTTATATGATCTAAGTTCCAAAACCAGTTGCTATATAACCACAAAACTAAACTTACTGATGTCAATTATCGTTCTTCCTTGTTTTTGCTCTGTGTAGGTGGTGGATTGGTTGGCAAAGTTTTGGCCAGTGAGGACCATAGGACCAACTATACCATCTAACTACTTGGATAACCGACTTAAAGACGACAAAGGTTATGGCGTTGACCTCTTTAAATCCAGCAATGATGCATGCATGAAATGGTTAAACAAGCATCCAAAGAATACTGTTGCTTACATCTCATTCGGCAGTGGTGCACAACTTGGACTTGAGCAAATGCAGGAACTGGCATGGGGTTTGAAGAGGAGCAAAAGCAAATTCTTGTGGGTGGTTAGAGAATCAGAAGCAGCTAAAGTCCCCGAAGGGTTCATCGAGGAGACAGCTGAGAAGGGTTTGGTGGTTTCATGGTGCTCCCAACTAGAGGTTTTGGCTCATCAGGCTGTTGGGTGCTTCATTACACATTGTGGTTGGAACTCAACTTTGGAGTCTCTGAGTTTAGGAGTTCCATTAGTGGCAATGCCGCAATTGACTGACCAAAGCACCAATGCCAAGTACATTAAGGATGTTTGGGAAATAGGGGTTAAATCTCAACCTGATGAGAAAGGCATTGTAAGGCGAGAAGAAGTTGAGCATTGTATAAATGAAATCATGGAGGGGGACAAAGGGAAAGAAATACAAAAGAATGCCATGAAGTGGAAAGATTTGGCTCGAAAGGCAGTGGTTGATGGTGGAAGTTCCAACAGAAACATTGATGAGTTCATTGCGACGTTGGTTAAGCATTAAGAGTTGCTCAAGTGTCTAGTTGACTGAAACTCTGCAACTTCTTTGGTACCTCTCTCTCTATTGTACTTTTGATTTCATTAGTTTGGCTTCAGTTAGGGCCTTTCCTATGTAGTTCTGTTACAAGTCCTTTGAATCCTTGAATTATCTATTTTGAGAATAAGAATTGTTCTTGTGATGAAAAAAATAAAATGAAATTTTACGCAACTCGTTCTGATGCCACCTATAACTGGTTGTTGTGGATCAGTTCTGCAATGTTGACAAGGCCGATTGGGTCCACTGCAATACGTTTTATGATCAGTTGGAAGAGCAAGTAAGTATATAGGAATTATTTCCCTTATTTCAGTCACTTTTTGGCTTTCATATGATTTGGAGTTTTCATAAGCTAATGATCAATGTTGCCTAGACCATATGCATCTTTGTAGACATTCTGTAGCATTCATATGGCATCTTTGTAGACATTGTGTATACCACGTACATTACTAGACTGGTTAATTTTTATCATGAATTAATTAGTAGTCTTAATCGATCAATATTGCTCTTCATATATAGGCGGTGGATTGGATGGGAAAGGTTTGGCCAATGAAGACCATTGGACCAACTATACCATCCCATTACTTGGATAGGCGTCTTAAAGATGATAAAGACTATGGTTTCAACATGTTTAAACCAAAGAGTGATGCCTGCATGAAATGGCTCAATGAACAGATTGTTTATGTGTCGTTTGGCAGCCGAGCAGAAATTGAAGCTGAGCAAATGGAGGAACTGGCTTTTGGATTGAGGAGTAGCAAAAGAAAATCCTTGTGGGTGATTAGAGAATCAGAAGCAAGGAAGGTGCCGAAATGGTTTGTCGAGGAGACATCTACAAAGGGTTTGGTGGTTTCCTGGTGTCCACAACTGGAGGTTTTAGCTCATGAAGCAGTTGGTTGTTTCATTACACATTGCGGTTGGAACTCCACATTTGAGGCTTTGAGTTTGGGGGTTCCAATGGTTGCAATGCTTCAATGGACTGACCAAAGCACCAATGCCAAGTATATTATGGATGTGTGGAAAATTGGGATCAAAGCTCAAGTTGATGAGAAAGGGATTGTGAGGCAAGAAGAAGTAGAGCATTGTGTAAGTGAAATATTGGAGGGACAGAGGGGAAAAGAAATGCAGAGAAATGTTGTAGCATTGAAAGAATCGACTAGAAAGGCTGTGGATGAAGGGGAGCCCTTCTAGTAGGGACTCTTAAGTTGAAGACTTTTCGTTTTATGGTTTAAAAGATATATATTTTTTATCACATCTTGACATCTCATCCGTTCAGTTTTTAGGTCTATATGTGTAGGTCAGCCCTACATATTTTTAGCCAAATCGGTGATCGTTAAGGTAATAAATTAGATCATATTAATGAATGAACCAAATATGTCAAACATAAACCATTCAAGTTCATAATAATTGATAAATCATACTTATGAATGTCTTAACGATTTTCAATATAACTGAAAATTTACAGAAATAATCTACTGATACATATCTATAAACTAAACGGTTAAGATATGAATATAAGATCGAAAAGTGGGATAACTAAAAAGTTCTTAACCAGTTCTCAACTTAAGGGTCTTTATTAGAAGGGCTTTCGTGGATGAAGATGGAAGCTCTAACAAGAACATTCAGGCGTTCATTGCATGATTTGCATCTCTGGTTCATCGCTAGCTGATGTTGATCGAGGAGCTGTTTTAATGGTGTCCCTCCATCTCATTGTTAAAAAGTCTTTCACAAATAAAATGTGGTTATGTAATAAACTAAAACTGTGCAATTTGATGTGTGTTTTCATTTTGCTACGTATATATGGTGGTTTTGCTAACGACAATGGCGGAACTTCTTCGAACAAAATTCTAGAGAGGCCAAAATTTGTGAAAGAGCTAATATATACCAAATTCTTAAACTGAATACATAATTAATTATATGCGATTAAACTATAATTGAAGGGGGAATTTGAAATTGCCGCTCAGGGCAGAGTGTAATGACGACCAACATAATGGTGTCAAACAATGATAAACGTGGATTGTGGATCATCCTTGTACTCATATTGTCCTTGTTTACGCCTAAATTAATATTTTACTGGACAGTAAATGTCTATATCAATATTAATTAAATTCTTGGTCCATGTCATACCGGCGAGCCCAAGTCTCTTTAAGTTCACAAATAATTACCCGCTAGCAAGACTACGCGAGCGGAATTACAAGGTCTGCGCGCGGAATGAGTTCGCGCAGACTATAGATCTCGCACGCTTAGTAGACTTCGCGCAAAACACAAACCTTGCGCACGGAGTGACTTCACGTGGAGTAGGGAGCTCGCACGTTTTACGCGGAACACACAGCTCGCGCGCGGAATGACTTATGGGAACTTCGCTTAAGCGAGGCAGAATACATCTAGGCGAACTGGCTCGCTATGTTTGCGTGAGAGACTTCGCGAGGAAGCCACATGCGGAGTCCGTGCGCACTACATTAATCGTTGAAGACTTTTACCAATTTTTGACATGCTTCGGGCCAACTGCTATGACCCTTTTAATATAAAAAGCCCTACTAAGGCCCGCGAGATAGTTTGAGTTCGCGGCCAGGGCGAGATTAATTTTTTACATGGACTGTGACACCCCGCGGGATAAGGATGCTCCAAATTTCAGTCCGCATAGGACTCTACAGTTGAGTGGCGTGCCTGAAGCAGTGGTCTATTCTAACTGGAGTGTGCAAATTGGACATGTGTCACAAGAAGGCTGGTCCGCATGGGTGGAATAGTGCCTTTTTGCTTTACGTTGTAGAGTCCGTGTCACGCCCCGACCCTTAATTTTTACATTATTTACTAGTAGGGAGTAAATACGAATTTTACCGTCTTCGTCAGTAAATGTTTATTTTAATTGGTCCCCAGAGTAGTGTTAGGGAACGATTATTTGGAAGGATTTATTCGAAAGAAGAAAATGTGACGACGGTAAAAATGGTAATTTTTGCTAGTAAAAGGTAATTTTTTATTGGGGTATTATTTTCGGAGTGTTGAATTTTGGATTTGAGTATATTTAGTGGTGTTGGTCCGGGTTGGGCCGAGCCCATTTTCTTCTCCTCCCTCCCGATTCCTTCCCTCAAGCTCCCCGCTACCGAAACTTTTCGGCCGCCGTCCGGCAATCGTTCGCCACCGCACCGGTCCCAAACGGTCGGCCTCCGTTTCAGCTTTCATTCTAGACCGATGACTGCCTCTCTAGCGCCGCCATGAAGGAGAAATCAACCTCGAAAGTTTCGACTGCCCAAAGGCTTCAGTCGCCGGAACTCCCTCCTCCGGCCACTATAGCCGGTGAGCCTAGGCTCAAAAGAAAGCCCTCCTCCCGTGCAGCAATCCCTCTAAAGAGCTCCCTCCATCTCGAGCTAGGTAAAGAGAAATCGGTGAGAGAAATTTCTAGGGCTTTTTGTGTGTTTTCGTTTGATTGGCCTAGTTATGATTGGAATTGTGATTTGTGCTAGTTAGGAAAGTTGTAGAGGAGGTTGAGAGGAAGGTGCTGTTAAATTTTGGTGGGCATTGGAGGTCGCCGGAGCTGGCCGCCGCCGGGAAAAATGTTTTTTTTGTGGGGAATTTGTTGAGGAGTTTAATGGAATGAGTTTTATAATTTTTGGAGGAGTTTTGGATATGTTTGAGAATTTTTGAAGTTTGGTATTTTTTGTGGATTATTAAGTTAAAATCCGGCCACGTGATTATTTAAGGTTAGAAAGGTGGAAGGTGTTAGGGGATGTCAGTTAAGTTTTTGTGGAGGTTTATTTGGTTGGTAGTGGAATTAAGATTTTGGGCAATAGACTTGGTTGAGAGCGCGGAGCTCCTTTTAAATATGTATTATCACATTTAGGCTCAATCGCTCACAGGTTAATGAATCTCAACTAAGTTTAAGCATGTTGATGAATATGTACCATGTTAACTCATTTCTACATCCACTACACATTAACACATGCACCATATATCAAGATTAACCAAAGAAACTCAAATGATTCCGCCACATGTTTCACTCTTAGTCACAATTTCAAAAGATATAAGCACATCATAGACGAGTTAAAGGCCCTAAGACTCAAACGAGACACAAATCTAAACATAGACTCTAAAGATATCATATAAACCCCACTCCACACTTGAAATTTGCATTGTCCTCAATATAAAACAAAACTAAAGCATGCAATACAACAAACAAGCTAGTATGAAGCATAATACATATGACATCGTAAAAACACACTAAACATGAAGAGAGGAGAAAGAATGAAGAATGCAAATATAGAATCCAAGCTTCTCCATCAATATGGGTTTCCTCCCAGACGGTACTCCTAATCATTGCTCCACCGGTACTGTAGAGATGTACTGCCTCCACATCTCTCACCTCTGCATGCTCATAAAATGGTTTGAGTCTATGCCCGTTCACTATGAACGTGTTCTCATTCTTCAGATTGTTTATCTCTATTGCACCATGAGCAAACACATTAAGTATAACAAAAGGCCCACTCCACCTAGAACGAAGTTTACCTGGGAATAACCGTAGACGCGAATTGAAAAGCAAGACTTTTTGTCCAACAACAAAAGATTTGCTTGTAATCATCTTATCATGAAACATCTTGGTTTTATCCTTGTAGATTCGACTGGACTCATAGGCATTGTTGTGAATCTCATCTAGCTCATTCAGTTGTAACTTCCTATGAACACCTGCATCATCAATATCAAAGTTAAACTGCTTAATAGCCCAATATGCCTTGTGTTCAAGCTCTACGGGAAGATGACAGCCTTTTCCATAAACCATCCGATAAGGAGACATCCCAATCGGTGTCTTGTATGCCGTCCTGTATGCCCACAACGCCTCATCTAAGTGTTGACTCCAATCTTTCCTGGTTGGTCCAATAGTCTTCTCCAAAATTTGTTTTATCTCCTTGTTGGATACTTCTACCTGCCCGCTCATCTGAGGATGATAAGGTGTTGCCACCTTATGATGAACATTGAATTTCCTGAGTAAAGCTACAAAAGACTTGTTACAAAAGTGGAAACCTCCATCACTGATGATGTACCTGAGAGTGCCAAATCTAACAAACAATGATTTCAAAAATTTCAAAACAACAGCAGCATTGTTAGTACGAGTGGTCACTACCTCCACCTACTTTGAAACATAATCAACTGCAAGTAGAATGTAAATATTTTGCTGAGGGTTAGGAAAAAGACCCATAAAGTCAATACCCCACACATCAAAAATCTCAACAACAAAAATTGGGTGTTGGGGCATCTGATTTTTAGGACCTAAGTTACCTGTGAGCTGACATCTGGCACATGATTTATAGAACTCATGCGCATCTTTGAACAAGGTTAGCCAGAAGAAGCCACTGTCAAGAACCTTTATTGCAGTCTTCTTTCTAGCAAAGTGACATCCCTCTACAAGTGAGTGATAAAAGGTGAGTATAGATTGAAATTCAGTTTCAGGAACGCACCTTCTGATCAACAAATCTGGACAATGTTTCCATAGATAAGGCTTATCCCACACATAATGCTTAGCTGTCTTCACTAACTTGTCCTTCTGAGCTCTACTGTAGTCGCTTGGTACTTTTCCTGACACAAGATAGTTAACAATATCTGCATACAAAGGCTCGGAAACGTTGAGAGAAAAAAGTTTCTCATCCTAGAAGCTATCACGTAGAGGCAATGAGTCATCCTCTGTGTTAGATCCATGTGTGATCCTGCTTAAGGGATCTGCCACCACATTTTCAGTGCCTTTTTTTTCCCGGATCTCAACATCAAACTGCTGAAGTTGTAACATCCATCTAATCAACCTCGGTTTTGCATCATGTTTAGTCATCAAGTATCTCAAAGTAGCATGGTCAGAGAAAACAATAACTTTGGTTCCTAACAAGTAAGATTTAAACTTCTCTAAAGCAAAGACCACAGCTAAGAGTTCATTTTTTGTAGTTGAGTAATTTAACTGTGTATCATTTAAAGTCCTGGAAGCATAATAGATGACATGGGGAAACATAGCTGGACGTTGACCCAAAACAGCACCAACCGCATAATCAGAAGCATCACACATTAATTCAAAAGGTAAGTTCCAATCAGGTGCCTGTATGATGGGTGAGGTTGTCAGAAGCTCTTTGAGCTTGTTGAATGCCTTCAAGCATTCATCCGTGAAGTTGAAATTAAGCTACATCTTTATGGAGCAGTGCACATAATGGTCGAGCTATCTTGGAAAAGTCCTTGATAAACCTGCGATAAAATCCTGCATGTCCAAGAAAAGATCTCACCTCCTTCACAGTTGATGGAGGGGGTAAAGTACGCACAATATCAACCTTAGATTTATCAACCCCAATGCCCTTGGCATATATCACATGTCCCAAAACTATACCTTGTTCTACCATGAAATGACACTTTTTCCAATTCAAAACAAGGTTAGTCTCAACACAATGTTTCAACCATGGATAAATGATGCAAACACATGTCAAAAGAATCACCAAATACCAAAAATCGTCCATACATACCTCAATGATTTTTTTCAACCATGTCTGAAAAAATACTCATCATGCATCTTTGAAACGTTGCAAGCGCGTTGCATAGGCCAAAGGGCATCCGCCGATAAGCAAAAGTGTCGTAGGGGCATGTAAAGGTGGTCATCTCTTGATCATCCTTATGTATGGCTATCTGGTTGTACCCTGAATAACCATCCAAAAAACAATAATATGCATGACCTACCAATCTTTCCAACATCTGATCAAGAAACGGGAGGGGAAAGTGATCATTGCGTGTGGTGGCATTAAGCTTGCGGTAGTCAATATACACTCTCCATCTCGTTAGCACACGTTGAAGCACCAACACGTTCTCATCATTCTTTACCACTGTAATTCCTGAACGTTTGGGAACTACCTGCACTGGACTAACCCACTTAGTGTCAGAAATAACATAAATTATACATGCATCGCGGAGTTTAATCACTTCTTTCTTGACAACTTCCAACATGGGGGAAGGGGGGTTAAGTCGACATTGAGCTTCTCTTGTTGGCTTAACTCCCTCCTCAAAATGTATCATGTGAGTACACAGAGTGGGGCAGATTCTCTTGATATCTGCTATTGTCCATCCAATTGCTTGCTTGTACTCCCTATGCTTGTTTGTTAAAAAACTATATTCTTCTCGGCCAAGACTTGTAGATGGGTTTAATTTGAGGTCGGGATTTAAAGAGGATGGATTTGATCGATAAAGAGGAATTGAGATTTGAGGTTGGGATTTGAAGATGGGTTTAATTTGAGGTTGAGATGCAGAAGAAGAGGTGAGATAGAGGCGGAGGAAAAGGCTTCAGTAACTTAGTGTCAGGCTTTCCGGCTTTGACATTATTATAAAACAAGGGACCGGGCCTGTCCCGGCTGTTACTGGGACCAGACCAAATCATCAAAAAACAAACCCGGTCGGGCTGACCAGTCTGGTTCGGGTTTTTTTTTTCTTCCTCGGGTTTTATGCCACTCATTAGCTAGCGAAGCAAATTAAGAAACAAGAATGGTGAAGCAAAGAAAAAAGAAATAGTAGCTTTGTTCTCTAGAAGCTTTTTTTTGCTTCACCATTCTTGTTTCTTAATTTGCTTCGCTAGCTAATGAGTGTATATAGGGTCTAGAGAACAAAGCTACTGTTTCTGATAGTTGATGAGGTGGTCGAGCCCGTCTGCTATATATGACTTGGTAGAGCGGTGGAATTACCACGTTTACGCACAGATTAAGAATTATCAATGGCAACTAAGATAAAAAACTTCCATAGGGATCTGTTTGTGAAATTGTAAAAGAAGGCAAATTGGAATATACAGAATCCTTGTATATGTGTAAATGAAAATATGATTGATAAATTGTAACAAAAAAAAAATTGATATAATAATATGAGGTTTACATCCAAATTAATTGGAAATAGATGAAATGACTTAGGTTCACCGTATTTATGGCAAATTTTTAAATCATATACGTGGACAACATTCATAGTACTTGTGTGACCGTCAGACATGCATACGTATGTAACACTCTCTGATATCATGTTAAAGAACGATAAACATGAGAAAAGTAAACCGTGAATTAATCGTACTGATCTCTCCTATGAAACGGTGATTTCAAGCATGATTGCGGCACCGGCCGTCCTTATCAATTTGCCGACTCTCAACAATAATAGTACGTGTCACAAGAATAGATATAAACAATAGTGGTACATTTCGCTCTTTTACCACATTCGATACATGCAAAGGAACCATAATTGAGACTATCAAGTTGATCACCAAGTGGCTAGTGCATTATTAACGACTACCATTCTGTTTCTTTGATTGCATCATTGCATGCCTCCAAATACTTGACTTGAGTTTTCTTTGTTTGGCTTTATGCATATATTTTTCTCGATCTGTGCTGTAGCTACAGTCCAATATGCATATATTTGACTATATGCATATAGTTGACTAGCTAGTTATTCCTTCCGGTTCTCTTAGTCAATTGCGCGCTAGTTCAGCAACTGGTTGGTTTGAAACTTACAAAGAAATGGCCGGGATGGCCGAAACTATCGTTCGGTTAGTACCAATTTATGAATCAGATAATCACTGAAATAATAATTGATCATGTAGGCACGTACCATTCTAACATAATTCAAATTAATTAAGATCCCTCATAATTGCATGAATGATTGAGTACGTACTGATGATATAAATAAGAGCTAGCTTCTGCATATTGAGGTAGCCACATCTCTTCTGTACAACAAAATGGCCAATACTCAAGAACTTATGCAACAGATAAAGGCCTTTGATGAGTCCAAATTAAGCTGGTGTCAAAGGTCTTATAGATGACGGAATCACCAAAGTCCCATCCATGATCATCTGCAAGCCAGATCATCCCTCAGCCGAGGACATCTCCAGCAAACCAGGCCATAATGATCACCAACTCAATATTCCGGCACGCAGCGGAGAGCGTGGGGTTCTTTCATGTGGTTAACGATGGGGTACCCAAGAGAGTGTTGGAGGAGATGCTGGAGGGGATTCGTGGGTTTCATGAGCTGCCTAGGGAGGTAAAGGCTGAGTACTATACTAGGGATCCCATGAGGAAGGTCAAATACTTTAGCAGCTATAATTTGTACAAATCAAGGGCTTGGAGGGACAGCTTGTTTTGTGACATGATGGCTCCCGAGCCTCTTGATCCCCAAGAACTGCCTCCGGTTTGCAGGTATATATATATATGACTCCATGCCATATCTGATTATGCATCATGTGCAGTGATGGATCCAAGATGAAAATGCTACCAAGGCTAATCGTAACACGAAAAAAAATCAATAAAACACGACTTAACAGTGCAAGAAATTTTTGAAACTTGGGAGTAACCAAAAACCCAAGCTTTGGTTAAATACTTGGATATAATATAAAGATGGCATGGATTACTTCATTAGTGGTGAGCAAGTTTACATATAATGTAAAGATGGATTACTTCATTAGTGGTGAGTAAGTTTACAGATTTGCAGACCAAAATTAGCAGAAACTATATAAACCACAAAGCAGAAATACAGACCGAAGGGTTGGATTTGTTCCAGTTTATGAGAAATCCAGAAATGCAAAAACACAAAGCATTATAAATAAAATGGTTGGGTTCAAAAATCAGAATGATGCTAATACACAAATGCTTGACAGATATGCTTCAGTATGGATTTATTCAAAATGGTAGATTCTTTGTTTCAAAAACACTGAGTTTATGTAAACTCAAAGTTGAATGCTTTGTGTAAAGGTTCTTGATCTGGTCCCCAAATACTTCTCACCTCCTTCATATGTTCAAACTCTGCATGTAGTGTTTTTTTTGGGTTTGAAATTGTCACTTGGGTTCCAGCCTAGGTAAGCCTAGGGCTGGATCCGCCCCTGTGCATGTGTGCCTGCATGTAAATCAATTAATTAACTTGTTCTTTATCTTGCAGGGATATAACCAGGCCCGGATTTGAATAGAGACAGAAGAGTCTTGTGACTCAGGGTCTAAAAATGTAAGGGGTCTAAAAATATTTTTTTTAAAGTTGTCCAAAAAAAAAAGTTATTATTTTTTTATAGTTTTTTGGCTATGCAATTAATCAGACAAGTATGAAAAAGAGGTAAAAACTTAATGAAAACTGAAGACATCTGACATGAATTAAAGATAAATATTCTAAAATAAGAAGAATTACACGTGATGAGGGGCCCAAATGCAATTGACTGAATTATATAAACATATATTATTAATTATAAATTAAATACTTTTAGATGTTATATGCTATTTTGTATTAAAAATAAATAAATTAGGGGTCCAACTTCGAGAGTTCGACTCAGGCCTCAAAATCTCAGGTCCGGGCCTGGATATAACTATGGAGTATACGAATGAAATGCACAAGTTAGGTGTCACTTTGTTTGAATTGCTATCTGAGGCACTTGGACTCAAATCTGACCATCTTGTAGGTTTGGATTGCGCAAAAGAACATCTCATTGCCGCTCACTACTATCCTCCTTGTCCTGAGCCTGAGCTCACAATTGGCACAGGCAAACACTCAGATGGCACTTACATAACACTTCGGATTCAAGATCATATTGGTGGACTTCAGGTTTTGCATGAAAACCAGTAGATTGATGTTGTTCCTGTGCCTGGATCTGTAATAGTTAACATTGGAAATTTCGTGCAGCCAAGTCCCGACCCTCTATAATCTATACATACTTTTTAATAAACACTCTTCAATATTAACTGATCCATGCCATTAAACCCTTCGCTTAATTTGCTCATTTCTCCCTGATGACTAAACATTCAAAGTAAGCATACAGCTGCGCAGTTTCGTTTTGTTTGTGATAATTTGCGTGTTTTGGTGCAGATAATCTCAAATGATAAGTTTGCAAGCGTTGATCATAGAGTGTTGGCAAAGAAAGAAGGTCCAAGAGTATCTGTGGGATTCTTTTTCAAGCATGCTGATAATTCGTCGAGGCTATACGAGCCAAGCAAAGAGCTGATATCCAAAGAAAATCCCCGTATTTACCGAACAGTCACTATGAAAGAATATTTTGTTGAATATCACAAAAACATCCTAAATGGGGTCTTTGCCCTAGAATCTTTGAAGCTGTGAAGTAGGTTGGTGAATGTGTGTAAAGTATGGTATACCTACTATACTGTATATGTATCCACTATCCAATATATATATGGGTGCTTAAAATAAATGCGCTTTATGCGTTGTTTTATTTATATACAAATTATGCCAATTCTCTACTTGAGAGGATTAATTAATTTGTTGTTTCCATGTTATTGTCCTTTATTTATCTTTTCTGAATATATAAAAATTTCATCATTAATATAAAGTTTACCTTTAGTAGTAGCTAGAGTTTGATTAGTAGAACCATCACGGAATTATATATATATATATATATATATATATATATATATATGTATATATATAATTATAGGTTTTCTTAACTAATGAGGTCCTTTATTTATTTTTATGATGCAGATTTCTACTTTAAACTCATTTTTCAATTGAATTTTCATAACTTCACCTTCTAGTCTTTTGGTACTAACATGTAGATTATCTCTATAATTTTCAACCAATTTGATAATTGTTCAGACATTCATAATTGTGATTTAGAATTAAAAGAACGTATGGTTTTAGACGAACAGGTTCAATTTGTTCATTGATTTAATACATTTTTGATATCTTAACGATAACTAAATTTATTGAAACTTTGCATAGATAATTAAATTATGTATACACTACCAGAAATTTAACTTTGAGCGACGAAAAAAAATCGTCGCCCTGTTAATAAATTTCGTCGGCCAAGAACTTGGGCGACGACAGATCGTCGTCCAAAACGTCGTCCCCTCAAGTGCGTCGGCCAAGAACTTGGGCGACGACAATTCATACCGTCGTCGCCTAAGAGTAATTCTTAGGCGACGATACTAATTTCGTCGCCTAAAATATATTTCTCGTCGGCCAAAAATATTCATCGCCCAAGATTTAACACCTTGGCCGACGAAAAATTGTTTCGTCGCTTAAGATGTTATAACCTGGGGCGACGAAATTTTTTCGTCGGCCAAGACATCGTCACCAGAAGTGCGTCGGCCAAGAACTTGGGCGACGATACTTTTTTTTTGTCGTCTTATACGGTAAGTCCTTGCCCGACGATTTAGAAATTTCGTCGCCTAAAATATATGTAAATTTTTTTACATTTAGGCTTAGATGATATTTTTCCTTTATTTTTTTTCTTTTTTTTGATATTGAAATTACGTAGGTTGTAAAGAGCAGAAGAAACAAACAAATCAAATAATATTTTTCATTGATGAACACATATCATTTTGAATTGAATCATACGTACATTTCAAACCACAACACATCCTATTTACAAGTACCATATCCTTTGCGTTATACAATCTTGAATCATTACATAAACACATTACATAAAATAGAAACAAACTCTAGCTAGTACAAGAATTTCAGAAAGCGGAATGGATCTGGGAAATGGATTGGGTTGCAGACTTGCAGATGGACGTCGGATCTGGGAAGCGGAAGCGGAATCGATCGATTGAGAGCGAAATGGATTCGGCGCCGGATCGGGGAAGCGGAGTCGATCGAGAGACAGACCCCTTCAGAAACAGAAAAGCAGAGAGAGAGAGAGAGAATGGTTAGGGTTCCGAATCTCTGCCTTTTATAATCGCGTTCTTGGGCGACGATTTTACAAAAATCGTCGCCCTGTTTTTTCAAAATCGTCGGCCAAGATAATCTTGGGCGACGAACTTCGAAAATCGTCGCCCAAGATACTATACTTAGGCGACGGTTTTCTTTACTATAAATCTCGTCGCCCAAGATAAAGAAAATCGTCAGCCAAGATTTATCTTGGCCGACGATTGTTGAAGTCGTCGCCTAAGATATTATACTTGGGCGACGATGTTCTTCACTATAAATCTCGTCGCCCAAGATAAAGAAAATCGTCGGCCAAGAGTTCTATCATAAAATTCAGAATATCGTGATTTTGGTGATTGGAGAAGAGGAACTGAAAACCGACCGTCAGATATGACCAGCATAACAAATTACGTGGGTGGGAAAAAATTCAGCTCCAACTGACAAATACAAGGGCTCGATCCGTCCGGTCAATCGGCGCGGTCAAACCCCTAAACGGACGGAAACGGCTATTCGACCCTCCAAATCACGTAATCTGGCCAGACCTTCAACTGATAATAATTTCCAATCGATGAGACGCTTACGGGGCTATAAAAATTTGGTAAGAAATAAATACCTGGGATAGGGCTACCACTAGGTAGAAATAAGAGAAATTCGTTGACCGGAACAACCGGCACATAAATTTTACCGGAATATCTTCATTTTTCACGGGTTGACGTATTTCACGGTTCCGGTCATATCTTATTTCATGACTTTTTTGCGTTTGAGGCTTCTACGTATACGTTGTCTTCAAAACGACACTTAAACTCAACACTTGTATAAAAAAGTTATACAACATTAGTACATATATCGTGAGTTTGGTGATCGGAGAAGAGAAACTGAAAACCGACCGTCAGATATGACCAGCATAACGAATTACGTGGGTGGGAAAAAATTCAGCTCCATCGGACAATGATAAGGGCTCGATCCGTCCGGTCAATCGGCGCGGTCAAACCCCTAAACGGACGGAAACGGCTATTCGACCCTCCAAATCACGTAATCTGGCCAGACCTTCAACTGATAATAATTTCCAATCGACGTGACGCTTATGGGGCTATAAAAATTTGGTAATAAATAAATACCCGGGATAGGGCTACCACTAGGTAGAAATAAGAGAAATTCGTTGACCGGAACAACCGGCACATAAATTTTACCGGAATATCTTCATTTTTCACGGGTTGACGTATTTCACCATTCCGGTCATATCTTATTTCACGACTTTTTTGCGTTTGAGACTTCTACGTATACGTTGTCTTCAAAACGACACTTAAACTCAACACTTATATAAAAAAGTTATACAACATTAGTACATACAACGTGAGTTTGGTGATCGGAGAAGAGGAACTGAAAACCTACCGTAAGATATAACCAGTATAACTAATTACGTAGGTGGGAAAAAATTTAGCTCCATCAGACAACGATAAGGGCTCGATCCGTCCGGTCAATCGGCGCGGTCAAACCCCTAAACGGACGGAAACGGCTATTCGACCCTCCAAATCACGTAATCTGGCCGGACCTTCAACTGAGAATAGTTTCCAATCGATGAGACGCTGACGGGACTATAAAAATAAAAAACATTACCTTAAAATTTAATTGTGCTTTATTTATTTTAATTATTCGCATTATCTTGGCCGACGAAATTAGGGTAATTCGTCGGCCAAGATAATACTTGGGCGACGATATTTGTTAAATTCGTCGCCCAAGAGTAAAATAAAAAATCTTGTACAATGAAATTTAAATGTGTTTTATTTTATTTTAATTATTCGGATTACTCTTGGCCGACGAAATTATTAGTGTAATTCGTCGGCCAAGTAAAAATAAAAAAATAAAAAAACTTAGGCGACGATATATTTGAGTTTCGTCGCCTAAGGATTAAAAAACTTAGGCGACGATATATATTTTTTAGGCGACGAAATATTGTTTCGTCGCCCTAGTTTCTATATTAGGCGACGAAATTTATCCTTAGGCGACGATTTTATTTTCGTCACCTAAAGTTCAACTTTAGGCGACGATTTTTTTTCCTTGGGCGACCATTTTTTTTTCGTCGGCCAAGTTTTCTCTTAGGCGACGAAAAAAAAAATCGTCGCCCGGTTTTTTTTAATTCGTCGCCCAAGATCTATTTTCTGGTAGTGATATCTAAATACTAAATAGCTATAATAAGAAATTATGATCGGAAAATAGGTCTAATGACCGAGGGTTTTGATTAATTAGTTATTTTCTTTCTTGTACGTGAATAGAACCCCAGCCTACAAATGTATATATTAAGATATGTAGTGATCCACATACACACATGCAAGTGCGTGTATTACTTCCAGCTCTATATACTTCCCAGTCGAGGGAGACTTCGGGTTGAGAGGGGTACGTGGTAGACGACAGTAGTGAGTTTCTGAAATCTTTCCTTTCCTTATTCTTCAATCTCAAGTTCTCAATTAGTAGCGAGTCACGAAATCTTTTCAGTAGTGAGTTTCTGAAATCTTTCCTTTTTTCTCAACTATGAAACTTCAGTCCTCATCACTACAGGGAGCCCTAATTTTTCTTTTCGATTTGAGTCCCCAGAATCTCAGGGTCGGTTTTGCAAGAAACACTTACTTTAGACCAAGTAAAGTGGTAACACACATCTCTTTCTCAAGAGAAATTTTCTTCTCACTAATTTCTCAAGTGAGGATCACACTACTACTATCACATAAAGTCTATCTCCAGCTACTTTGTATCTCTGCCTTATCTCGAAGTGGAGCAAGTTCGGATGCATTTCTCTTGCACTTTGATGCCTTTATATAGGCATTCCTCGTACGTCATGCACTTATGCCTTCTTTTTATATTTATTGGGTCACCAAAGCAACAGTCATTCTTTCTTTATTTCTTCATGTGTAAATCCCCACATGGTTTCTCACCTCCATTAATGGAGGGACTCACCCAACATGAGATAGGAGAATTAATCATCTATTCATGCTATATATGTGTGGGTATACAGGGTTTCTAATTTGATTAAGTTTTGGGTACATTCGGGTAAAGACGAGCGTAAATAGTATGAAAAGAATAAAAATTTGAATCAATCTCATTAACGTGTGATTCTGTGAAGCAAAGTCATTCCAAAGTGCGAATTATTATCGAGTCCAGAACAAAGATTCAAATGCATGACCTCTTCATGAAAAGTATGCAAACAGCATGGCTAGTGCATTGCCTACCAATCTACCATTCTGTTTCTTAGTATGAGTTTTCTTTCTTTGGGTATGCATATATTTTCCCCGATCTAGCTGTTGTAGGTATTCTTAGTCCAATATATATAATCAATTAATTGCATGAACTTTTAATTTTCTTCAAGTTCTCTTAATTAGTTAATTAACATGAGTTTGATGGATCTAGAACCTCGATCATGAGTTTGAAACTCGGAAAGAATTGGGATGACCGAAACAAACGTTCCGTAGACAAAAATCCTACCTAGTACCAATTTATCAACCAAATAATAAAATAATAATCGATCATGTAGACACGTACCATCCTAACATTCAAATTAAGTCCTGACAGTTGCATGCATGAATACGTATTTCAACTCTATAAATAAGAGCTTCTGCATTTTGAGGTAACCGCAATACTTACATTTCTTATATGTGCGCGCAACAAAATGGCCAACACTCAAGAACGTATGCAACAGCTAAAGGCCTTTGATGAATCCAAAGCTGGTGTCAAAGGTCTTGTCGATGATGGAATCACCAAAGTCCCATCCATTTTCATCTGCAAGCCAGATCATCCCTCAGCCGAGAACATCCCAAGTTCCGGGAAACCAGGCCATGATGATCACCAATTCAATATTCCGATCGTGGACCTTGGTGATGTTGCCGCTGGAAAGCCTGCTAAGGTAATCCAAGATATCCGGCGGGCGGCGGAGAGCATGGGGTTCTTTCATGTGGTTAACCACGGAATACCCAAGAGAGTGTTGGAGGAGATGCTGGAGGCAATTCGTGGGTTTCATGAGCTGCCAAAGGAGGTGAAGGCTGAGTACTATAGTAGGGATCCCACGAGGAAGGTTAAATTCTTTAGCAGCTATAATTTGTACCAGTCAAGGTTTGCTGCTTGGAGGGATAGCTTGTTTTGTGACATGATGGCTCCCGAGCCTCTCGATCCCCAAGAATTACCTTTGCTTTGCAGGTACATATGATCCATATATGATCATGCATCTGCATAGCTGCATATGTATATATAACTGACATGTAAATCTTTCATTAACTTGTTCTTTATCTTGCAGGGATATAACTATGGAGTATACGAATGAAATGCACAAATTAGGTGTCACTTTGTTTGAATTGCTATCTGAGGCACTTGGACTCAAATCTGACCATCTTGAAGGTTTGGATTGCGCAAAAGAATATCTCATCGCTGCTCACTACTATCCTCCATGTCCTGAGCCTGAGCTCACAATTGGAACAGCCAAACACTCGGACGGCACTTTCATAACACTTCTTCTTCAAGATCACATCGGCGGACTTCAGGTTTTGTATGAAAACCGGTGGATTGATGTTCTTCCTGTTCCTGGATCTCTTATAGTTAACATTGGAAATCTCATGCAGGCAAGCCCCGACCCTCTATAATCTATATATACACACATATTCCGACAAATATACTCTTTAATTACCATGCATTAACATTAATTTGATATCGATCCAGTAAATCCTCTACTAATTAAACACTCATTTTCGATAGCATGCAGCTGCTGTTTCGTTTTGTTTGTGATAATATGCGTGTCTTGGTGCAGATAATCTCAAATGATAAGTTTGTAAGCGTTGATCATAGAGTGGTGGCAAAGAAAGAAGGTCCAAGAGTATCTGTGGGATGTTTTTTCAAACATACTGATAATTCATCGAGGCTGTACGGGCCAAGTAAAGAGTTGATATCCAAAGAAAATCCTCCGATTTACCGATCAATCACAATGAAAGAATATTTTGTGGAATATCATAAAAACTCCCTAAATGAGGTCTCTGCCCTAGAATCTTTGAAGCTGTGAAGTTTGGTGAATGCGTGTTAAGTTTGGTACGGAGTATATCAGTATATGTATCCAATTTGATGGGTACCTAAAATAAAATTTTATCATTAAAAGAAAGTTATTACCTTTACTCCTTTCGTAGTGGATGGAGTTTTGATTTGTAGAACGATCGTGGAATTAGATGTAAGCTCAAACACCAGGCCAGATTGAGTTTTTACATATATATATATATATATATATATATATATATAGACGTACGTTTTGAACCTTGAATTTTGTTATACTTGAGTTGCGGGGCATGTTTATGGGACAAAGGGTTTGTGATATTTTCTTTCATGCATGTACGCGCTGCCTGATAAATATTTCGATTTGTGAATGTACACACAGTACACACTTACTAGGATCGAGGTTGTTATACCTTAGAAGCTAGGCGTCAAGGCGTCACTGCCTGATATTTTCTTTACATTGGAACCTCTAACTCAAAGCCTCCAATGTGGAGTTCCAACCACAATGAGTGATGAAGCACCCAACAGCTTCATGAGACAAAATCTCCAGTTGGGGACACCAAGAGACTACCAAACCCTTCTCAGAAATCTCCTCCACGAACCCTTTCGGGATCTTCCCCGCTTCGGATTCCCTAAACAGCCACAAGAAATTGCTTTGGCTAATCCTCAGTCCCCAAGCCAGTTCCTCCATTCGCTCAGCTCCAAGTTCTGATCCACTACCAAATGGCACATAAACAGCAGAATCCTTCGGCTGTTCATTAAGCCATTTCATGCAGGCGTCATGATTTTGCTTAAAGAGGTTGACACCATAACCTTTGTCCTCTTTAAGTCGGTTATCCAAGTACATGGATGGTATGGTTGGTCCTAATGTTTTCAATGGCCAAAGCTTCGACATCCAATCTACAACCTGTACATGCATATGTAGAGCAAGAGAATGAGTAATAATGACCAAGATTGGGCAACTTCGATTCACAAATAAGTAGATGAAGTTGCAAATATACTACGTACTTGTGTATATCGGATTTACTTTACATCAATATATATTGTTTTTTTTTAATGAAAGAAAAACACAAATATATATATTAGTATTGATTAGATACGTATACGTAGTGATCCATATATATGTACGTACGTATAAGTGTATTGTACTTACTTCTGGTTCCAACTCATAAAATGTGTTGCAGAGAACCCAATCAGCCTCATCAACATTAGAGAACTGACCAACAACCATATCATACACAGCAGGATTCGACTCCAAATCGCACAAAAAATGTTATGTTAAAGTTAGCGGACCTATTTCCCAAAAGCGGTTCAAATAGGCGTCTGTGCTTTCTGCTGCTGCGTACCCTCCCTCATCGTAGCCGTCGGAGATAGTCTCGAGGGCAACGTTGCAACTACTGGATCCGGCATGTAGTTGTAATGTGTTGAGGAGAAAATGAGTGGTGACCAGTGTGACTTTGAGTCCTTTGCATGTGATGGAGAAGCTTGGTAAATTGAAGCATGGGATTGATATGGCCTTGGGTTGGATAGGTTAGGACTAAACAATGAGCTTTGTGAGTTCTCTCCATTGCTTCTCTGTTTGAATGAATGAAATGGTTTGGCCTGTTTAGCTTGTTATAAGAGCTGGGGCGAGGAGTACGTACTTGGGACCGAACTAATTAAGACGTACTGGTAGATATATATTAAGATGTAAGAATTTCTGGTGAGAAAACACCAATAATAACAGAAACATCAAACATGTCCGATCCATCATCACTTTGTCGCATAATTAATTGATAATTGCATAGGATATATATATGTCACTGAGTTTTTATAAATCAAAAGAGGACAAACGAGCCATATGTATTAGATATTTTGATACGAAACTGTTTTGGCCACGATCCTCAGCTGGCGGAGCCGAGGTAGATAGCGATTCAAAGAGGATGGAGAGTTGCGGGCGTGTCACCTCGCGGACAAGGAAAAGGTTGAGTGAGTGCACAGGCTTGACTTCTTGATCAGGCGAGCGGAATTCCAGGTGCCACCTCAGATGAGGAATTTACAGCACAAGCGATCGATACTCACGGCGGGGTGAGCAGAGCAACAATAGGGAAGTTTCCGAGGATCGGGGGTGAGTTCTGGAGAGCTCTGAAGGGTTCTAGGCGGCGAGGCGCTTAGAAACAGGGCTTCGAAGAAGCTTTGAAGGGAGACCGGCTCCTGGGAGCGCTGAAGGTTTCGACGAGATCGAGAGGGTTTTCAACTAGGTTGAAGGTTGTATCTGTGTTTGATTGATTGATTGTGTAGTTTGTTTGTTGAGAGACAGAGATAGATGTTGCTTCAGCAGGGAAGCGGTAATGAAGCTCCTAGGAGCGTAGGTGATTCGACTGGGTCGAGGGGTTCAACCAGGTTGAAAGTTGTTTTGTTGTTGTATTTGAGTAATTGTGTAGAGAGAGAGCTTTCTGTAAGCCGTGGAGCTTCTTTATATAGAATTACTTAGGGCCACAGGTATTGGCCCAAAACATGTCAAAGACTTATAGGAGTCTTCAATGATAAATGTGGCGTAGGCGATGTTAATCACTTTTCAGCCGTGATTATCCTTTGGCGAAGTAACTAACTGCCTACTATGTAGAGGAGTAGAACCAGATATGAATGTAGACGATTCATCTAATTAAGGAAGAGAGACCTTAATCAATATGTATACCTTCTGATTTGACCTTCAACTGCACGTAAGGACTGTTTTGTATAATCCCTTAAGCAATTAAGGATATTGGTCTTATCTAATTGAGTCAACATATGCGGCCAACACCTCAGCCCTTTCCCATGCGGACTCTTCTTTTTGTCTCTTCAGCGGTCTCGCGAGGTCTCTATGGCGAAGTCACCTCGCCCCGCTCAATCTACGAGAAGTCACCACCTCGCGTGTGAATATTCGGTCCGCATGCATATCATGCAACCTTTGACTTTGCAACCCACTTTACGAGGTAGCGATTCTGTCGCATGCAACCTCTTCGCATGCATCTCGCCTCCACTGTAGCTGCAAGTATTTTCCTTCGCCACGCATAGAGAGTACATACACTTGCATACATGTGATTAAAGAATAGAAACCTTCTCTTGGCGAAGTCTTCCCGCGCCAAGGCATCTCGCCTCGCTCAATCTTCTACGCGAAGCCAATACACTTCATGTGAACTCTGCTACCCAGCTCGCCTGACTTCGCTGGCGGGCCATAAACTCAATATTTTAGACTCGCCGGTATGACGTGGACCATGAATTTAATTAATATTTACCTAAACAATTACTGTCCAGTAAAATATTAATTTGAGTGTAAACATTGCCCCCCAACCTCGAAGTCATGAATGTTAAAAATGACTGAAGAGGTTTATGTTTCATGCTGCCCCAAAGCCACTGGAATTGGCTCGGTTCATACATCAAAGACTGAGTAACAAGCCTGTGAATAGGCTCTGAAACTCAAGTTCCCAACAACAAAGCATTATAGATGCCTCCCGCATGATTCAACCAGTACCATACTAATCAAACGATGATCATGCATTTAACACAGGTACCTTGGACTTGAATCATTACGGATATACCTCGTGGCCAAAACTTGTTGACTCGTCATGGATGTACCTTGAAGAGATGTACCTCGAGTAAACGTCCACTTTGACTGGATTCAAAAAATGACTTCCGCTTGAGCTCTTGGTGATGGCGAACCAACTTTTTGACATTCAGATCATGGAGTACCTTCGCTGCCCCCCAATGCGAACCAATGAGAGTCAAACAAAAGGACCATGTCGGCGAACGATCGTATAGCCTTGAATTTTTTTTAGAGGCCACAGGTGTTGGCCTAAATAATGACCAAAACGCCTCAAGAAGGGTCTAAAGTCTGAAATATTTGGAACACATCTCTATCCCATATGTGCCCCCCAATTTTGATGTCTGTTTGACGAATAAAAGACATCAAAACTTTAGTAGGCCTCCTTGTGAAGGAGTTGTAGTACCATGCATCATTGAAGTTAGCAAACACAAAAAAAGGTCATGGACCGGCCTTGGGTAGATCCCGATGTATGAATAAAGGTACACAAAACTTGTATGGATGCCCCCCAGTAAAAGAAAGCATGCTGCAAGGTCATGAAAACACATTGAAAAAGCATATTGCAAATTCGCACGTATCCTGACCTGTCTGCATTCAAACTGCCATAACTCTCTCCAGGAATGGCGAAATGATGAACCGTAAAATCCTCTAGAAAGTAGACATCCAGAGATTTCTGTTGATATATGGATCGCCTGCTAGGTCGTCCTGGATCATTCCAGCTGAATCGGCGAAGTTCTTCCTGGATCATTCCAGCTGAACCGGCGAAGTGGACTGTCCGGTATCCTGACCCGCCTGCATTCAAACTTCCATAACTATCTCCAGGAATGTCAGAATGACAAACTGTAAAATCCTCTGGAAAATAGACATCCAGAGATTTCTAGTGATATAAGGCTCGCCTCCTGGTTCTTCCTAGATCATTCCAGGTTGATCGGCGAGGTGGATTGTCCGGTATCCTGACCCGCCTGCATTCAACCTGCCATTACTCTCTCCAGGAATGGCAAAATGACAAACCGTAAAATCCTCTAGAAAATAGACATCCAGAGCTTTCCATTGATATAGGGCTTGCCTGCTGGTTCTTCCTGGATCAGTCCATTTTAATCGGCGAAGGCGACTGTTCGGTAGTGGCTGTTGCAACTTTCAGCAACTATTGAATTTTCTTCTCTGACTTGACTTCGCTGGCAGCAATTCAAGGCATATGGAATGCCTGCTGTATTGTCTTCGGGCCTCGGGGATAGGCCTCCAAGTAAAGTTTAAGCCTTTATAGGCATTGTCTTGCATCTCAGCAAAACCAAGAATCTCTTTTTGGTGTTTTCTGCTATTTGATTTTTTTTTTGTATTTTCTTTTTCAATGCAAGAAAGAAAGAAAAATGAAAGCAACAAAAGTAAAAACTGAGGTAAAACTAAGAGTAAAGGAAAGAAGAGAGTATAGCATGGCTAGTTACCCTTCGTAAGGCCACGGGGGAGGCCACCAATGCTTCACTCCAAGCCTCGACGCCGTTATGTTTCTGGCATGAGAACCTCGTCATTGAAAATTTCCAAGTGTTGAGCAGAGATGTTGTGCGTCAACCACCTAAAAATTTGAAGAAAGTAGCTCGTAGGGACTGCCTTGTTGCCCCCAAGCATCTTTGTTATTTGGCAAAGCATGATTTCAATTGCATTCTTGCGGACAAAATGGTGTAAAGATCTGCCTTGTCATCGACTATCATGTCTGAATGCATGGTCTTATCAGGTATAGCCACGCATTGCTTATGGAAGAGGACCATATCAAGAGCTTCACTGGGATTGAACTCTTGTGGAATATGATTATGAGACAGACGCACCAACATATAGTCTTCATCATATTCATCATAAATTGGCGCTGTGTCAAAATCAATTTTGGAGTCACCACAACCCAGCGAATCCACCTCTGCCTCTGATGCAGATATATGAAATCCATGAGCATCATGTTTAGATGCTGTCAAGTCCTTGCTGCAGACTATAGTGAGATGGCATTGAGAATACTCGACTTTACACCCATGTATAATAAACTTGCAATTCTGGGTGTAAAAATGTCTTCCACATACAATACTAAAGCCATCATTTGGCCTTTGAACTTGCATGCAGAGACTCCAATTATATTGGAATGTGAGGCCACGAATTGGCCTAGGTATACCACCACACCATGTATAATTAAGTTTGTCATGACCTGGGGCAGCTTCTTGATAATGTCCAGTAATAGGACAAAACTTGAGTTGATCATGCCCTTGATCATGGTGGTGAATTAAAGAAAGAAGGCGAGTTACGCCGTGCCCCCCATGCATCTGACTTGTGTCCATATATACATCCCGCATGGGGCAATGGGTGTCTTGGCGGCTGCAGTTCGCCATCACATGAAGTTGTGGTTCGCCTCCCATGTGAAATTGCGGTTCGCCACCATCATTAGTGTTCGAACCAACTTCTTCTTCTAAGATGGACTATTCTGTCCTATCTTCATGCTCCTTTTTCTGAGGAACACTTGCTTCAACAGCCTCCCTGGCAACCGCCTGTTTGGCTTGGTGTTTGCTTATGGCTGCTGCTATCATTTCATCAAGTCTTCTTTGGATGGCAGCCATTCTTTCATCGAAGGCCGCAAAATGTTTATCAACAGCCGAAATTTGTCATCGAAGGCCGTCGAATTGTCGTGTCAATTCATTATCGTATCTTGTTTTCTTTCTCTGACCCCAATGAAGGTGACGTCAGAGACAACCCTGGTTTTCCTGTGGTGTCTCGCTTATGCTCCTGGTCCCACCGGGTGTGCCAATGTTTTGGCCCACGTCCTCAGCAGGGGTGGAGAGGAGATTGTGCTTCCAAAAGTAAAACGATGTGTGCGGGGGCGTGCCACCTCGCGGACGAGGAAAGAGAACGGTGCGCATTCTTGACTTCTAACCAGGCGAAAGAGAGCTCCGGTGCCACCTCAGATGAGGAATTTACAGCACAAGCGATCGATACTCACGGCGGGGTGAGCAGAGCAACAATAGGGAAGTTTCCGAGGATCAGGGGTGAGTTCCGGAGAGCTCTGAAGGGTTCTAGGCGGCGAGGCGCTTAGAAACAGGGCTTCGAAGAGGCTTCGAAGGGAGATCGGCTCCTAGGAGCGCTGAAGGTATCGACGAGGTCGAGAGGGTTTTCAACTAGGTTGAAGGTTGTATCTGTGTTTGATTGATTGATTGTGTAGTTTGTTTGTTGAGAGATAGAGAGAGATGTTGCTTCAGCAGGGAAGCGGCAATGAAGCTCCTAGGAGCGTAGGTGATTCGACTGGGTCGAGGGGTTCAACCAGGTTGAAAGTTGTTTTGTTGTTGTATTTGAGTAATTGTGTAGAGAGAGAGCTTTTTGTAAGCTGTGGAGCTTCTTTATATAGAATTACTTAGGGCCACATGTATTGGCCCAAAGCATGTCAAAGACTTGTAGGAGTCTTCAACGATAAATGTGGCGTAGGCGATGTTAATCACTTTTCAGCCGTGATTATCCTTTGGCGAAGTAACTAACTGCCTACTATATAGAGGAGTAGAACCAGATATGAATGTAGACGATTCATCTAATTAAGAAAGAGAGACCTTAATCAATATGTATACCTTCTGATTTGACCTTCAACTGCACGTAAGGACTGTTTTGTATAATCCCTTAAGCAATTAAGGATATTGGTCTTATCTAATTGAGTCAACATATGCGGCCAACACCTCAGCCCTTTCCCATGCGGACTCTTCCTTTTGTCTCTTCAGCGGTCTCGCGAGGTCTCCATGGCGAAGTCACCTCGCCCCGCTCAATCTACGCGAAGTCACCACCTCGCGTGTGAATATTCGGTCCGCATGCATATCATGCAACCTTTGACTTTGCAACCCACTTTGCGAGGTAGCGATTCTGTCGCATGCAACCTCTTCGCATGCATCTCGCCTCCACTATAGCTGCAAGCATTTTCCTTCGCCACGCATAGAGAGTACATACACTTGCATACATGTGATTAAAGAATAGAAACCTTCTCCTGGCGAAGTCTTCCCGCGCCAAGGCATCTCGCCTCGCTCAATCTTCTACGCGAAGCCAATACACTTCATGTGAACTCTGCTACCTAGCTCGCCTGATTTCGCTGGCGGGCCATAAACTCAATATTTTAGGCTCGCCGGTATGACGTGGACCATGAATTTAATTAATATTTACATAAACAATTAATGTCCAGTAAAATATTATTTTGGGTGTAAACAGAAACAAACAAAAGAACTAAAGAAAAAATCATCTTGGATAATCCTAGTTTACATGAGTAATATGTATTAGATGACTTTCATGTTATTACATACTTTGTTCACTGAACTGCATGTCACTCTTGACACAGGCTGCATCTCTTCAAATTGAATTTGTGTTTCTCTTGTGTCTCGTTTGTCTGTCTGTTTGTAGAAGAACTTATTTTTAAAGAATGTAATGATAATTGATCATTAAAGTAAATTCATTCTTTCACTAAACAGTCTCGTGTTCACCTGATCACCTAAGAAACATTTGGTCAACAACCATTAGATCAAACCAATTTAAATCGGATGGTTTTTTTTTTTATTGGGGGGGTTAGCCTTTGTTAGATTAGGTAACACACACCAATTTAAATCTGATGGTTAAGATTTAATTACTCTTATTTCAATTAAATTGATTATCTTATAATTTTTAATCAGTATTAATTACTATCTCCCATCAAAATAGCTTTTTTTTCACAGACGTGTGTTCTCCTCTTCTCTTCTCTTCTTCCCCAAAATCCATGAAAATTTCTCCAAACTTAGAATAGAGCTGGAGACGGAGATTATTTTCTGCAAACCCATAATAGATTAGCTACAAACCCATAATTTTTCTTATAATCAGTATAAATTTTCCTCCTCTTCTCTTCTTTCAAGTATACAAAATTTGGGCAAAATTCCGAACTCGTTTTGCCGGAGAATCGATGAACTAAACTATTGGAGTATTGGGTTTAAAGAGAAAAAAAGGTTTGATGCTTAGCTACTGGTTAATGGAGTTTAAAGAGGAAAGATTTTGGGACTTGTAGAATATATGAAAAGAGACTAACATAATTTTCTTGTATTTAGAGAGGATGAGATAGAAGAGGAGAAGACATGCTTCTGCGTTGGGGCACTGTCTCTGGCGAATCAATTCTGGATGTCCAACAAATTTTATGAATTTCTTTGAGAAGATGACAAGAGGAGAAGACTATAATCAGAGATAAGAAGAAGAACATGTCTGGGTTTTTTTGGTTGGAGAAGACGTCGATGAACTAATTAATACTCATTAAAAATAGAGTTATGACACTTTAGTACTAATTTTAAAGGTTTATTGTCCATTTCAATGAAAATCTCTTTACCAACCCCATTCTAATGAATTATAATAAAAGGACATCAATACCCTCACCCTAATTTAACTCTTTTTCTCCTTTTTTTTTCCTGATCATTAACTCTCTCTCTTTCTCTATCTCTCTCAGAATCCAAATCGGATCTGAGGACCGGACTCACCCCACATGCGGCGTTCGTCAACCTCGGTGGCGATCGGACATGGACGTCAGAAGCAACTCGTTCGTGGAGGAGTTGGTCTTGTTTACTGTGTTGTTGTTCTCCGACCTGAGCAGTTGCTCGGCCGATACGAGCTCAGCGCCCAGCACATTGACCCACTCGTAGTTGCGGGTGGTGCCGGGCCAGGTGACGTAGATTTCACGGCGGCCGATGGACTTGCTGTATTGGTCAGTGGTGACGGCGACGTAGCCAATCCAGTTAGACTCGTGGTCCCACGACTCGCGGGACATGGAGTGGAGGAGGAAGGCCTCCGGGACGCTGACTTGTACGGTGGCGTAGAGGAAGGAGGCGATCTCGTAGTTGGTGGCGTCTTGGAGCATGACTTTGTCGAAGAAGTTGGCGTGGCCGTAGCGGCTGGACCCGGCGTACTTGGAGTTGGCGTCATTGTTGAAGGCGTCGTAGGTGCCCTGGCAGAAGTCGCCACAGCGGAGGATTAGGGTTCAGAGGTGGACGTCCAACGGGTCCAGGAGGCCGGCCCAGTTGTTTTCTCCGAGGAGAGCTGACTATGCTGGACCTGTTGCTGGTTCAGTAGTGGAATTAGGAGTCTGGGTCTGGGTGGTGGTATGAGTATCCATGGCTTGTTTTGGTTCAGAGAGTGAAAGCTGGTTTTGGTAGTAAACTTCATTTTTTCGCATCTACGTTGATTTTTCTCATTTTCATTGTGAATTATGGCATTGGAGCTACTGTTTTGCAAGTTTACTACCCCTAGTAAAAGTTTACTAGGGGTATAAAACTTCATTTTTTCGCATCTAAGTTGATTTTTCTCCTTTTCAATGTGAATTATGGCATTTGAGCTACTATTTTGTAATTTTACTACCCCCAGTAAAAGTTTACTAGGGGTAGTAAACTTTAGTTTTTCGAATCTAAATTGTTCTTCCTCTGTTTTAGTGTGTATTATGGTCTTGAAAATACTGTTTTGCAAGTTTACTACCCATAGTAAAAGTTTACTAGGGTTAGTAAATTTTATTTTTCCGCATCTAAGTTGATTTTTCTCATTTTCAATGTGAATTATAGCATTGGAGCTACTGTTTTGCAAGTTTACTACCCCCAGTAAAAGTTTACTAGGGGTAGTAAACTTCATTTTTTCGCATCTAGGTTGATTTTTCTCCTTTTCAATATGAATTATGGCATTAGAACTACTGTTTTGTAAGTTTACTACCCCTAGTAAAATTTTACTAGGGGTAGTAAACTTTAGTTTTTCGAATCTAAATTGTTCTTCCTCTGTTTTAGTGTGTATTATAGTCTTGAAAATACTGTTTTGCAAGTTTACTACCCCTAGTAAAAGTTTACTAGGAGTAGTAAATTTTATTTTTTCGCATCTAAGTTGATTTTTCTCCGTTTTAATGTGTACCCTTGGAGATATTATTTTGCAAGATTACTACCCCCAGTAAGATGTTTACTAGGGGTGGTAAACTTTATTTTTTTTGCATATATGTGATTTTTTCTCTCTTTTAAAGTATATAATGGTCATAGGAAAACTGTATTGCAAGTTTACTACCCCCAGCAAAAGTTTACTAAGGGTAGTAAATTTTATTTTTCTGCATCTAAGTTGATTTTTCACTATTTTAAGTTGTATAATAGTCATGGAGAAACTTTATTTTGAGTTTACTACCCCCAGTAAAAGTTTACTAGAGGTAGTAAACTTTACTAGTGTGTATTATGGTCTTGAAAATACTGTTTTGTAAGTTTACTACCCCCAGTAAAAGTTTACTAGCGGTAGTAAACTTTTTTTTTTTCATACTTGGGTTAAGATCACGTAAATTCCGATGACATTTAAAAAAAATCCAGTGAGATTTCCGGAAAATTCCGGCCACCGGATGCCGGCAATTTTCCGGCCGTCGGAAAATTCTGGTCACCGGTCACCGGAATGCGGCTGCCGGAGTTCGGAGTCCGGCGACCGGAACCGGTGTCCGGTGTGCTTCCGGGAAAGTCTTCCCTTCTTCTTTTTCATTTTTTCTCTTTAAATAAAGGTTAAGGGTAAACAAGTCTTTAAAAATATAATTTTATTATATTTTAATAAAGATTTGTGTATTTAGGCTTAAAATAAGTACCTTGTATTCAAATGGACGCCACCGATTGAAGGGAATTCCGCCCGAGCTACCGACTGCTCCTTCGCCGGAACTCCTACCTCCGGCCACCATAGAACGTGAAACTTGGCTCATCTAGTAGCTCTCATCAAGGTTAGTGATCCCTCAAAAGGAATCGACTTAATTCGATCTTAGTGTGGAGATATGTGTAATTGAAATTTTAGGGATTTATGGAGGTTTTGATTCGATTACCTTAGTTAAGCTTAGAATTGGACTAAGTGCTAGTTATGAAAGTTGTTGTGCTTGATGAGAGGATTATTCTGTTGAATTTTGGGAGGCAATGGACGCTGCCGGAATACGGCTGCCGGCGGAGCAGGCGGCGGCGGCGCCACTTGGAGGTTGATTTTCAGGTTTTTGGGTTTGTTTTAATGAGAGGAGTCTAATGAAGTATAGTTTGAAATTTTTGGAGGAGTTTTGTTAAGGTTTGGGATTTTAAAAGATTAAGGTTTTTGCCGGTTATTAGAATTAAAATCCGGCCGTTGGATTTCCTTGATATTTATTCTAAAATGTTAGAATTGAGGAATTAAGGTTATGGTGGAGTTTGGTGGAAATCCGGTGAGCTTAACCCTAGTTAGAGTAGTGGGTTAAGCAGAAGAGATTTGGGTGTTATTTTCAAATGTTTAATTTTTCAGAATTTATGTTTGGTCCTAAGCATATTTATTGTGCCATGATACGAATGGAACCTCGCTTGAGTAGTGATTCGGAATTCGTCAGGCTTAGGCCTAAATCCGTAAGTGGACATCTTAGTTTTTAATTAATATGTATGCAAGATTTTATATGTTAGTATTTTATTTTCCGAGCATATATTATAACTTTGGTATATGAAATGATCTTGGAACTTATTCGAGATTGATGCATGGATTAAATGTTGGTCATAATTTATGATTTGAGCTCAGATTGATAATAAGAGATTTGAGTTTGGAATTTTCTTTATGATTTCCGGATTGGAGGTTTCATACTGAATTACATATTATTTGGTTTTTGGAAAGATGATAATCATTGAAGTTATTTATTTCATTGAGCATTTTAACGTGTGGGACACGTCGTTGAATTTAATTAGTTTCTTTACTCTTTGAATTCTTTGAGTACGGTTGGGAATCGTACTTATGCTTTAATTATGAGTTTCGGAAAAACTCACATGGATTATGTTTCTTTATTTATGCCATACTTGTTGGATCGATATTATTCATGCTAGCATGTCGTTCCGCCTTTCGAGGCGATGTAACTTCCACGTTTTAAGTGGGGTTACTCAAGCCCTTTCCGCCTTCGGGTGATGTGATGTAGTCGACGACATCACGCAAGCCCTACTCCTCTCGGTTATCATAACCTGAAGGTGTAGGGAGTATGGGAGTATTATTGTCTGGGAGGCAACCGAGTCTGGGAGGCTCACTTGTATGGCTATAGCTGTTTCTTATTTATTGTTGTTGATTTGACTAGCGGGGTTAGTCCCTTGTTTTGGTACCTTCTTCTACGAAGGTTATTATTTATCTTTGTCATTAATTTGACTTGCGGGGCTAGTCCGTCTTCTTGAGATTTTTCTTTATGAAAGATTTTTGTTAACATTTGCATGCAACAAATTTATGGCATATTGGAAAGTGGGAAAGTATTTAAATTTTGGTTTCTTATCTTATGTTTATTTTCGTCCACTCACTCTAACGTTTTTAAATTACTTTCCCCTAGGCCCTTTGGTTTTAAATGCCCAGATTGCAGGCTCAGTCTAAGTGAGGTCGAGCGTACATGGAGTCGAGACATAGTCAGAGGCTGCTTCCGCATATTCTTTATTCGTTGTTTTTCGTTCAACTTTATATATGCTCTGAATGTCCAATAGTAAATTATCAATAGTCCTTATTCTTGGTTGTGGGATTATTAGAGTTGAGTAATTGTTATTGGGAGATGTGTTGATCTTGGGAAGCAAGAAGGCTCCAGGTGTTGAGACTGTTTGTTTTGGTTATAGAAGTGTTAAGTTGGATTTTTCAGGTAAGGGTTGTCCATTTTCAAGGAAGGTTATGCCGAATTTTTGGTAAATTTTCCTTGAAGGTGGACCCCGCAGGACTTACCTTGGGTTTCAGGGTGAAATTCGGGGTGGGTTCTGTCATCGCAGACTCAAACCATCCTGCGAGCTCCTGAAGCTCGCTTCCATCTCGCGAGCCTTCAAAAATCTTTTTATATAATAAGGGCCACATGGATTGACCCGAAGTATGTCAAAGACTTGTAAGAATCTTCAACGATTAATGTGGCTGCTTCGCGAAGCCTCACACATGAGCCAGTTCGCCAGCTCGCCTCGATGTACCCTGCTTCGCCTACGTGGAGAAGTCATTCTCGCCTTGCCTACGGGGAGTCAGGATGTAATTTCGCGCGAAGTCCATTTCGCGTGCGAACTTTGTAATTCAGCTCGCGTGGTCTCACTAACGGGCCATTATTTGTAAACTTAAAGAACTTGTGTTCGCTGGTATGACATTAACCAAGAAATTAATTAATATTTACATAGACATTTACTATCTAAAAAAATATTAATTTGGACGTAATCAACATCAGCATTAACCCAACAATATCCATAATCCAAAATCAGATTCACTGTCCAAAATTGAAAATTTATTTACCTTAGGTAACGTCGGGTTTACCTTTTTATCTCTAAGCACAGCTGATCGACGAGTTGTCGATTTCTAATCTCATTCGACTCGATTTCTCACATGACGAACTAAATAACAACAACGGCCAATTGATCGCCATTCAACTAAGGAGTCGGGAGCGAACTTAGAAAGAAGGCTTTGGAGGTTAGTGTGATCTACGATTCTCTCACTCCTTCTCTAGAGAACTCGGGAGATACCATATGTATCTCGATTCAGGTCGTCAGGTCCTTCTTCTAGGTTGAGGATGCTGGGCTCTCCTCAAATGATCCCTCCTTCAGTCCTTCTATTCCCCAGAGAGAGAGAGAGAGTGAGAGATGTATCCCCCGCACTTTTCCGCCTTCCCTTCTAGAAACCCCTCCTGCTCTCAAAATGTTTCTAATTCGGTGATCACTAAACTCGAAGATGCACGTTTTATCTTGAGAATCCTCATCCTCTTTCTCACATCTTCTTGACCCTTCCAAATCTCTTCCTCATTCATTTTATTTCCTTCTTTTTTATTTTTTATTATATATATATATATTATTTTCTTTTACTAACCCTTTTTACTAAATAATTATTCAAACTTGTTATAAATATTATTATATTACGGAGTATTACAGTATTTCTGAAAAACTGGAAAACAATGCTATCAAGATAAGTTATAAATTATAACTTATAAGAGGCTATTAAAGCCACCAAAAGTATAAACCCTACACAGAATCAGATTTGGAAAGGCAATTAGGGATTCTCCTTCATTTTTAACGCAACACAAACGTATTTCTCTCGAATCGTGTCTACCGTTGCCAAACAAGCTGTTAATTGATAAAAGCTTCAGTTGCCTTATTTAATTTAAAGAAATTGTTAAAAGAGAGCAAACGAGACTGTCACGTGGTATGTCTAATCAATCATATTTTTTTTTATCGTAATCTAAAATAACCCATGTTTTAATTATAATGAAATACTCAAACACCCCGTATATCCTACTGGCATCATAAACTTCATTTTCTTCCTTCATATCACGTAATATTCCGGAACCACATAATAATTACTCGAAATTCGGAGGACTATATAAGAAATTTTAAACAAGTCGCAACCTCGCGTAAGCATCTTCGTCTCTTTAGACTCTCAAACTGGTTCAGCTATCCTCAGTCTCTCAGTCACCACCACCATGCCATTATCGGCGACGCTCTCACCTCCAAGACTCTCTCTCATCCCTCAATTTCAACCCCCGCACCAATCAAATCTTCATCTTCCTCACAACCTCACCCCATTTCTCAAACCCAAACGACTCTTCACTCCCCAATTCGCCGCTCGACGAAGCCCTAATTACCCACAGGGCGGCGGCGATGGCTTCGTCGAAGATCCACGAAATTGGAGCCGCACAATAAAATCCGAGATTGACAGGCCCTACGGCTTTGACGATGAAGACGAGGACGATGACGATGACGAAGAAGATAGGAGCTTGGATCTGTTAGTGAGGTTTGTGCAGAATGTGTTCAAGAAGGTATCGAAGCGAGCCAGGAGGGCCTTCCGATCGGTTCTTCCCGTTTCAATCCCCACCAAGTTGGTAAACAGATTAGCTTACAGTTGCTTAAATTAGAATTTTATCGAATTTTTATAGCTGAATTGTTGATGTAGGTGGGGTTTTCTGTGAATGGGGTGCTGTTGCTGGCGTTTTTGTGGGTGTTGAAGGCTTTTCTTGAGGTGATGTGTATTTGGTTATTTAAGATGCTTTTGTTGATTTCATTTCCATTAGAGGTCTACATTATTTGCGTGCTGTTCGATCATGGGTTAGATATTGAGGATGTTTAGGCTCTCAGGTTATGGGGATTGAAGTGAGGAGAGGTGCTAGTTAGTACTCGTTGTGCAATAGACAATATTAGCTCAAGCCATGTGTTTTTAATTTACACCTTTGCTGAGGCCTAGTATTCAGTCACTCATGAGTCTGGTGAGATTTTGATTGACGAGTATTCTGAGTTTATGACAAAATAATGTTGAAACCGTATGGTGGTGCTTGTCTGGTACCAATTTCAGAAAGTGGTCTTTTTTCTTCAAGTATGAATTGTTAAGAGTTATTTGATTCAACAGTAGTCACGGTTCCTTGTAATCTATGAATATACTCCACAATGATATTGTAAGGGGAAAAATGAAAGTAAATGATTTAGTAGTCAATGGTGCTGTTGTAAACATTTATTGGTTCCACAACGTGTATGCTATTAGCAAATTAAGGATTCCCTAATCCCTTTGTGGGAAAGTGCAGTTACAGATGGGAAGAGTTCATTGTCAATGTTGATTCATCTGGACGAACATAGCAGGAAAATGTAATTGCAAATTTTAGCTACTAAGATCAACCATTAACCAAGCCAGGAATAAATGGGCATGCCAACATTCACCCATACCAAAATTAGTATGAGCATAAGTTTTGTATGCAGTAAATTATAGTGACAAGCTCTAGAAACAAGCTGCTTTTAGAAGTTTATTTTGGGGTGAGTGCTGTAATTCCTCTGTTTGGAAAACCTTTGACAATGATAGATTTCAAGTGTCTACAAAATAGCTAGTAAGCTACAGTTGAGAAATTTTAGGACTTTGGAAGTTGTTAAAGACTGCATGATCCATTGACTCCAAAAACAATTAGTTGAAGAGATTTTCTATTCATAATGATCTTCCGTCCTTATGGTGTTGCGGTTGCATGATCCAGTGACTCCACAAAATATTAGTTGCACCAGAACCGATTGACACCTATATTGGATGTGCCATGATCTTCACAAGCATGCAGGTCAATGTTAGAAATCATCAACCCTATGCAACGTTCTCTACGAATCTCTCTTTCCCAAAAGCACTTTCACTCTTTCTATGTTCCTTATCATTTGATATACTAGCACAAAACCTTGCAGGTGGAGACTGCCTCAAGGAGAAATATATAGGATGGAGTAGATTGTTGCGTCGTTGATGGTTCTATTCGCTGGTGCATGTTTAAGGGGTGGTTTGTGAAGTGATAGAGGAACTTCGAATACATAGCAATGTGAAATGTGCTGAGTATCGACTGTGTCGTGTATTTCCAAGGAATGTGCAATGAAGCATGTTTTTTAGTTAGCTTGGCATGTCCTGTACTAGCATGGACTTTAGAAGCTTTCAGGTCATACTGTTCTTACAGTTGCATACAAAGGACTGATACATATAATACAGAATTTACAACTTTTATTTCAGTATTCATATCTGCTCTAAGTTATATCTTTATCTAGCATTCACTTTATCAGCTTACATTGTTTACTCTGTGTTTATGTTCAATCCAGGTCATTTGCACCCTTGGTAGCCTAGTCTTTGTAAGCATCTTACTGATTCGTGGGATCTGGATTGGAGTGGCTTATGTACAAGAAAACCGCAACCATAAAATCGGCAATTTTGAAGATGAAAGCCGCCCGTGGACTGGTGCACAGCCAGCTACCTGATACATACTCTTAAGAAATATTCTACAGTTTTAATCTTACACAGAAATAAGAGCATCCATAAAAAGGAGGACTGCTTGGCATCAAGGATGACGAATATGATTGAGCATAAAGTTTGGTCTCATCTTGTGGAGTTTATGATGACAACTTCCTGCCTGAACAGGTAGGCTAGGTATTCATGTAATCCTGTGATACCGATTGACCACCCAAGTATATAAAACCAGGAAGAAATGTAGCTTTATATTTGGTGGGGAGGGTTCTCTTGTATGATACACATCAGATCCACAGCATACTGTCAAAATTAAAATCTGCCTGCTGCTTTCTTTCCCTTTCAGCTGTCATTGTGCCGACTGGTACAGAGTTCAGTAATTTCAGTGAATTAGTCTTCTTAATCGAGTCGTTACGTTTACAATGAACCGTGGATTGATATCTATTGAGAAGGCAGGTTCATAGGCTTGGAAAAACAAACAGAATGCTCATACTTGTTTCAGGTGAAATTTTCATGAGATTACCTCGGGAATTCACTGGCATTTTAAAGTGATGGCATGGTGTCATTAGTTATGTGATTGCATTCCCAAAAGGTAGCTCATACATATAGTCGTGTGATACCGACTGTTTCTCTCGAAGTGGTTGAATGGACCCCTAGATTGCTTTGCATACAAAATTGGCCAGCTATTGTGTCCTTTCGCAAGCATTATTCTCATTTTAACATCATTATCTATCGTAATGCTTCTTGGCATTTCTGTATTATTTAAGCTACTCTATAGTTTATATTCATACCATATAAATCTGCTCCATTAAACAATTGTATGTGTTGCTATGAGTCTATGACCGACATTGATGACCCTTAGTAAATCATTATTAGATCAAACTAACATTTCATTCCATGGGAACCATTTACAATCGTATTATCAAAATTCATATCCGTTCAATCTAAACTTAACATATTTCAAAAGTTAAATTCATTTAATCAATGATTTCTTATCTCTATCCGTATAGTAAAACCTTGATAAATTAAAGAATTAGTGCAAAATTGATATCAATAAATAAAGAATTAGTGTAAAATTGACATCGATAAATTAATAATTTTGACTAAATAATATTTTTTACCGGTTATAAAGTTATTAATTTATAGAGGTTTAATTGTATTTCAAAGTTTAAAGCTATCACTCATCGTGAAATGATCAACCATAAAAATATTTTCTTTTTTTAGGCGGCAAAATTTAATTTAAAAAAGAAAAAGAAAAGAAAACAAGAAGCTAACCGCGGTTAAAGATTAACCCATCCAGGCTGTTCCTTCTCGATCCTAACCTGGGGTTACATTTGCATCTGAACCTATAAATACGCACCGGAAGGCATCCGATTCCCTCACAAAAAGAAAAGAGAGGTTTCATCAGAGGGCGTCTTAATAAACGCCTTTGGTCCTTTTCTTCTTCTTCCTTCTCTCTTTTTCTTCTTCTCTCTTCTTGTTTGTGTGAGCTTCATCTCTTCAAAATGAGAGAGTGCATTTCCATCCACATCGGCCAGGCCGGTATTCAGGTCGGCAATGCCTGCTGGGAGCTGTACTGCCTTGAGCACGGCATCCAGGTACGGTTTTCGATCTCTGCTTCGTCTTCGCTTTCCTTTCGATTTTCGTCAGATCCGTAACTTTTGTTGATCGTTGTTTAGATCTGTGATTTTGCGTGCATTTGATTTGAATTTTGTGTAGATCTGTGTGGTTTGTGGATCGGTTATGAAGACCTGTGCGCATTAGATCGAGTCGATTTTTAGAAAATGTGATTCATAATAAGAAGATACCGGTGAATCGATCATGATTAGAAACTTGAATTTTTGAGTTGCTTGCAGAATTGAATGTTATTAGTTGATGATTTGCTGTAGATCTCTCTATGGACCTAATCGCTTGCAGATGTATATGATCAAGTCTTTAATCTCACAATATGATTTAAACTGAGCTGAATTTGTTAATTGATTATTAGTAGAAACCTGAATTCCGGTGTTCCTTGCGAAATTGGATGTTATTAGTGCTGTAAATATCTTTATGGACCTACTGGCTTGCAGACTTAAGTAAACTATCTCAAAATTTGATTTAAAATAAGATTAATTTTGTGGATTTTTTGCCTTCTGCAGTTGCTGGCTCAGACATTTAGAATTGTATTTGGTGATTTTGGTCCCGGAAAGTGTATATGAATGGAATTGTGTATTGCTTGTCTGGATTCAGAGGTCAATTTCTCATTAGCTTTCAGATTGTTAATTTAGAAACAGGTCAGAGGAGTGAAATACATCAAAATGTGGCACAAAGTTGTAGATTTATAAATTGAGTGTTTGCTCTGTGGTTGCATGTGCTTGCTTGCTCAAAATTGCTGAATATATATATATATATATATATATATATATATCTGTGTGTGTGTGTGTGTGTGAGAATGCAGTTTAGATTTCTGACAAATTCTTTGTGTTCTTACAGCCTGATGGCCAAATGCCAAGTGACAAGACTGTTGGCGGAGGAGACGATGCCTTCAACACCTTTTTCAGTGAAACTGGTGCCGGAAAGCATGTCCCTCGCGCTATCTTTGTCGATCTCGAGCCCACTGTTATCGATGAAGTGAGGACTGGAACCTACCGCCAGCTCTTCCACCCTGAGCAACTCATCAGCGGCAAGGAAGATGCTGCCAACAACTTTGCCAGAGGTCACTACACCATTGGCAAGGAAATTGTTGATCTTTGCTTGGACCGCATCAGGAAACTTGCTGACAACTGCACTGGTCTGCAAGGGTTCCTTGTTTTCAATGCTGTTGGTGGAGGCACTGGCTCCGGGCTTGGGTCCCTTCTGTTGGAGCGTTTGTCTGTTGACTATGGAAAGAAGTCAAAGCTTGGGTTCACTGTGTATCCCTCTCCACAGGTTTCTACCTCTGTGGTTGAGCCCTACAACAGTGTTCTCTCAACCCACTCCCTCCTGGAACACACTGATGTCGCTGTTCTTCTTGACAATGAGGCAATCTATGATATCTGCAGGCGCTCCCTTGATATTGAGCGACCCACTTACACAAACCTCAACCGTCTTGTATCTCAGGTATGAATTTTAGGAAGTTTGAATTTATGGCTTGTTTTGATAGAAATATATGTACATAGAATATAGACTATGGATTTACTTAAAAGCAACGTAAGGAAGGAAGTAGATTTTAAAATCAGTGATCTACTGTAGTATTTCCAAAACTATTTGAGCTGTTTCAAATGTATTTGGTGACTGTTTGACTCTTCAAAACTATTGAAGTCCAAATCAATTTTTATTTGTTTATTAATTCCTATCCAAATAGATCCTGATTGAATTTTGATTATGTGGCTGAAGTGTCTGTTATTGACGCTATTCTCTTTGTTTTTCAGGTCATTTCCTCTTTGACTGCCTCCTTGAGGTTTGATGGTGCTCTCAATGTGGATGTTACTGAATTCCAGACCAACTTGGTTCCCTACCCCAGAATCCACTTTATGCTTTCTTCCTATGCACCTGTCATTTCTGCTGAGAAGGCTTACCATGAACAGCTCTCAGTGGCCGAGATTACCAACAGTGCGTTTGAGCCCTCATCTATGATGGCCAAGTGCGATCCTCGCCATGGGAAATACATGGCTTGCTGTTTGATGTACCGTGGTGATGTTGTGCCCAAGGATGTGAATGCTGCTGTTGCCACCATTAAGACCAAGCGCACAATTCAATTTGTTGACTGGTGCCCTACTGGATTCAAGTGCGGTATCAACTACCAGCCACCCACTGTTGTCCCTGGAGGTGACCTTGCCAAGGTGCAGAGGGCTGTCTGCATGATCTCCAACTCAACCAGTGTTGCTGAGGTCTTCTCAAGAATTGACCACAAGTTTGATCTCATGTATGCCAAGCGTGCTTTTGTGCACTGGTATGTGGGTGAGGGTATGGAGGAAGGTGAGTTCTCTGAGGCCCGTGAGGATCTTGCTGCCCTTGAGAAGGATTATGAAGAGGTTGGTGCTGAGTCTGCTGAGGGTGATGATGATGAAGGGGAAGAGTACTAAGTCGGCTATGATTGGAAGAATTTGTTATCCTCTATGTCTTGCAGTTGCATCTCAACTGTCATGTTTCGTTTACCTTTAAGACTTGTGTGCGATTTGCTGTTGCTTTGAATCTGGTGAAAGACCATTTCTGTTTATGTCACTTGGTTTATGCAATGGTAATGTGTTGGTTAGTATGATTTGATCTTGCTTCTTTCAACCTCAAGAATCAAAATTATAACAGGAAAAACAAGATTAAAGTGTTGAGAATTGAAGTGTTCTGCAATTCACCTAAGGACGTAACTGGCATGAAAAAAACTTCAGGATTGAAATGTCTTATGGGTTGGATTAGCTGTGCACTGGCCTTGATTTCTTGGCTACGTTGAAATTGCATTGAAAACACACTTCATCCGAACTCTGGGTTAGTTGCGACTTGACCTATGTGGCCTTTGAGACACCTTAGTTGTGCTACCTTTGGCCTAGAAATGACACGATCACTTTCTTAGGTTTTCAGGCTTATACCTGGGGTTGAAGACTTGGAAGGAACCTTGATAACGGAAAGCAGCAGTTTAGCTACATAGTTTCCAACTTACTAACAACTAGGCTAATTCGACCAAGCAGCAGTGAACCGGTTGGTTAGGTAAAACTTCTACCCAAGTGAGGTGCATCGAAGTGAATTGGTCTTGGTCAGTTGACTTAAGTGAAGTAAGCCATTGGTTTAGGTCTTGACATATCAGAATATCTCTTAACATCTCCTGCAGTCATGCCACTGCAGTTAGCTAAGCTACTATTAAACCTTGCAGAATTATATCTTTCATCAATCCATTAGCCAAAATAACGTCGCACGTAAGTGCATTTAGAGATTCGTGACAAAGCAATAAACATGTAGAAGAAGAAAAATTATTTATAAGTTTGAGGTTTATACAGAGAAAGAATGAACAAGGGCCATGAGAATAGGCAACATAAACCTGTATTAGGATCTAAGTTATGTGAAAGACTTGTGCTTCACTTTACACGAGGCGCGATTTGAGAAATCCTGTCATCTTCCAGAAGTTCATACGGATCAATGTATTGAGGTGGTGATATTGGTAGTCTGTTGTTTGCATCGTGGATAAATGTTGGTCCAAAGTACTGTCCAAGAAGAAACAAGGGTTACTATAATACAGAATGTCAAAATGAATGTAAAGACTCGATCGCCTGCACACGTGCACCCGCGCGCGCGCACACACACACACACTGGAAAGTCAATACAACACACATGCTGACAACAAGTAGGAACACTTTAGAATAACATGCTTCCCGAAAGTACAAAAACACGACACTTCACCGCCAGAAGACTACCAGATTATAAGGTATCAGTTTCAAAACTCAAAAGTAACCTATAAGTTGTTATCCCATGTAAATTTTTCTCTAATTAACTTCCTCAACTCAATTTGTATACGCAGTTGAGGTTTCCTCTCCTACTTACAGAAGTAATGGTTATGTACCAGCTATATCTCATGCACCATATAGAATGATTATATAAACTAATAGTTACAGAATGCAATAAACTCATCGTCTTAACAGCCATTGACAATGGCAGTACATATCAAAATTAATGATAAACAGGGTGATCACTAAGAGTTGGTCCCTTCAGTTGTAAGCAGAACCCCATTTCACATCCTAACAATACGGTTACATTGTGAAGGGATCAAATCCCTAACTTAATCCTGACCGATTTCCCCCACCCTCCCTCACCACTCCAGCTAATCCTGACCAAAATCCCTTACAGTAAGATTTTGGGAATATGCTATGTGTTTAAGTGCAAACAAAACAATACATATTTCCAAATTGAAGATCATGTAAGAAAGCTTACCAAGTAGAGAGCAGCGAATAGTGCTACACTTATGACGATAAATGGCCAAAATGCCAGGAAAAATGTCCCTCCAAGCGTCAGCAAGAGTCTTCCTCGAGGGATCAACCCCTGAAAACAGATGAAGAAGTTGTGATCATTTCCTTGAGCACATACACAGAAAACTTTACAAGTACCACTTACATATGCAAGCTTTTTCTGTTCTCAGCTCTGTTCTTTATAAAGAAAAAAACAAACATACTAAGAACCAATATGCATGCCACTAATATTACCGAAATGGCGAATTGAAGCCATAAAAGTCACCGGAAATGTAAAAAACACTATTCTATTAAACTCAATACTTTTGTATCAGATTAAAATTGAGCGAATTGCAAATAGTTAACCAATAAAAGAAACAAAACTTCAACCTCGAGGCCTTCACTGTTCAATTGCATGGATCGCTCCCTTTGATTAGCCAGACTTTTCTCCACTTCAGTTGACACAGCATTTCTAGATGAGAAACCTCTATCTTCTTTGCCCCTCTCATCATTGATTCCATACTCGGTCCTTTCTGCTTCCTCAAGCAAAGAAGTCGGACTCATACCCCTCCTCCTCAGTTCCTTCATAAACAATGACTCTGGTGGCTCCTCCCCTGAAAAATAACACCCCAAACTCAGAAACATACCAAATGTGAATCCTCACTTCATATCCTCAACAAACGCAAGTAACCCACTAAAGCAACCCCAATTATGGTTGTTATTTTCTCCCTATTAGTTCGATTAATTCTCTCTACTACTTGAAAATGATTGCTTCAACGAAACCAATATGCATGCAACATACCAAATGGAAATCCTCACTCATATGATCATATCCCCAACAAACGCAACTGACCCACTAACCCAATTCTGGTTGCTATTTTCTTCTTGTTAGTTCCATTAATTTCTATCTAGTAGTACTTGACAGTTGAAAAGGATTGCTACAACGAAACCATCATTAAAACTCATAAACCAGAAATGAAGTCAAATAACGAAATCGAATATCTTGCCATTGCTTTTGTTGTCAGCTTCCTGAGCTTTGCAGCAGACCCTGAACCTCCTCCTCCTCATGTAATAACAACCGGATAACTTGATTTCCGACAAGACCCACCTGGATTTTCCGGTGAAACGTGACTGAGAAACAGGGCTGGGAGGGAGGGTGGACTTGAAGATTTGAAGAGAAGCCATAATAATTGGGGTTTCAAGAATCAACCAGAAGACAATGATTTCATTTCTCTGAGAGTTTAGCCAAAGCCAAAGCCAAAGTGAGAGCGAAAGCTTTTTTGGTTCTAGAGTTGAGAGGTGAAGAAAGCAAGTGGTGACAAAGTGTAGGTGGCGTGTTTTAGTGAGTGTGAGTATTACGATGCTAAGTTGCGCGGGAGATGACGTGGGCTGTTACTTGTGGCTGCAAAAAGTTGCGGTTAGAACTTGGAACAAACTTGAATAATTTTCACACGCCTGACAACATTTCTTATCCAATAGTGTGAATGATAAGTTGGAAAAGCTTAGACTATAATTTATATATTCAGGTTTGAATTTCGTCAACGTTGATTAGAGTTAAATCTGAACTCATTTTTAATGTCAGAACGAGTAAGGTGTAATTTCTATGAAAATAAGAAGTATTTGAGTTAGTAAATTAGTATGAAATGTTGGAGGTCTTAGAAATTCATTAATATGAGTAAATTAGTTTGAGACATGAATGTGGAGGAGAATCAAATTAAAGTGATGATCCCTAGCTCAAATGTTATTCTTATTTTTAGGGTTAAGGGTGGAAAACTGGAAATGATATCATTCCTACTAGGTAGGAACATATATGTTGCAGATCGAGTTGCAGTTGTTTTTGTTCGTCGTTGGAAAATCTGAAAGATTGTAGTGATTTCATCAGAAACTAAAAATAGACTACACAAAGCCGGCCAAACGGGGGTGGAAATGATATCATTCCTATTTGACATTTTGGACTTTTATAGTCACATGAACTCTAATTCCTCAAAACGAACAGTCCAGAAAAGAGGGCCATGCGGTCCTCGAAATACTTTGATTTTTATGAAGATGACAAATTAGGTCGATCTCTGAATCTAAATTTGCATACTGCAGATAATAAGAAAACCGTAAAAGAAGGGGTTTGGTGAAATTGTTGCTTAGAGGGGTTTGGTGTCATTGCGTGTACGCTAGAAGACTCATAAAACAAGTGTCTAGCTAACACTTGGTAGTATGACTCATATAGCAACATGCTGGCGTTGGATGGCAATTGGAGACTCTTAATTTCTTGGTGCAAAAGCAACGTACTGTATGTACAACACCATAAGTTGTAATCATCTCATAGTTTCTTTAGCGTATAATATATAGCTTTGGTAATTAGGATGGATATTTTAATGTTGTGTATGAAATGATCGAGCATATTGCGTGCATGATACTCTTGCAAAATAATGAGGTTCCTTGACAAAAAGAGAAAATGAGCAAAACATAAAATTGCTTCCGCTATATCCAGCAAGCACTTAAGTCTTAGCTACGAGCTGCGATAACATCTAAAAGTGCTCCCAAAAGATAGAAAATAACTGATAGAAAAGAATGGAACTTATCAGTCTTCAAGCTGTCTCTTTCCTTAACCAAGAGCTCATCAGCAGCAGCGTTTACAGCAATTTGTTTCTCAACGATCACAACCTGAAGCGAATACAATGTATAGATTATTTACAGGAATTGAGCAATTGGGTTTCATTTGGCGTAATCTCTAGGTGTTAATTCGAGGCATTATTATTAGTCCTATTCATGTTAGGACTACTTGTTTTCGAAACCCTAACAAAGAGGCTTGTTTTAGTCGACTAAACCCTGACATGAAAGATTAGGAATTGTCTTTAGATACACAATTCAAAGAATATTGGCTTTGGCTTAGTGGTACATTTGTAGACAAATTTGTGTTGATCTGCTAAACTCCTCCCACTGTCCATGGAAGCAATTCAAGCAAACGCCAGCGGTTAGTGATCATGGAACTCAATGGCTCAACTCATCAAAAGATGCAACCAAAAATCCATAGCAAGTTCCACTATAGCATACCCGACACCGCCAGGTCGGAAGAACTTAGGCTTTTTCTTGTCAATCTGATTCATATCCAACACCTTATCAGGATTTGTGAAGAGCTGATGTTCATCATGATGAGTATACTTATCAGTAGGGAGGAACTGCATGGCAGTGTAGCGGTCAAGGTGATCTGGAGAGTTTTCATTTCTAATCTGGCCAGGTTGGTTCATGTTGATGATCACCTGAGACTTAAAAGGAAAATGGAAGACATAGATTACTTCAAAGTAATTGAGATGGAGGGGGATTGAAAGAAAAGGTGGAATTTTTCTCAATGAATCTCGACCTGAATGTAATGGAGTAACAAAACTAGCTTTCAACGACTTATCACGCAAGCGACGTCTGTAAATAAAGTAAAAAACCTAGCTAAACAGTTCAAACTTTACTTCAATGATAACTAGATGTATGCTTCTATGGACATCACAAAAGAGGTTGTGTAAATAACTAGAAAGTTTGCCATGTATACCGGTGACACCACACAAAAAGTTTCCACAATGAACCACCTAAAGCTCCCAGGCTTTTCTAATCACACTTACCCAACCGCCTACAAATCTTTGGCATAAGCTGATCATCAGCACACTTATCTCTAGGAAGGGACTGCACTGTGATGTGAGACAGTGGAAGTCAAGCAGGATTAGAGCGGTTTTATGGCTAATCTGCCAAGGTTGGTTCATGGTGATGACCTGAGAGGTAAAGGGACAATGGCATCCACAGATGACTTTTAAGTAACTGAGGTTCATGTCATGCAGCATCATGGTCATGATCATTGCCATTGGGGTTAACTTGATATACATGATCGAGTACTGCTAAAAGTTTTGGGATCCAGTTGTGTCAAATATTGTATGTATACGAACGAGTCTTTACAGAAGTATCTGGACTCAAAACTTCCCTTCGTATGACAAAGGAAAAAGAGAAGACACAGAAAATTCTAAACGCAACCTAAGATTTGTTCAAGGCTGACAACAGGTTGCGAAAAAAATGAAAATTTCCAATGAAAGATTCAAAATCGACAACAATAACTGGACCCCTTCACTCCTGAATAGCTTGTCAAACTCCTTACAGGATCTTTGAATCTTTGTGAAAAGCTGATCATAAATACCAGGAGACTTATCCACAAGATGAGACTGCAGGGATGTTTTACAGTTCTATGGCAGGAGCATTTCTATTCCTAATCTGACCATGTTGGCTCATCTTGATAACCTGAGAGTGAAAAGAAAAACAAGGATTTTTACAATCTGAAGTTCTGAACCACTGAGTTTTGAATGCATGAAGTCCCATGGTCATACATGGAGGATTTGTCTACACTTTAGGGACATTAGTTTGATATTGTTTAGTACTGCTAAAACTCTACGGGTTGAAACATCCATCTTCCATGAATCCGAGTCTTTAAAATCCTAGGACCTGGGGCTTCAAACCTCCAACCCCAATCCCCATATTTTTGCTTTCACATGAGAAGGGGGAGCATGGGACTACAGGGTAGGAAGTAAGGAACTGAGAAGAGGGGAAAACAGAAGGTGAATATCCCTTTCCATAATTTGAACTCAAATCAATGGGGTACCAAAGATAACTTGACTAAGCGGTCATCATGTTCGATGACCATCTGTAAACATGTTAGGACTGGTCTTTGCAATTTCTGGTACTTGTAGACATTATCTTTGTTATACATTACCTTTGGAAAACGAAATAAGAAGTTCCTCCTAAGCAATGGTCTTCACCTGGATTGATTGGACTGCCATTGGGGTAGAGCGAGTTGGTGTGACATCTGAGACCACCAAAACTGTGTCTCCATCTTTCACCAAACCCTTTGATTTTATGAGATTGATGGTGCTTGAGATGTTAGACTCCATGTCATCTGATAGATGAACAAGAAGTGGAGTAACTCCCCACTGCAAATTCAGAGCCATTTTGGTACTCTCATCATTTGTGAAAGCAAATATGGGAGGGTTTGGTCTGTTGCGTGACAGGAGTGATGCCATGTGTCCGTGCTTGGTGTATACAAAAATTGCATCCACAGCAAGATTGTTAGCTGCACACAGCAAAAGTTGATTAGTCACTATTGATGTGAATATACATATAATAGAGAGAGAGAGAGAGAGAGAGAAAGGAGTAATGCTAGCACCATGTTTACATACTAATTACAGTTATTATAGCGGGACACAGACTTGAGGGCAGAGAAGTGGTTAGCAATATCAATATGGTCAGACAGTTTTGTCTGGGAATTAGAGCCAGATTAGGAAGACGATGTGGAACACTTTTGCTAAGTAACACCTGTAGTGGTCACACTTGCTCAAAGCGCAAAAGTAATTTTTATTGAATATCAGTTCCATGTTAAATGTACTTGAAAATGCTTTTTCAAGATGCTTAAAAGATCTTTAACAAAAGAATATGATGTTTCTACAAAACAATATTCAAGCACTTTTCTTTCAGAAACTCTTAAGAAACCTAGCAAAATTTGAAATATGATGTTTATGTGCAAGATTTTAAGGAATTCTACACCAAAATCACTTAGGTTGCAGTATAATAGAGCCACTTATAAACGAAAAGAATCAAAGAAAAGTACCCATTCCGACAGCAGAATTGCATAACTGCTCAGCAATGCGATCAGGCAACGAGACTCCTAGTTGTCGTAGCTGCAGAAGATCATGGCGGTTTTCAACACGACTCCATGTCTCCATTCTACTGCTGGTCATTTGGAGGACAGAAAGAGCCTTCTGCCCAAATAATCCAATGGCTGATTCCCCAGCTAGCATCAAGGCATCTGCATACTGTCGAACAGCTTCAGAGACATCTGCAACCTTCAGAGAAAATAGTTATTATACAGGATACTTATTTGATCGATCTTCCTTTGTTATCTATCATTAGTACAATTAAGAGTAGTACCTCAGCACGTGTTGGGGTTGGGTATTCAGTCATGGATTCGAGTAGTTGAGAAGCTACAATTACTGGCTTGTTTAGCTGCCTACACATTTGAGTTATTTCCTCTTGGACAGTTGGAATCTGTTCAAGTGGAATTTCAACTCCAAGATCAACCCGGGCAATCATGACTCCATCAGAAGCTTCAATGATTTCTTCCAGCTTCTGAAGGGCTTCCAAGCTCTCAATCTTTGCCAAAACTCTAATAGATCTGCAAACAAACACCTTGAAATCATACTTGGAGTCTCAAAACATAATTGATAAAATAAATTCTTTACTAAGATGGCTCCTACAAAAAGGTTAAGTGCTTGTTTGTGGTTGCGAAAGTGCCTGAAATAACATGTGCAGAAGAATATAGCATGCACTACAAACTCTCTTTAATACAAACCAATATAAACTGCAGCTGTCTACTTGCTTACTTGAGTGATTTGATAGTGAGGTAATCTTTCAAATGCCTGACAGATTCAGCATCATTTACAAAGGACATGGCAATAAAATCAACACCTTCAGAAATTCCAAATTCGATGTCAGACCAATCCTGTATACCAGAAAAATTGAACATGACCACAAAATCTACATCAGGCAGTGTTTGTAATTTAGATTTTAGACCAAGGACATGCTCACTAAGGGCCACATATTTTAAATGAAGAAGATTCATATAAAGCTAGACCTTTGTTGACAGAGTAGGGAGCTCTTGGTTCCTCTCCACAAGTTTCCCATCTCTCCAAAAGCTGAACTTTGCACAAGGCAAGAACAAACCGGAGTCTATGCATTGGCAACGTAGATCACTTCCGATCCTTTCAATGACTTTAAAGCGGGCCATTCCACCATCAATGAGAAGTTCATCACCCACTTTAATGCCTGCCAACAAGTATTCAATTGAAAGCATCAATGTAAAATGCCTCATCCACTCTAAGAACTCCAAATTATGCTATTTGAAATTGTGTCACTACCTTCAGAGAAACCTTCATACTTTGCTTGAACTGTGAATGGAAGAGAACCCTCAAATTTTTCAGGGGTGAATAGCCAAATGGAATCCTCCTGATAATCGAAGAATATAACAATCAATCGAATTCCCTCTAATACCAATAACTAGTCACAACTAATCTGACATAAAAACACCTTCAACATTGTACCGGATCCAGGTTCTGTCCTTTATCCACTTGTAAACATAACCTCTTATCAAGACTCAAGAATGTGACTTATTATATCAGATTATCGAAGTTCAAAACCACTACAAAAACTTATGCAGAAGAATATGCAAATTTTGGAACTTTGAAATCTTATCTAATCCTAACAACTAGCTAGTGGGATTTAGAAATGTTACCTGAACTTTGAGAGAGGTTGGCTCTCCATGATCAACAACATGAATCTGACTCCCTTCAGTATCAATCATAATCGAAACCGAATACCCCTTTTCCTCATTCAACTTCTTAATCTTCCGAATCACATCACGATGCCACTCCCTAGTATTGTGACACATATTGAACCTCGCCACATTCATCCCACCCAACACTAATTTCTCCAAATCCTCCAAAGAATCACACGCCGGCCCAATTGTGCACACAAGCTTAGTCTTCCTCGACCCCAAGAAACCCTTCTCCCTCAGCTCCATCTCCGACACCACATCAAGCCCCAAAGCCCTCCCTAAACCCTTGAGATCAGTAGTCTCCGGCCCCTCCAAACCCACTTGTACTGCCTCAACTTTAGTCCCAACTTTAGCCCTGAGTTTCTTCCCAACACAAACAACCCCATGTTGCAAAACTGGTAATCCAAACACCCTCTTCTCCAAACCAAAACTTTGGCTCTTGGGTTTGATCTGAAAACACGTACGATTCGAATGGCTAGATGAGACAGCCATGGATTTAGACTTGGAAATCAAAAGGGTCAAAATACCTGAAGTTGTTGATGGATCAAACTATCAAAGTATGAAATACCAAGATGGGGAGTTGAATTGAAAATAAAGAAAGCTTGGCGTTGAATCCTGTGGCTTTTTGGGTTGAGAACTCCGTCAAGGTTTGGTTTTGGAATTTAAAAATGGAGTTTACAAGAACCAGTTGGGTGAAAGGTGTAACGAATATTCCTCGAAGAAGAAGAAGACTACGGGGAGTTGGGGACCAATAAGAAGAAGAAGAAGAAGAAGAAGAAAAAGAAATTTAAAAACTTGAAGAAGTAGTTGCAGGCAGATTTGGAACATTAACTATTTCAAACAGTGAGGGCTTTAACAAAAGGGGCGGCACTCTCTCTCTCTCTCTCTCTCTCTAGGTAACACTAGACTTCTGGGGTGTCAGAACTTAACGGTCAACTAACCAACGTTGCCGACTAGGGTTTTAGCTCCAGTGTTGGCTCGTGACTTTTCAACAATACACCAGGCCGTTTGGTCATAATGTCCGGTGGTCCCAAACCAACAGAGTACACAGTGATGGCAGAGACATATCTGCCCTTTGGTGCCCTTTTCTGGATTTGGAGATCTGAATACAGTATTTTCTGTCAGATTCGACAAAAGAGGAAAAGTGCTCATTTTCTTGTTATGTATAAGCTTTCAATGTCGTTTTTAATGGTTTGTGCTGATGGAAAATGTCTAGGGCATGTAGAATTTTGCTCATCGGGAGTGTTTTTCTTAATCTTTAGATATCTAGTTTAAATGAGATTCGCATAAGTGATGCGCCAACAATACTTCGGCGCTTGTCGGTTTCTATTAGTATTGGACTTGTGAACTTGAGTATTGAATTCATGTTAAAATATTTTTTTCCTCTTAGTTATTAAGAATATATTAAGATTTAAACTTCACGTCAGCATGTTTTAAATTTGAGTATAAGATGACACTTAAGTTCTTACCAACTCGACTACATGTGATGATGATTATTTTGCTTAAACCTTAAAAGATATAGATGAAAAGAATATTATGTATTTCACTCTAATTTTATTTGGTCATCATTATATTAGAATATTCTTTTCTTTCCTAAAGTATTTATTATTTAAAAATAGAAACACTATTCCCTCTCTTCCTTTACGAACTGAATATTCCCTCCAAAATCCAATCCCCTCCGTATCATCTCTCATTTATTTTCTCTCCCTTCCTCAGTGTAACAACAACATTACACATCAATCCCCACTCGCACACGCGCCGCGTGCCCCTTCTCATCCCTCCATTCTCTACATCCCTACACTTGGATTCATCTCATTCCTCCCCACAAACCCATATCCACGCGCCTAACACATGTAAGTAAATACAGACTCGTCCAGTCACAGAGAAACAACCAAAGCTTCTTTCTTGACAGAGACACAGAACCAATTGGGTTGCAATTTCATGATCAATCCCACAAATAATTGAAAACCCTCTTTATTAATTCTGCAATTCCACCTCTGCTTGGTGATTTGAGCCTGTTGGGTTGCTAAAGATTCAATCTTTATCGAAAAAGATTGGGGATTTTGAGCGCGGGAAATCGATTTGGGAAATTAGGGTTTTGGCGAATTGGGAAATGAGGGTGAATGGAGAGACTGAGATTGAAGGTGAGAACAAGAACACCAAGGAAATTGAAGAAATCGGAGAAATGGGTTCGATTGTTGGAGCTGAGTTTGCTCAGCCTCCTGTAAAGCTTGTAGTTGGGTACGCTTTAACATCAAAGAAGAAGAAGAGCTTCTTGCAGCCTAAGCTTATTGGATTGGCTCGGTAAAATTACCCCACCTTTTGTTTTTTTGTGAGTTTTAACTTTGTGGTTAAGTAGAAGCACACACGTATGTTTTGTATCTATGTAAATTTTGAAGAAGCTTTGTGAGTTTGTGTTTTGTTGTTTCCTTTTTTGGGTATCCAAAGGTTGAGTCTTGTTTTCTAGTTTCAGATTGTAATGGATGTTTTTTTCTGTCTAGATATCGGTTACCTTTGGCCATATTGAGATCAGCTAGTGAGTCTCAGACCAAAAAAAGAAAAAGAAAAAGAGAGATCAGCCAGTGAGTCTCTTGGCTTAGCATACTGCTTATTCAATTGGTATATGGAATCTAGGTGGATGGTTTGTTTCAGTCAGACAAATTGAATTGGGAATATTCCACCATAGATGCCATTTGGAAGTGTCCATAGTGACGAAACTAAAGTAATTTCTTGGTACTTGCTTATGTTGTTCATAGCCTTCCAAAACACTTAAGAATTTGCCACTTCTCTCTTGCTGAGAAATTTTTACATTCTTGTCCTTTGAATATAATGTAATTGTGATGGTGGTTTTCGGATTGTTAATCTTGACAGTGGCCAAGAACTTTTAGGCGTGTTTACATCTTGCTCCCTGCACATGTTAATAGATATTTTGCAGATTGTTAATCATTTGCATTCTGTGTTATAGTGAAACTCTGAACGAGTCAACACCCATAAAGTTGACCTTGATATGTAACCTTATGCAAACTTTGCCAATTGTCTCGTCCTTCCAATGACTTGACAAATTCATTTAAAAAGCTCTCGCTATTGCTCACAACTTTCGCATCTTAATTATATGAAAAATTCCTCGATGGCTCCCTGTTATTTTAATCATTTGTTGGGTTGGCTGGCTTTGGTAAATAATTTTGACATCAGTAAAGAAACCAAGATATATGTTCTCTAGTTTCATATGAAGGGTGAGTGATGCTCGTAACCTCTGTGACCCTGAGTATTAATTTTCTATATGTGGGTGCAGGAATAAGGGTATATCCTTCATTGCAATTGATCCAAATCGGACACTTTCAGATCAAGGTCCGTTTGATGTTGTTCTGCATAAGGTGAGTGCCCTCATATATTCCTTTAGACCCTATTTTAGTCACTTCTGAGAGTTCTTTGTGTCCTGAAAGCTTTGTTTTTATTATTTTTTTTCAAGGCTTTTTGGGTTGCATGATTTGCAACTGGCGATCAGACAATTTTATTTTAATTTTTTTTTCATTTTCAACGGAAAGAATAAATAAAAAAACAAAGGCTCCAGTTTATGTTTTTGTTGTACATGACAAACTTTTTTCCTTCCAGTTGCTGGGAAGAGAATGGTGCGAGATTATAGAGGTTTGTTTATCCAAATTTCTTCCTTATCCCTCCTTTTCCTCAGTATAACTGTTGGTCTTATGGTATGAAAGGGTGTCTAATATATAGTGTTGGATGTGAGTGGTGGTAGTCAGTTAAAGGTCATATGTCCTAACCATTAAAAATATTTTTGTCTGACACAATTTACAGGTTCTTTTACGCGTTGTCATGAATATTGATCAGATAGTTGAAATCAGTCCTCAGGAATAGTAAGCAAGTGAGGTTGTTATTGTTCTGCTATTCATCTAGAGAAAACTTATTAGTGTGGGTGAGGTTGGTTGCAAATATTCTTGGTATTTCTTTCCACATAGTTGTTTAGGATTCTATTTTGTCTTGGTCAGTATTTATGTAGTCTTTTTTTTTTCTTCTTTTTTTTTTTCTTTTTTCTTTCTTTCTTGAGGCTGTAATGAGGAAACAGTACCCAGTATCAAATACTATAGGCTTCTTCTGTAGGAAGAGGCTGCAGGCCTGGAAGTAGAATAAAGACTAAGGATCTATCTATACCTTAAAGTAGAATAAAGAATAAGTGTTTCATGTCTCAATTAAAAACTGAACCATCCTTGGTTGCAGATTTCTAATTTTGTAGTATAATTCTAATTCCAAAAATTTTAGCAATAGAAATTATAACCACATTTTTATCAACTTTTGTGTCATATGCACACACAGATACTGCAAAATTGACTGCATAGAAAAGGACAAAAGTGTCGAGCTTCAGATACCTAGATATCCATTATGCATACATTTTCTGATGATCCTCCACACTAACTCTAACTTGCCAGTAACTTAGTTTCATTTTGGTCTATCCTTGATGTGTGAAGAGTTCCATCACATCTTATCATATTCCCCATATATCACCAGAATAATGCTCATGAGAGCTTATTGATCTGCCCTTGGTGTTCAAATTATTTTGACATGGCTTCATGATTTGCAAAAGTGCAATCTAGTTTTTGTGCATCACAATGATCCTAATTTGAACCTTTTCTTTTGAAGGATTACAGGCAAAAACATCCAGAAGTTACTGTTCTTGATCCGCCAAATGCAGTACAACATCTGCACAATCGCCAGTCCATGCTTCAAGATGTGGCAGATCTAAACTTGTCTGACTCCCATGGTATGTACTTTTTCCTACATGGACACGTTTAAACTGTAAGAATTCCTGTTTTAGTTTCTTTTTCATCCTTCTTTATGCAAGACTGCAGATCTTATACGTGAAAAGTAAAGGGCATGGTTTGTAAGCAATTATCATTTTGGTTTCTGCAGGAATGGTTTGTGTTCCAAAACAATTGACTATCACAAAAGATACATTATCTATTCCTAATGAAGTAGCTAAATCTGGGCTAAAATTGCCTCTAGGTACATTTCTCTTTTTCTTTCTTTTGCTGTGTTTATGGATTATGCTTTCAGGTACAATCATTTAGCTTTTAGTATCAAGATACTGTTTTCCCCTTTGGATGAAATGAATTTTTGGTTACTGCTACCATCTACGAACCAGACTGGTTGGCTTAGAGATCTTCTTGGGATACATGGCTAATGCATGTCCTGGTACAATGGTGTATGTAACTATGTATCCATGTTGATGGGCCAGAGGCAGGTTTCTTTCAGCAATTTATCATGGGGATTTGAGTTCAGCCATTGCAATCAAGTCCTAAATTGGTACTTTGTCTTGCAGTTGTTAAACCACTATTGGTGGATGGTAGCGCCAAGTCACATGAACTGTCTCTTGCTTATGACCAATGCTCCCTCTCAGAACTTGAACCTCCTCTGGTTCTGCTGGAGTTTGTAAATCATGGTATGCTGTTGTAATTGATGCATAAATGTTATCAGTTCATTTCTATTGTAACCGCACTGTAGTTCTAATAAAGAACACTGCTGCCTCATTGTAGGTGGTGTCCTGTTTAAAATATATATTGTCGGGGAAGCCATAAAGGTTGTAAGGCGTTTCTCTCTCCCTAATATCAGTAAACGTGATCTGGAAAAACTTGCTGGTGTTTTCCGTTTCCCAAGGGTTTCATGTGCGGCAGCTTCAGCAGATGATGCAGACCTGGACCCTAGTATTGCTGGTAAGATTATATCAAAACTTATTCCCTGGTGTCTTATCAAATTGCCAAGTGGTACGCCTCCCCTCCCAAATATATAAATAAAAGGGAACAGAATAAAAGAAGCTTAAACGTACCTAATTGTTGTGGCAGAACTACCTGAACAACCTTTACTAGAGAGGCTTGCAAGGGAGCTTCGTCAATGATTGGTAACCTCTCTCTCTCCCTTCCCATCAACCTGGTTTAGTGTTCTTTCTGACTGGTCGGACTAGTATGCTACTTTCTCTAGGGACTCCGGCTATTCAATGTAGATATGATCCGAGAGTACGGGACAAAGGATGTCTATTATGTCATCGACATCAACTACTTTCCTGGCAAGTATATTTTGTCAGTTCTATATATGATCACTATCGATCTACGTACATCTTTAGAAATTCAAATTAAGTTTAAGTGATTTTTTTCTTTATTTCTCTTTCTCTATCTTTTGAAATCCTGAGCCTATGTCAGGTATTGGTGGATCAGTGAATCTGTATATTTTGGTTTTTGGTTGTTTGGTCTAGATTTAGTTAGCATCCCTGGTACTTGAATGGTTTTATCAGAAAGGGAGAGTTTATTTGGAATCAGTCCATACTCCATAGTGACCATTTTCTCTCTCTCAAATATCTTAAAAATTAGAAAGAAAAAATGGTCAAGTCCCTAGGATAATTAGACACGCATAGTGAATTACTGGTAGCATCTATTTTTGAATCTTTGAATAGTTTTTGTAGCTCTTCCAGGGTAAGAGTTTAGGAGACTATAGGTTAAATTCTCAAGCATCAATAAAGACATGAAATTAAAACATTGTCTCCCAGATTATTCATAACTAGTGTATTGGAAGGCATCTAGAGTCTCCTCATTATGATGCCTGAATTCATTATTCATCGGCTTTTCAGGGTACGGGAAAATGCCGGAGTATGAACACATACTTACAGATTTTCTACTAAGCCTTCTGCAGAGCAAGTACAAGAAGAAACCTGCTACTTAACTACCGCAAGTACCCAGCAGCTGTAGGTATCTTAGAAAGTTAGAATGAGGAATTGTCATGTTTGCATTTAACTTCTGTAATTACAGATAGGTTAATGTGATGATTGCTTAAGTCACAAACATGCACATAATGTTCTTGCTATCTAAGGCCCGTAAATGTCGTATGTGTACACATGAGTTTCTCATTTCAACAAATCATCACTTCCAATAAATTGACAAATCTTCTTTTCTCGTCCAGGGGGCAAACACCAAATATCTCATAGAAATAAGAAAGAGAGTTTTGCCTCTGTTGGATCGAAGGTTCTGGCAAATAGGCTAAAGCCTCCGTTGGAAGACCTAATTTCACGGACGCAAAGTGCTTTCATTCCTGGAAGGCTTATCTCGGATAATTAATTTGTTGCGTTTGAGGTGTAACATTTTATGAAGAGACTAACGAGTGGTGTAGGTTATTGTGCACTCAAGCTAGACATGAGCAAAGCGTATGACCGGGTAGAGTGGCGATTTTTGGAGGCCGCATTGAGGAGTTTTGGGTTTAATGAGTCTTGGGTGAGTTGGATTATGAACTGTGTTAAAACAGATACTTGCTCTTTCAATCTGAATGGTGAGCCAAGAGGGTTGCTTTCTCCATCTCCTGGACAACGGCAGGGAGATTCAATTTCACCCTACTTGTTTCTGATTTGTGCCGAGGCTTATTGATGGAGCTAAATAGTCAGGAGAGGCTGCCTGCATGGGTTGAAAATTTGTGAAGGCGCCCCAGTCATCAACCATCTCTTTTTATGCTGATGATTCATTTGTTTTCTTCAGAGCTAATGAAGCTGAGTGTGGGGTTAAGGACAGGAAACCAATTTCCAAAAACGCTGTATTTCTTTCAGCAAAAACGTACATGAGGATGAGCAGCTCGAGTTAGCCGATTGCTTGGGTGTATGTAGAGTGGAAAAACACGAAAAATATTTAGGTTTACCACTGGAAATTAGCTACTCCAAGGAGCAATGTTCTAAAAATACCCGCCTAGACTCGATTAATCCCCGCCTAAACGTTAAGCGGTGCTTTACCGTTTCTGTCTAAAGAGCTAGAAAACCGATTAATCCCTCAATTAACCCTCCTAGGGGCTAGTCACCGACTAACGCCTAGCATGTTTTAGAAGCTTTTGGTTACCTTCAAGAGAAATTGAACAAGAGGGTACAGAGTTATTGTGGTAAGCGCCTTTAAGATCTTTACTTAGGACTTAGCAATATGCACAACAATATAAGATAAATGCAGAAAACAAAAAAAACACACAGCAGTTTTATAGTGGTTCGGTCTAACTTTGACCTACGTCCACTTAGTGATATCTCCTGAGAGATTCACCAGCACTATTGAAGAAATTAGGTAGTACAAGGACTTGTTGCAGCACCTAAAACTCCCTCCATGTCTAGTTCTTATCTCTCTATCACCTTGACTCTCTCTCTCTCTACAGATTTTCTGTGTTTTTCCTCTCCTCTCTTTGTTCATCCACAAGCCTCCTATTTATACAACTAGTATTCTTAATGCCTAAGAATACTTAATAAATAAGCCACATGTTTTAACTATTAAATCCTACGGTCTAGATTGCATCAACGAGCCAAAACACAACAATCTCCACCTTGATGAGTTGATACCAAACAGATTGTTGCTACCTTCAGGATGTCTTGAACCTCTTGAAGTAACCCCGAACAAACCTCCAAGAGCCTTCACCTTGGCATAATACTTCCTGCCTCATTGCACCTCAAGTGAGGAGGTGCTCCACCATAACTTAGCAAGTTGTAATACTGAGCAAGTTCAAGCAGCGCTTGAACTTCTCTACAGAAACTGACTTCATTAGAAAATCAGCTGCATTGTCATCTGTGTGAACCTTCTCCACAATAATAACTCCAGCTTCTACCCAATCTCTGATCCTGTGATATCGAACATCAATGTGCTTCGTCCTTGCATGAAACACCTGATTCTTTGCCAAATGTATGGCACTTTGACTGTCACACTTCACTACCACACCTTCTTGGTGAACACCCAGCTGACCTGCCAGCCCATTCAACCAAATAGCTTCTTTTGAAGCTTCTGTTAATGCCATATACCCTGCCTCAGTAGTAGAAAGAGCTGTAACTGCTTGAAGAGTTGCTTTCCAGCTCACTGGTCCTCCACCACAAGTGAAAACATAACCTGTTGTAGACCTTCTTCTATCCAAGTCTCCTGCAAAATATGAATCCACAAAACCAGCCACACATGCTTCTCCTTGTCTTCTTTCAAACATAATTCCAAGCTGCCTGGTATTCTTCAAGTACCTGAAAATCCACTTTACTGCTTCCCAATGGCGCTTACCCGGATTTGACATGTACTTAGAGACGACGCTCAATGCTTGAGCTAAATGTGGTCTTGTGCAAATCATTGCATACATGAGACAACCTACTGCACTTGCATATGGAACATTCTTCATCATATCAATCTCCTTCTGATTTGATGGCCTTTACTCTGCACTTAACCGAAAATGTGCAGCTAATGGGATAGAAACAACTTTAGCTTCAGCCATGTTGAAGCGTTCAAGTACTTCATAATGTACTTCTCTTGTGACAGCCATATTTTGCCTGCATTCATGTCCCTCCTTATTTCAATGCCAAGAATCTTTTGTGCAGCTCCAAGATCCTTCATGTCAAATTCAGCTCCCAACTTCTTCTTAAGTTTCTAAATCTGCAACATATCTCTACATGCAATTAGCATGTCATCTACATATAACAGTAGTAGAATTACTTCCCCATCCTCGAATACATGGTAGTAAACGCAGCAATCATATTGACACCTTGTGTAGCCTATTTTCAACATGTATGTGTCGAAACGCTTATACTACTGCCTTGGCGATTGCTTAAGTCCATATAAAGACTTCTTTAATCGACAAACTAGATTTTCTTTCCCTGTTTCAACAAGACCCTCTGGCTGCGACATATAAATGTCTTCTTCGAGATCCCCATGAAGAAACGCAGTCTTTACATCCATATGTTCAATCTTCATATCATACTGGGATGCCATAGACATCAAAAACCTTATTGAAGTGTGTTTGACGAATACCCTTTGCCACTAAACGTGCTTTGTACTTTATAGCATCATCATCATGTATTCCTTCTTTCTTCCTAAACACCCACTTGCAGCCAACAAGTTTTCTTTCTTTGGGTTTAGGAACTAACTCCCACAAGGAATTCTTATGCAAAGATTCCATCTCTTCAGCCATAGCACCAATCCAACCTTCCCTTTCTGCGCTTTCTATAGCTTCTTCATAAGTAGTTGGATCTCCTTGACTTATGGTCAAAGCATGACTCACTTCTTCTTCTGGTTCGAATCCATGCCGTTGTATCTTTCTTGGATTCCTCTTTGGTTTGTCAAGTGTTATGACTCTTCTTACTGGCTCAAGTGCTTGTGGGTTGAGAGGATTCTGACCCCTTTGTGGGGACTGCTCCACCTGAGCCCTAACTGGTGACTGTTGCTGCTGCTCTGGTTCCTCAATAGCTACCTGATCATTCCCTTCTTGCTCAATTTGCTCCATCTGAGATTGAGAGTCTTCTACTGATCATTTAGCTAATGAAATTTCGATTGCTTCTTCTTCATCAACGGTCGTCTTCTCCTTCTTACTATTAGCTTCCTTGTTCAATGGCATAGTCTTCTCATCGAAAACAGCATCTCTGCTGATCACCTTTTTCTCATTGACTATATCCCATAATTTATAACCTTTGACTCCTTTCTGAAAGCCGATAAACACGCATTCAAGTGACTTCGGTTCCAGCTTGGTTCTTTCATCCTTGGGAATATGTGCATAAGCACTGCAGCCAAACACTCTTAAGTTAGAATAATCAACAGGTTTTCCAGACCATACCTCCTCTGCACACTTTAAGTTAATAGCCCTTGAAGGTGATCGATTAACCAAATAACATGCATGGTTAAGCGATTCTGCCCAAAACTCTTCAGGCAGCCCTGCATTAAATCTCATGCTTCTTTCTTTGTCCAAGAAAGTTATGTTCATTCTCTCTGCGACACCGTTTTGTTGCGGAGTCTTCTTAATAGTAAAGTGTCTTGTGATGCCTTCATCCTTGCACAGCTGTAGGAACCGATTATCCCTGTATTCACCTCCATTGTCGCTTCTCAACACTTTGATTTTTCTGCCTGTTTGGTTCTCAACTTCAGCCTTCCACTCCTTGAACGTAGGGAAAACCTCATCTTTTGTCTTCATAAAGTACACCCAAACCTTCCTCGAAAAATCATCTATGTAGGAGACAAAATATCTTGCTCCACCCATCGACTTAGTTGATACAGGCCCCCATACATCTGTATGTATATAATCCAATATTCCTTTGGATTTGTTCTCACTGCTGCCAACATTGAATGATACCTTGGTCTGTTTTCCGAGTGTGCAGTACTTGCAAAATTCAAGATTGCAGCTCATTACACCTTCCAGCTGATTCTTCTTGTGTAATTCTTGCAGCCCTCTTTGATTCATGTGTCCCAGCCTTTTGTGCCAAAGCTCAGTCTTGTCTTCTTCTGTACAAACTGCTGCTCCACCTACTACTGTAGAACCCGTAAGTTTATACATGTTATCTAGTTGCAATACACCCTTCATATAGACCAGCTGACCCTTTCCAACCTTGAGCACTCCGTTGTTACCTTTATGCCACAATCCTTCTCTATCCAACAAACTTAGAGAAATCAGATTTCTGCTCAAGTGTGGAACATGTCTGACCCTTCCCAATGTTCTGACAACTCCATCATACATGGTGATCTTTACTGCCGATTCCCATGATTCTGCTTGACGAATCGTTCCCCATCAAAACTGATCCGGTGTCCCTCTCCTCATATGTGTCGAACCAATCTCTGTGTGCACACATATGGAATGTGCAGGCCGTGTCCAAGGTCCAATGTCTAGGCGCGCCGGAGCTGGTTGAGATTGCGAGAAGCTCTCCATCATCGCTATTATCTCCAATAACGACATTGGCTGACTGAGAGTGTTCTCCAAGCATCTGCGCCTTCTTCTCCTTCCATTGTTTGCAATTTCTTTTCCAGTGGTCAGGTAAACCACACACGAAGCAACCATTCTTCTTTTCCTTGCATTTTCCCTTGGATTTAGACCTGCCTCTTTCTTCAAATCCACCTCTACTCTTAGACCTTCCTCTCTCATTTCCTTTGACATAAAATCCTCTTGGTTGAGAGTTATCTTCTTCTCTCTGCATCTTGACATACTGTTCCAGATTTTCACACACTTTGGCAAGTGTGATGGTCTCATTGTTGAATATCATGGTGGTTTTGAAGTGCTTGAATGATGGTGGCAGCGACTGTAATAGCATCATAGCTGTGTCTTCATCATCCATCTTTGATCCAACCTTCTCCAAATTTATTATACAGTTCTGAAACTTGGATATATGATCATGAAGATCATCTCCTTCCTCCATCTTGAGACTAAAGAGCTGTTCCTTCAAGAGCAACTTGTTGCTAATGGTTTTACCCATATATGTGCTTTCTAGCTTGTCTCATGCCTCCTTTGCTGCCATCTTCTCTCCGATGTGAAGCAGGACATTATCCGCTAGATGTAGCTCAATGGAGCTCTTTGCTATCTCACACTTCTCCTCCCAATCCTCATCCTTCATGGTTGTAGGCTTTTCTTTTAAGGCTACATGAACTTTTTGCTGGATCAGGATGTTCTTCATCTTCCTCTGCCAAAACGTGAAGTTGTCCTTGCCATTAAATTGCTTGATAGACAGTCTCACGTTTTCAACTTCTTTCTTGCTGTTTGCCATTGCGAAAACCCTAAACCAGGCTCTGATAACACTTATTGTGGTAAGCGCCTTTAAGATCTTTACTTAGGACTTAGCAATATGCACAACAATATAAGATGAATGCAGAAAACAGAAAAAACACACAGCAGTTTTATAGTGGTTCGGTCTAACTTTGACCTACGTCCACTTAGTGATATCTCCTGAGAGATTCACCAGCACTATTGAAGAAATTAGGTAGTACAAGAACTTGTTGCAGCACCTAAAACTCCCTCCCTGTCTAGTTCTTATCTCTCTATCACCTTGACTCTCTCTCTCTACAGATTTTCTGTGTTTTTCCTCTCCTCTCTTTGTTCATCCACAAGCCTCCTATTTATACAACTAGTATTCTTAGTGCCTAAGAATACTTAATAAATAAGCCACATGTTTTAACTATTAAATCCTACGGTCTAGATTGCATCAACGAGCCAAAACACAACAAGAGATGGAGGGTTTTTAGGACATACTCATCAAAGCTGTGCTTCAATCAAAGTTCTGGTGGGGTGATAAGGGAGAGGCAAAGAAGATCAGAATGGGACCGTCTGTGCAAAGGGGGGGGGGGGGGGGGGAATGCCACAAACTTTAATTCATTGTCACAAACATGATACTGTATTTGTGTTAAATTCAATGTTTTTTTCATAATCCCGCAAGTGAATAAGCGTGAGACGAGCAATATCTGTCTTTACTAGCTTAGCCTTTGATGTATGTGAAAGAGGAAGTCATTGCTAGTAGTAACGAGTTGTCATTATCCATTGGTTTTCATATCGACACGGGATGCCAACTGCCGGATGCAATGGTAGCTAAACGCAGAATTATCTTTCATTCCAAGGCATAACTCGTCTCCAGGAGCTTCGTAGTCGCATGACAAAGAAATTTAGGATGTGTTGCTCGCACAACTCATAGGGATCAATCATACTCTGAATTACTTTGCTATTCATTCGTTTAAAGCACCAACCAAAAAAAAACATTTCGCCACTTGGATTCAATAGATAACGTTTGTTACATTGGGGGATCAAACCACTGACCTATGCTAATCCAATTCCCATCCCTAACCTCCTGGCCTAAAATAATTTTTTACAAAAGATGCCTCCTAGTCTTTACATTGTTATTTACATATGTACTGATGTAGAACTACTGGTAAGAGGTCCGATTCCAATCAAGAACTAGTCAACTACCTTATACACATTAGTCTATGATTGGATGCATATACGACAAGGTCTTGTTGTAGCTCACTAATATGTACAAAATATGAACAGGTTTATGTATGTTCGTCTGCAGCTTACCAAAAAGGACACCACCTGAAAGAAGCATGATAGCAGTGATTAGCAATGGACATCAGTTCTCTACCACAAAAAGAAAAAAGCAATGGACATCAGTTTTGTATAATGTTTAATTAAGAGAAATGGAGATCAGCTTGGCATCTAATATTTGTTTCCAAGCACTCTTGACCGAGCAATCTAATAGTCACTATTGCTTGTCCAGTGATTGATAACCTTGCCAGACTGAGCTTTTAATACCAAAACATCCCTCATAGAAGCCGAAAACTAAGCTCATTGCAGGTCTCTTTCATACCTATTTTACCTCATTTACTGTTTGGACATGCAGGAAAACCTTGATTTTGGCATGAGAGGAGAAAATTTGCTCAGTTTCTTACCCGACATAATTCTGGCACAAATTTTCATGAGATATCGCCTGGCCAATCAACTTTTGAACTTGCAGCTTAACAGATAAACCATGATCAACTTCTCGAGAATCTCCAGAAATCAGCGTGCTGTGGTCTACAACATGCTGAATAGAACTAGATGATACGGAAGAATTGGTGGAAAAATCACGCCCAGTAAGCTTATTACTCATCCGAGCCATTACAACAACAGCACGCTCATTTAAGACCTCATTAGCATCACCAAGTTGATTAACAGCCTACATAGATTGCAATTAGCATTAAGCATGCATAAGACTATCATTTTGAAGTACCTGACATGAAAGATATCTGACGTACCTGAAGAAGTTCCCTTTCACGAGCACCACGTTGAGGTTGGAGAAGCTCTCTAGCTGGAGTAGGTTCTTCGGCATCCACAACAGGAGGAACATGACTATTTGCTAACGTAGCCACTTGTGGAACTTCATTGAAGTTGAAGAGACGCCAGTTGATGAGAGGATCATGAACAAAGGCCTGAATATAGATGAACTTACGAATTAGCTCCAGCCACCCACATCAGGAAGGCATGATTATTTTGACATTCCAAGTTACTTCTGTGCAAGTCAATAAATGACTGCTACAATAATTGGGCTAGAAAGGAATTGCCTATTTATTGACATATTTGCCCTGATATAATTGTTTACAGTTTTGTAAATACTTCTCATCCACAAAAGTATTATTCTGATTACCCAATTAGTATCCATAGTCAATAACTCAATACTGAGTCATAATCTTCAAATTGAATTTCCAATGAAGTAAAATAATATAGCGAAAAATCTGGTCGTTTGTACCTCCATCATAGCCATAACACTATCTTTATGTGTTCGCAGAACTTGCATGACATTTTCACAAGTTGAACGGAAGTTGCCCTCTATACCGCTAACCTCCATTGCTTTCACCAGCATTCTAGTCAATCGAAAGGGGACCTGTAAAAAGTAAACATGTAAATACACACGAGAAAAATATTGTATAACGAAATAAATGTAAGAAATCAAACATGAGACACTTGGAATGGAGCCACATTACCTTCTCAGGAAACTTTTCACGGTTCATAGACGCTTCAAAGCAATCCCCAAAGTCGATGTGCAAGATCTTCCCACTGTACAACAGCATATGAGATGCCAAAAGTTATATCCAATAATGAGAACTGCTTAATTACCAACTGTACTTACCTATAGCGGTGCAGCATAAGATTGCTTGGATGACGATCACCAAGGCCAAGAAGGTAACCGACCTGTAGAGAGATGGAGAGAGAGGTTTAATCAATAAATATTTACTATGACAAGTGGAAGTTTTACCAATCAGATGGCTTTCGGATCCATTTTATTAAGGTTAAGGAACTAATAAATTTGTTTAAATCCAACAACAAATGTAAGGCAGAAATAAGGTAGTACAAGGAAAATATATACCATGCTCATGACTGCCAAACTTCTCGTGTAGTTTGTCCTCCTCTCCAGCCATACCTCTGAAGTGCGACTTTTAAGCCAAAGAACCTATCAAAAGTGGCTCTAGTCATCTTCCCAGCACCCTCAAGGTATTGAAAGCAACATACTGATGAATATATCAGAAAAATATGCATTTCATAAGAATCATACCCTTGATAGGTCATTTCCCTCTGTATTGTGCAGGGCATACTCAAATACTTCCACTTTAGCTATGAGTGGCAAATGATCATAATCAGGAGCAAAACTGAGCATATATTTGTGTTCTTGATTAAGAGTGATCTGAAACAATGAAGCATTTAGAATACGGAAATTGTGCAGCCAACTATGAAATCTATGCATCCAGCCACCAGATATAACATTCGAATCCTATGAGAGAGAGAGAGAGGGGAGATAACTAACCTTTCTGGCATCCCTGTACTCCCTAATGAGATGGTGAAGGGTGTCACAATTTGGGACCCAACCAATCAGTCCACTGTTTGGTGATAAAGGAATGACAGAATATCGTTGAATGGACAGATCCTTCTCTTGAGTTTTTCTAGAATTCTCCAGTAGCGTGTTCACCAAACCAAAAAGCTAAGAGAATGGAAACATGTCAGAATTAGTATAATGAATAAAGATTACAGAAATAAATATTTTTGAAGCTGTATAAAGGAAAATTTTAAAAGCATTTACTGAGGTAAGATGAAAAGAGTACCTGCATGACGCGTTCATCTTGGCGCAAGTCTTCATGTCCCTTCAGCAAGAAGGCATAATCCTCACCATCACTCCCATGAATTGTTAATTTCCTTGGTCGCTGTTTGGATGTTATGACAACAAGCTGCCGTGCAAATGATGCAATTGTCACCACCGGAGATTCTGCATCAGGAAATCATATATACTGACTAGGTCGAAAACCATATTTTTTGCTCGAATGCGAATGTGTTAATACCTGCTCGATAGGTACCAGGAACAGCCAGCTCTAAATCACGACATTCTAACAACTCTGGCGAGACAGACTGTCATATGCGAAGATATCTCAGAGCACATATATTTATAATGCAATAAGTTCAACTGAATGGCTGAAAAGATCTGAATACCTCCAAGTCCAGAGTAGTAAGACTTTGCAGCTGCTTATCTATTCGTCTGAATACATGATAGTAAAGATCCCATGCCTAATTGAACGATAAACTAATTCATTAGCCCCAAACATTACGGCAAGAGAAATATTAAGAAAAACTATATCAGTAGTAGATTACACATGACTTATGCAAAGACCCATTTCATTCGTGGAAAAATTAATCCTTGGGAACAATTTAATGAGATCCAATCTATCATAATGTAGTTTTTACAATACAACATGGACTTTTACAATAAAGCATAAGGACTTCTGTGTTCCAAGATTTTTATATGTTTTCACATACAGTTTATGGGACAAACAAACATATTGTCCTACTAAAATTTTCATACCTGTGTAAGCTCAGCATCTTTTCCAGTTCTCTTATATTTCATGCAACATTCATAGGCCTCCAACAATTCATGACGATAGGCCTGAGATAAAAAAAGGTGTTACATTAAAAAGTAGAGGACTGATATCACACCGAAGTGAAAGAATAGTGTAATTTAGGAAGGTTTCCAAGCTCTTGTTTTGGTCTCTTTCAAAAATAATAATCTGAAGTTCAGGGTCCCCCACAAGTACTGAAGCTACCTCAATGAATGTTGTCTCCTTTATTGTAGTATTATTCTTCATAGCCCCTTCCTCGAGCAAAAGATGCAATGGCTCCAATACTTTTAGCATGCCCTCAATGTTATGTTCACCAAAATACAGACGACTAGCTTCTTCCAGAGCCTCATGCCACATTTCATGCCAGAGGATTGCGACCCGGATAAGTTCCGTTGAAACTAGTTGTGCCTGTAGATACGAAACCATCTGTAAGTCCGTTGCTTTTTATTTTTGTCGAGGGAAGAAAATCAAACATATAACAGAAACAAATTCAACTATTCTTTCACCTGATCCACAAGTACACCACTATGCTGTCGAACTTTTTCAACCACTTCTTCAGCGGCAGCTCTGCGTAAAGGACTTATTGATTTACATGCTACTAGGAGAGGGTACATAAGAGCCTGCGGAAGGAATTCAGTTAATAGACGAAATGTGCAAGTCTAAATCAGATAAGCTAAAGGTACTTATTGTTGCTGTGAGATGTGTGAAAGGAATTTAAAGAGATCTTGCTGCTATTGCATACAACATGAAATTGGACAAATGAAGAAATTATAACTAGATAAGAATGACACAGCACACTTTCAGGCTGTGTCAAATGAAACCCGAATTATGTGCTAAGAAAAAATAAAACAAAAGGGATAGAACTCAAATAGACTGGTGATATTGAAAGTGGAATGTCAATCAAGAGTTGCATCATTTCTAAACCAAAACTGTAGGGACAGTATGAAAAAGAAAACATCAAAAGTATATGCTTGTTTTTTTTTTTTTTCAGTTTTTCTAATAAGACACTTCTGGTAACCACAGATTCGGATGAGAAGACCATCAAAATCAGACTTGAAAGCATCATGATACAAGTACCAAACTAGGTTCAACCAATTACTGCCCAGAAAAAGATGAATTACACAAAGAAACATCCCAGATACGAAATACATCTTGTCTAAATCTCTCCCCTTGTCATTAAAGAACTTATTGTTCCTTTCCAATTGAAAGATCCACAAATAAGCCAACACAGGCAAAGACGAATTGCCTTTTTGTTGACTCGGAGACCAGAATGATTCACCAGACTCAGAGAAATGAATAACTTTGTGCTGTGTTGGGACGATTAAGAAAGTAAAAACAAACAAAAAATATAAGATCTCTCTCCTGCAGTTTCGCACAACATTCTTTGTTGTCTCCTTTCTGGCATGCTAGTTCTAACACATAAACACACGGATAGAACAGAAACAAGTCCTCTAAAAAATTAAGTAAAATAAAAAATAAAAAACACAACTAATAACCAAATTCATATCTTTATATTTTCCTTCAGTACAAATTACAGACATCCAAAGCATACCTGTGGATGACTTTGTCCAATTCGCACCAAGAGCGACTGTATGAGTTCCCGTACAGCATGATTATTAGAATGTATCCTGGCAATTATTTGGGGTAAAACCACCAGCCATGTATTAATATTAACATGAGCAAACCCTTTTTGTAGCGCCATTTGAACTTCTGCAGTAGCTCCGTGGTTGAACCACAATGTAAGAAGACGAAGAATATCCTGAAGCAGATAAAAAAGAAAAACCTTGAAATGACATGGTAGAATATACAGGTGGCGATGTGTGATATGTAAATCATACGTTTACACATCTGGAAATACAAATGCACAACATTGATAAGAAACGTATGTTACTCAGAGCATGCGGTATCCTACTGTATCCAAGAAGTTTCCAAGTACAAAATTATCCAGGTAACCTTTTTTTTTTTCTTTGTAGAACCTTCCTTTACTCAGAAAAAAATTTACAGAAAAAAGTGTGTTTTCAAATCAAATGAAAAGCATTGTTCTTTAGAGCAGTATAAAGATATGCCAAATACTCGAAATGAAGCAGACTAAGAGGTAGGTCTGAAACACCTTCGACAAAGGGCACTTTACCTGTAAGCTATCATCAACGCCTTTAGTATTTGCTGAACAAGCAATTGAGTGAAAATATCCAGTGACGGCTGCAACAACAAACTGGGAAGCAGCGCTTGCATACCCTCTGACAGTATAAAGTGACATAACAGCTGTATTGAACAATGCCCATGTGTGCCATGCCTTTGCCCATTTATTTGCACATTGAGTTGCATTTCGGAAGGCAACAAGAATTTCTGCAAAAGTTAAAATTAGTCGATAAAAGAAGGTAGGAAACATATATTGACAATCTGCAACTCAAAAGAGTGGAATTACCTTGTATAGAATCATCATCCAATCCAGGAGAAAGAGCCCGATTCCAGGCTCCAAGTTTGAGATACACACGGGCAATAAGTGGGACACTTGGAGTACTACAGCTCATCAAGCCAGTCGGTGTAACTGATTCAATACTAGGTGAAGTTGAGAGCTCCATTGCCAAATTCTGAACCATGTCACAGCCAATTACATTAAGAGGTTAGAAAGGAAGGTAGTTAAAGCACAACTATTTCTCATTGGTGCTTCAACATGAAGAAAAATATTCCCAACCTGCAGCCTAGAAAACGCTTCCTTGCGTTTAACTTCTTCTCCAAGTGACCATTGGTATTTCAAATATGCAAGCATCACTTGCGGAGGCCCATGGTATCGCACGCTTTCATGAGATGTCTCAGGGTCATACTAAAGCAATTAAAAACAAAGTTAATGTAAAGAAAGAAATATGAGAGTACACACAAATCTAACATCCATGGAGAACTATGCAGCACCAACCTGTAAGAGTTTGACTAAAGTAGATCTGGCCTGACTAATTCGCCCACTTTTCCGACAGAGGGTAGCAAACTTTAGCCAAGTATCAACATCTTCAGTAGGAGGCAGAACAAGTGCTCTCACTGCTAAAAGTGCATGCCATACCTGAATATTCAAGTACAAAACAAGTAAGAGGTATAGAATCTAGCTCATGAATGTAAAGCCAGACAGCCCTTCCACTAAGGGATCCCTTTTTTTGGCCATTTCTAGGGATAGGGTTTAGGGTACCCTAAACCCCAAAAAGGGATCCCTTGGTGGAAGGGCCGTCTATATATAACTTATCCTAAACCCAAAAGGCCAAAATACTAAGAGTATTACTATAAGGAGCCTTTAAGTAAATATTATTTGACGGTAAGAGTTACTAACTATAAAGCATAAAGCAAACATACCTCAACATTACGTTTTGCTCCTTGTATCCGCTCATTCCACATATTGCGAATAAGGGCCCGTCGTCCTTCAGCAACAGGATTCACAGGAGGAAGTGTGCAATAATCGATGACCTAATAATTGATCCTCATATTATAACACAATATATATATGTAGGAAAACAAATTGAGCCCAAATCAATGGAGACCCTTGTCCTTCCCACCCAAAATACAAATAAAGAACTGAAAAAAAGAGGCAAAGCCAAAGGGGCAGACCTCCTCAAGTTCTGACAGCTGCTGAACACGAACCATATTGATATATGCACGCTCATAGCTCTCCAAAACCTACACAGTAAAGGATGTGGATGATGGCTATATCAAGAAAATGTGAAACGTTTAATGTTTTTGTAGTAACAAGATACTATTTTGCCATTGTTAACTCCATCACCAATGTTGATATATATAATTACAAACTGTTGTCGCTCAGACCACAATATTTCATGCAAATTCCCTTTAGCATACATTATATAGACCTAACTTAGAATTTGAACTACATCAAAATACTACAGTGGCATCCTCGAGCTTCTCAACACGAGTGAGCCCAAAACTTTGAAACACAATCAGTGCACAAGAAGAACACTAGTATCTTAGGACAGACATGATCAACATCATTCACCAGCTAGATTTTCAGTTTTCAATCCGACACCAATATGATCAATTTCAAACACCACCACAGACAGAAGCTTTCACACATTTAAGAGTTTTAAAGAAAAGATAGTAGACTCACCAAAGCAGCAAGCTCAGTTGCCAAGCATTTCCTAGCTCTCTCAACATACTCGCGTGCTTCATCATACTGAGGTTCAAAAGAATGAATCAAAAAATTTGAGCAGATAACAAACACTATGAATCAAAAAATGTCAAGCACCCCAGTTAATAGTTAATCCATCTTATATCCTTTATGGAACTGCCATTATTTTCTCTGCTCAACTGTATATTCTACCTAAGTTCAGCGACACAAAACATTGATATAATTGTATACGTAATCTAACGTACAATTGAAGTGGCCTTCAGAAAATAAAATTATTACACATACAAGAATAGAGCAATTGAATATAACTTGCAATGAAAAGCTTACTGAAAAGAGGTTTTTCCTTGTACATGAATATATGTCGGCATACTTAAATATAAACATTCATGATTTAAATATTTGAAAACAGATTTCGGGAAATATTTGTACATTCACGTTAGATCAAGAATACTATATAACACTGGTTTGGATATTTTATAAACCTAAGAACCTACTTTTCTTAATAAAAGTAAACAAATGACCAAATATAATTATACCTTTCCTCTTCGAACTAACAAAACAGCTCTAAAGAATGTGCCATTACTGCTTCCATCCCCACTAGCAGCAGTGTTCCCCAAGCCCCTAAGTTTGGTTTCATCACCATCATCCAATCGAGACACATATTCGGCCATTTGATCCCACTCTCCCATATTCCAAGCAGCACTTGCAGCCTAGCAGAATCAAAAATGTTTAGCATTAAAAAACTGGAGAAGAGAGGAGCACATGTGCTCATTTAACAACATACTAACCATTGGGGCCATTTCCAGTCGAGCAGCAGGCTCAGCTGGGGTCCAATATTCCTTAAACAGGTTGTTTAGCTCTTCCCATCGAGCCAAGGCAGCAAGGCATCGCATACGACCTACAGAAGCAACGAATACAAATCGTATTAACCAACTAGTGTAAAAATGCTACTGACACTAGATTCTTCAGAAAAAACTTTAGTTTCAACCACTTGACACTTATTTGACTTATCAATTGCAGTAAAGGCAAAAACCTTCTGGGATTGTAGATTGTTAGAAGTCTTTTTATCTATTTGGGTGGGAGCAGAATAAGAAAAGATTTGAAAATTTCCTAGTGTCGTGTGTCAAAAATGTTTGGGATAGAATTAGCTTCTGGTCTGCACTTTCAGCTTCAGTTACCCAAGACTTCGTACACTATTCCCTCATAACCTTATTGTCAATCTGTAGTGTCTCAAGATCTCTTTTTGGTCAAGGCTATTTTGGCGGAATTCTAGTTGTCTTATCCCATCATCTTTGAACTACCAAGTTGGAAATAAATGATATACTTATTTTGGGATCAACCATTCATTTCCCTTCTGTAATGTTTATATTTTTGGAGATAGATGTTGAATTTTATTACAGCTAAGAAAACCACAAGAGGAACAACTGTTTAGATAACTATTCCTCAAGTCTACCGACCTCAAAACTCTGAACTCCATAATCTTGCAAGAATACATAATGCTTTCTTATCATTGTTTTCTACCAATCCGAAAATTGGATTTGATGCCTAGGTCAGTAGCCTACCAATGACCAATCCTGGGCGACAAGGCAGCAGCAGTGACATTGTATTCAAGCATGATTGCATATGGTAGAAACTTGTAAGACAGACCACAAAAATTGCACCAATCAAATAAATATAGAAGTTGACAGCTTCAAAACGATCATAGTTAACAGTTGACACACACACAGGGAGGGAGCCATGGTAAACACCAACCTAAAGTAGCATCCAAGACAAGATGTTGACTCGATGCTTGAGATGCTTTTGCAGTGTAGGCCTTGAGAGCATCATCCCACCGCTGCAACTTCTCGTACCTAACCAAGTACAACTAGATATGAGTGATACTGTTTTGCAACATTTTTATGAAGATAGATCGATATCGCACTCAATTCAGATAAAAAAATAAAGTAATGGCATGGATGGGCACAATACAATTATGCAAAGCACCCAAAGAGTGGAATTTTCAGTTGCATATCCAAATCTTGTTGAGCTTATATTCTGTTGAACACCCAAATAAAAACAACGTATGTGTGTATAATAATGAAAATTACCATGACTCTTTCAGTTGAACATCCAAATTTTGTTGAGCATAGGTCAATATTCCAACCGCAGCCTAACAAAACACAAATTTTCAATTAAATGGTTCAATACATGTTCACGAAGAGATGAAAGTGACTAAAACTTACCTCATGCTGTTGTAACTGGTTGTTTATATGTATAAGTGCTTCAACTACAGCAACAGGATTGGCATCCATCTTCTTGGAACGTGCTCCTTCGAATTCCATTTCTTTGTAATGTAAGGCCTTTGCAAATGCACGACACTGTAGTTCAGATAATGCAAACATACAACATATATGTAAGAATCTGGACCTGTATATATACCCGACACAAGAATAGGGATAGTGGAAATTGACACAACTACACACACCCACACAGTTAAAATATATATATATATATATATATATATATATATATATAAATCTACCTTCTCTGCAAGAGCACCAAGCAGACGTATGTCTATAGGAAGAGGTTTCTCATCATGTTCCATGAACTCTGCCTTCAGAATCAATTATTTCAACAAATCAGTAAAGATGAACAGCGTTGCAATCTGATGCAAGACATATTTGATACAGTAGGAGTGTATGAGATGTTTTAGTTTCTTCCTCCTTGTTTGTAGACAGACCAAACAAAGGAACTTACAATAAGGACAACATGTCCGTACAATCCACTGGATTGCCACAGTTCAGATTGGGCTTCCTAAAATTTCTTCAGATTGGTTCCTCACAACAGTGATGATCACTCGGTCACCTGGTCAGTCACTGTTGGATTTATTGTCAAGAGTTGAAATTCAAAAATTAGATTTTTTTAAGTGTTTTAATCTCAGCTTTTGAAATTGAATCAAAGGGTGGGTGACCACAAAATCCAGTCACCTGGTGACCGAGTGGAAAAGTACAAAAGTAGAAATAAGCTCGATCCACCTATTGACAAAAAAGTAGGGAAATATTTATCTCCCTAAGGACAATGTTGCTGACAGGGAGTAATATTCCAAATATAATGTTTACTATGACCAGTTATAGGTTGAGTTTGGTCATGAGCAATTATACCAGATTTGTATGATGTTAATGACACATTTCCCAAAGCAGTTATGCTTTTACGCAAAAGTACTAAAGCCATACACATAATCATGCAATGACAAAATTTTAAGCATCCCAAGCTCAATCATCAAATTAAAGCTCAGTTCACTAGTGATCTTGAACTGTGTACATCAGCAGGAACAGATATCTACATACCAGATTTAGCAGTGTTGCCAAAATTTCAGGAGGAATATTTGGAGATGAAAATGCCATCTCCAAACTCCGAACTAACTGTTTCTGACTAGTCTCGTTTAGCTGTGACCAACAGCTAACAAATCCAGCTGCAAACAACTCCCGCCCAACAAAGGGCTGCAAAGCAGTAAATCAAAACCGACAACAAATTAGAAAGAATCAAAAGCAAAATAACCAAAGCTCCAAAGGAAACAGCAAATAGAACTACAGGTACGTATTATAAGAAATACCTGCGACTGTGCAAGCCTTGCACAGGTTCGTAGTGCAGGAGAAGGAGATTCCTTCAAAAGTTCAATACTAAAGTGTCTCATCCATTCTGCCCAATCTTCTTTGGTACTGCGTTGAGAAGCCTCCCCAGCAGTGCGTAATCGACCATCATTGACCTGCATGTACTTTAACTAGTCAAATAACCAACTTAAAGACAACTGTAGTAAAAACACAACATTGCTGGCAGAAACAGCAACGGGTCCAGATATAAGCGGTGCACAACATGTTACTCATACATCCAAACTCCAAATACGACCTCACAACATACTACCCCAGTCATTTTTCTAGAGAACTTTGCTTTCTTTCGTACACATTTGACAAAAGGTGTATGACAATAGTGCACTAATTACAGGATACATAATTACAAGAGATATACCTGATGACTTCGAAGCTTTTTCTGCACATCAGCCACATCATCGTAAGGGTCAATCTCTAAATCAGTTATACGGTCAGCAACAACCTCTGGAAGTCGTTGACTTAATCTTTGAGGAACACATAAAGGTTCACGTCGCTGCAAACGGGCTTCAATTTCCTCAAATTCCTTGTGCTGAAATGAAATAATTATTATTAAACTCACAAGTAGGGAATACATATCTCACCATTTATAATAATAACAATAAAGGGATAAAGTCAAGTAGACCCGTAAGTGATGTTTTAATATAAGTTTGTGTATTGATGGGATGAAGATGGTGAAATCCTCCCCAAGGGCATATGCTAGACAACAAAGCGCATCAACTGTGTCCTTCCGGAGGTCATCATTCTTCCTGTAATGCAAAAGCTTTAACAGTTAACAACGTCTGTCACCAAAAACCGTAAAAAACCACCTCTACAGAGGAAAATAAATAAATAGATGCAAATTCTGTGGTCATGCATACTGCTCAAAAAAATTTATCACCAAATTAGAAGCTCGAAGCAAGCAGTAAGATATTGTAACTCACTACAACATCAGGATGCAGACAGTGTTGTAAAATGATCAATAAATTAAAAAGTATATATATTATCCACAATAAAACTATAAGTAAAAAGATAATGTATAAGTTACTCCTTGAAGACAATTTCTTCGATGATAGATTTCTCAGAACAAGAAATGCACCAGGTATATAATCAAGTAGAATGATGGACTGGTAACACAGATGCGAAGATTAAAGCGTGTTATCAGAATCAAGGAAAAAGGAACGAACCCATCTAAGACTAGCTTCAAGTGATGCACAAGAGAAGATATATGACCAGTAACCTGCAGAGAATATAGCAGATTAAAATTTTATCATAGGAACATTTCAAAAGCAATATGACGTCAACAACTATACAAAAGAAAATGAAATACTTTACAGAGAAAAAACAAAAGTTAAAATATACCAACCTGCACTCGAGGGATGAGTTTGGTCAAAGTTTTTATAGCAGCACGTCTTATTTCCACTGAAGCATCCACTTTGAACAAACGAATTAGAGCGGGAAGAAGAAGATGCATATGTTCATCCAACGTTCCTACATTTGAGAATTGGAATGATTATTTATAGGTAGGCACATATAACAGTTGTATATATTAATGAGATGACAAACACATCAAATAAAATGCCTTTAGAGCTCTAAAGTCAGAAATCATCTAATTCCTTTGGCAGTTGAATGTCTCATGCCCCTGACTTCGGAAGCAGAAAGCCTAAAGCTCATTGTATTCTCAATCTAAAAAGATAATAAATAGAAAAGGCTATAATTTAAGCTATCAGTTTAAAAATACATAGATATATAATCTAAAACTTGCATAACCATCAGTTTTTAAGTTCTTCACCATATAGCATCAATCTATTGAACAATCCGCATTCATTAAAGTGTTAAACTGTATAGCTTCAAAAGATGGAGTTTACTAACAACGCAAGGGCTTCAATAACTATTTTCTCATCAGAAATCAAGACTTCTTTTATGATTGCAGCTTTGGTTAGTCAAAGTAGTCCCTGAACCATAATCCTCTAACCGTCACTCTAGCTTGGCTCAGAAGTAGAACCCTGAATCCAATATGAGCATTTCTCGAGGCTTATCCCAAACCTGTTCTAATAATGGAAACTCAGAACATGCATTTCTTTATTTTCTTTTTCAGGCCAGATCTTTTGGGTTCTTATCTCTATTTTGCAAAGTGTTGGTAAGAAGATCTCAGGATTTTGTATCCTCATATCTTCCATGTGAATAAGAAACTGACTCGCGGATTTAAATTCCAGATATTCAGCATATAAATCCCTGATTTTTTTAGAGTTCTTATATTGTCTTGTGATTGCACAAATCTTCGATGTTATAAGGAAATTCCTCTTCTCTACACATTTCTTTGCAGTTATGGTCAAGTGCTCCCTCTGGAAGCTTCTCACAGATGCTTCTCCAGAAAGCACCAACACCCAGAAAAAACTTCATTCCTGTCGAACCACCAAAAGCATAGTTGAATATCTCACAAACCCTCCCCATAAATGCTTAACCTCCTCACTGTTTGCACATCAAGGGCCCTACTATTCATTTCCCATCCACTAAACACACAAAATAACCATGATACACCCCAATAACACTTCCTGCTTCTTGCCACCACACTAATTTCATACTGATAAGTTATAGTAAACGAATAATTAGAGAAAGTGATTTAAACAGCAATATCAAAGATGATTGGAGTACTAACCACCAAACACTTCAAGGGTGTGGAGGATGTCAAGAACGTAAGTGTAGTCGTTACACCGTTCTGCATCACTTAGAACTTGGATACAGCATGGAAGAATATCATGAAGATATGTCCTGAACTCGTCGTTCAGGGCCAAACAAAGCTGCTCCACAAGATGAAGGACCTGAAAAAGAGTACATGCAGTGACAATAAGTCTCATAGTCTCAATCCCAGGGATTTGTAACCAAAAGAAAAAACCAACTTACCGGATAGCCAAGTTGAGGACGGCCACCAGCTGGGAAACTAAATGTTGACCATAGTTCTGAAATTAGAATCAATAAATCATGCAGATATTTCCGTATGTGCTGACGCACGATGGACACTAGAGTTCCAAGCTTCCATGTTATAAAATCCTTCAAAGCATCATCACATGCGCGAACTATATGGAAAAGGTCAGGCAAAACCTACAGGTAAGGGTAAAAACACAACTTTAAGTAAGCCAAACTCAAAAGAAGGTATCTAATTGTTAATAAGCTAAACATGTATCCTACTGTCAATTAGCTAAACCAGTGGAATTCAAGAAATAATGTCCTTCTCTTTTTCACATAAACAGGACAAGTTTCTATTAGAAAATAAATAAAGCTAATGAGCTATTATACAGGTCTAATAACGAAAAGATCATCAACTTGAGGACACAAATTTTAAACAAACCAGAATTAGACTTGTTTTAAAGTAAATTCCCCCCATGTTTCCTATCAACGTTGCAGTTCCCTTGCACAGTAAAATGATAGACTTGGGCAATTTCCATCAACTGTCCATGCCACAACTAGTTTTACTAAATGAGGGAGGTGCTTTCATCAGTAACTAATAAACTTCAAGAGAAAAAAAAAAAAAAAAAACTAAACTAAACTTAGAATATGTTTGGTCTTATAAAGGGATGTTTTATTCAGCTGGAAGGGATTTTCTGTCTATAAATTTTAGGACTCCTTTCTTTCTTCTATTATGTTGGACATAGTATTAGGACTGGTGCTTGATTATGATTTTGTGATCTTTCATTTGGCTTAATTTTGAAGTTGTGGGATTTTATTTACCCCTTTGTACGTATTTTCTTGTTTTAATAAGATCTTGTATACTAGAAAATGGAAGGCAAATCAATAGAATAGATCACATTTGTACAACTACATGTCCACCATAAAGCACATACGTTTATGTATACGCGTGAATTCACACACAAATCTGTGAGTGTGTGCACATGGATAATTATAAAGAAGTCAATCACAGCTGAAACGTTTAACACTGACCTTTGGTAAGTACGGAACACAACCGATACCCATTGACTAATCTCGCAATAAAATAGATAAGATTAGATGTCATAAACAATTACAACGATGCTTATCGATAAATTACAAAAAGAATACAAGTCCGGGGTTCCTAAAGTCTAAATACCTTGAATATGAACATAAGTGATCCGACAACCTTTAGGTGGTAAATACCAAGTGAAGGGTCCCTAAGTATTCGCATGAGAGAATTGATTGCAACCTGTACCCATATAAATGCTCAAAATAAATAATAAATATATATAAAAAATAATATAGAAATAATTGATCGTATTGAAGTACAAAATATGCATACATATACACACACACACATATATATATGTATGCATATACATATATATATATATACACACACATAGGTATATATACGGAGCCATTCAGAAGCAGACGTCCGCACCGTCCTTAAAGTGCAAACATCCCTCCGTTCTCCACTATCCGGCGCGCCTCCACCCGAGCAGACACCAGAGGTGTCCCCGATCACTTTCTCTTCCTGGCGAGATCGATCACCCAAAACTTCAGACAAGATCGATCTCGCGGGAAAACTGGAATTCGGCGGACTTGCACAGGCCTATATATATATATATAAACAGTTCCACTTTCATGCATTGCATAAGCCATGGATCACAACAGGCCACATAACCAGTGGTGTCAGGAATATCATGCATTGCTATCGCATAGAATAAGTACAAGATGTGTACAAACAATTAAATTCATATAATAAAGTAACAGATGTCATATAGCCGGTCAACTGTATACCGTAGAATAATAATCTTCAGATGTTGCAAATGATGGCCACAAGTCCATAGGCAGTTCATCTACAGATTGGATATGTTGACCAGAATCACTGGCATTACGAGTAACCTCTCCATGTGACCCAGGCAAACTTTGCTGATTTCGTTTATGCACATGAGGATCTAGAGCACCCATAATTCCAAGAACCTGTAGAAACCCAAGATCAACATTATCATAAAGGTGTCAATATTTTATAAGTTAAAACTGTACAACACAATCGAATTACAAGTATATACCTTTAGTACTTCACGTCTTGTAGACCATGCCAACTCACCATTAAGCAACTTCAATAGTAGGCCAAGTAAGAGTGGATATTCATTATATGGAGCTATGACATACCTGACAGAAGCAAAAAACAAAAGTTTAGCACAAAATATAATAGACTGAGATGCACTTCCACAAACACATGATTCCTTACAAAGTATCTTAGATCATAACTTCACTGTCAACAGTTGGACTCAGGTCTCATTTTATTCAAAATAGAAAATCACACTGGGTTTTCAATCCCTGCTGATGCAAACTTCTAAATTTAGTATTTTCTTGATTTGCCAATAAAAAAATTAAAAAGACAACTTATAAGAACTTTCAGTCAATGATACCAATATATAATTATTCTCCGTAGGAAAACAAACACAAAAACTCCAAATTAACATCAATAATCAAATTGGCAATATCAGTCTGATGTGCTCTTCCAATGAGGTCAGCAAGAATAAGCCTCAGTGATGCAATGTAAGGGGAACATGGTGCATACCCAGTGCTCTGTACAACTTGACCGAGAGTAGCTACAGCCACTTCCCGTTTTGTGACAGCCGCTCCATCCAATAAAGCCTCAACAATCAAAGGCATAAGCTCAGGTATATATTTTCTCATTGCAAACCCACCCTAAGAAAAAAAAATCAAAATAGATTAAATTATCAACCAAAAACAAAACCAAATAAAAGGATCAAGAAAATCAATGGCCAATGTAGTAAGATCTAGTAATTTGCAAACAAATGATAACAGTATACAGAAAAGGCTAACATAAGCAACGAAAGCACATATCAGCAAACTTGGAGACCATAATGAAAGAGCCCCTAGCAGAAAAAAGAAAATTGAGAAAAGTGAAACCATCTAAACAACTGGTAATTATACCAGATAGATTTCATTTCCAACTGAATACTCCAAAATTACATCAGAGACAGAGAAAATGAGAAAGGGGAAGGGTGGGGGTGTTACTTTCAGCAATTATTTTTGTAAATTTTCAAAAGGCTTAAGTTCAGCATATTCTCAGGTTCTCATGATCAGAAAGTATGCATTAAGCACCTCAAATGGCCAGAGTTTCTCCAATCCGAATTAATAGATATATAAACAATACCATGATGAACTAAACCAAATTATACCCACCACTCTAGCAAGATCCCCAACAGTTACAAGAACTCCACTAATGATGCCATTATTCGTGCCAACACCAGTGCCATCCATTAGCCTTGCCACAAGTGCCTGAACAACAAGACACTGAACACTGTCAGACAAAAAGGACTCCCAAATTCATTATCATTAAAAGACTGAGACAAGCAAGCACAAATAACTTATTCAACCTTGTGTATAGGAGCAATGTATGGAAGTATTAGTCTTTCACAGTTACGTATCAAACAACCCAGTAACTTCGCACTTTCTTCCCTGCATTTGCTATCTGCACTGCTGACAAGCAAGAGAAGTCAATATGTGACAATTTGACAGATCATCCTAGTGTTAAATCCCCTAACTACAAGTAACCTTAATTAAAATATTTCACATCACCTCAGACCCAAGTAGGTCAACAACTGTATGAGATGGCGGCGAAGAGCTGGAAGAACATAAGCAGGATTTTTTTCTGACAACCTCCCAGCCACAGAAATTGCAAACTCACGAACATCAAAATCCTATAATAATAGCATACATAGATCTCCAAGATTACACATAGAAACAGATAATTTTCACGCAATATATCTTGTAATAACTGGAAACTAAAATTGAACAATTTGAATGCGTGAAATCTGCACAATTGCATGCTAGTTAAAACAAATTAACAGGTACCTGTGCATAAGAAAGAAAGCTTATATTCCAACTTAACATCTAATTTATATGTCCAATAAATCATGCATACATTATCTAGACTGCTATAAATTCAAAAGAAGACAAAAAGGGGAAAGCAAACCTCATCATTTAACGCAGCAAACACTGCGCTGAGACTATCAGCCTGAGCCAGGAAATCATCAAAGCCTCTGTTCCCATGTAGAGAAGAAAATATTGAATGGCGCACAATCACATCAGCATCTGCAACAGCCTCGGTGAGAAGCTTTTCAACAATCTGCACATAGACCATTTCCTGTTAACTTTAAGGGCAGACAAGAAAAACCAAAAGAAAATAAAAAACATAATTACAAATTCAAGACATACATTACTTTAGTTGCGAGGCATTAGAAACTTTAAAAGTTTCATACCATTAACGTGAACATTGTTATTCTAGTTATACTCAGAAGAAAATAGATTATATATTATAGGGGACATATTGGTTCACAGAGAACCAAACCCAACATTCTATAGAAGCAAAAAACTGCATTATAATGACTAAATCTAACTCTGAATAGATACGTGTCATGTCAGTATAAATCATAATAATGTGGACTAAGGATGTACATTCCAAATACAGCATTCAATAAAAGAAAATGACGTTCCAGAAAGGTATGATCTTGACAGTCAAGAATGTAAGGAAGGCCACAAACGGGAGTGAATATGATGAAACAGGCTGCTGACTGTTATAGACTTAATCTTTAAGTGAGGTTCCCCTTTTTTTTTTCTTTTAGTTTTATCTTCTTTCTTCTCTCCTTTTTTTTCCCGGAGGAAGGGGGTTCCTAAATTTGGTTTACAAGGTAATAAGCAATTATGTCCAAGAACAAACCTCCTCAACAAGACGCCGTCGCTTTCCCCGGTTTGATCTACCAGAAGCATATTGTACACCAGAAAAGGAATTTGCAACCAATCTGCAACAACATAGCGCAGCATCTTTTCGGATGGCTCCATCATCATCATCCAAATAAACAACAACTGACTCTCTTGCAAATTCAAGAAGGTCGTGACCCTGAACCACATATTAGTTACTGTGAGATTAAAAAGTTACAATAATAAAAAAATACAATCTCTTTAAGGAAACATGTAACTGGGATGAAATGGATATTGATATGCAGTTATGCACACAAACCTTAAAATTGAAACGAGATAGAGTCTGCAAAGCAAGCTGCACAAGGGCTGAACCACCGAGGTCTGAAACATGCTGAGGGATATTCATCAAATTTCCCCTACCCATTCCAACAACCGACCTTCCCTGAGGGTGTTGGGATTTTGAAAGAACCACTGAAATGCATTCTAGCAAGCGATCTTGGATAGTAGGCAGCAAAGATGGTATACTGAAATGACAACCCACAATATAATAAAACTAGTTGGTCAGAGATGACTGCTCACAGAAAGAGCTCAAGAAAAGGTTCATGAACAAAGCCAGTATACCTGGTAGTTATCTTTTCAAGGGCCTCAACAAGCGTAGAGGAAAGACCAGCAGCGAACATAACATCCAAAAGACCACGAACATCATGTTCCATAGCAGGCCCCATCGCTTTTGCAATATTTCCAACACAAGCCAAAGCCTCAAGTGAGGGTCTCCCTCTACGTGGCGCAATCTGCAGAATATATTTGGAACAACAGTTAGCGTGGCGTTCACAAGCATGGTCTCTCTCTAGTTCACTACGAGGAGCAGTCCATAGAACAAATGAAACAACACAATTATTATAGCCTACATAGATAAAACAGGAGAGAGAAAATAGATTGATGTCTATAAGGATCAGTCATGTTGACATACTGCTTCACGTAAGTGAGGTGTAATTTGCCCCAAGTAGAAAAAAAGTTCCCCATCCAACGCACCGGCCATCTCCCCAAGTGCAATAAAACCACTGGAGCGCAGTTCAGCTGATTGTCGTAAAACAGAGAGGATGTGATTCATACAAGTCTGCAAGAAATAGCATTTCCTTACATATTTCAGTGATAAAAGGAAAACAGAAGTAAAAGACAATTGACATGAACATTCTGCCAACCGGTTGCAATTGCAAAATAAAGGAGACATTGAACAAACCTCTAAGTAGCTTGTAACAAATCGATCACGCTGAAAATGAGCAATTCGAGGTAGCAGTGAAGTTATGCTCAGGCGAACTAGCCTATCCTTGTGGTCAAGATATCTAAGGACAATTTTTGCAACTTCCCTATACCTTGGCATCATGAACTCACCTGTATTCCTGCCCAGATTAAAAAAGATTTCAAAAAACAAGTATGTGACAGCAGCAGATTGGAGAAGCACATGACTGCTGGGTCACCAAATATTTCTGGATAAGGACCTTCTTTAAAGCCTCGTGAAATAACAAAAAATTATACCTTTGATTACATGGACCCATTTTAAATTTCTTAGGTTACATTGGCTACCATAATCATCAGTATAGCATGATAACTGCTATCTCATGTAAAAACCTCATTTGAACTGGCAATATTCCATCTGACGCATTCATGTGCCCAAAATAAGAAAGTTTGTTTGGAAATAGTAGTTATAATTAAATGAACAGAATGACAAGTCTCTCCCAAACCCAATACAAGCTAGATCATCAGAGTACTATTTCTGCAGAAATGTGGTAGGTTTCATTGGCTAGCCAAAAAGTGAAACTAAGAGAGAGAGAGAGAGAGAGAGAAACCCAAAAATAAAAATAAATTACATCTTTACCAACTCAACCAACCTTAAAAGCTCTCCAACTGCAAGTAAAGAACCATGTATGCTGTGAACAGAAGCATTTTTACCCAATCCATCCTGTGTAGCCTCAAACATACGATAATACCATTGCACACGCCATCGTGTCTCACGTTTCTCAATAACACCAAGGCAAGCTCGCAAAGCTTCCACACATCGCTCTCGGATAGGCAATACTGGATCCCTCAAAGCAACCCAGATGACATCAACAAACTCAGGTACATGAACATTGAACACTGTGGAAGCATTTTCTGCCATTTCCTATGGTAACAGAACATAGCATTAAACAAATATGTTCTGTATTGGAATTTGAATCAGACACAAATCAAGCAAAAAAAGTCCGTGCAATGACATCACACAAAATTGGTTATAATACATGACAGGAGTGAAAACGATATTGCCTCTGGAAAACTTCACGAGTGTAATAGGTACTGTAATACAATGGGAAAAATCTCTTACTTTCAAGATCAAAACGGCAGCAAAACGTCGATACTCAATTCTGTCTCCACGTAACCATTCCAAAGCAATTTTTATCTAAGATATCAAGAATTTTCAGATACTTTAGTCACTACTCCAGAGTTATATCAAAGTGATAAAAGTAGCAAACAAACCTGGCGTTCCACTTCATCTGCAGTCATTGCTCCCCCGGCCCTGGCTAGATGGCCCAAAACTCTGCTAGCCAGGACCAAAATATCAGGATCACGTTTTAGCTCAAAGGCAGTCCTTATGTAATTAGCAAACTTTGAAACCTTTGATGCATTTTCTCCAAGTGCCACATCTATCAACTCATCAATAGCTCTTAGAGCTCCCAAATTTTCTGCAACATCATTGCTATCCAATAGAGCAGAAATCCGATCGTACAACTGATCCATGAAACGAGAAAATGCTTCTCCACCTAAGTCACGGGCTTGTTCTTCTAGATGCTTCTTCAAAGCCAATGAAGCCCCCTCCTGCTCACAACAGAGTTTAAGCCGCTTAAAGGCACAGCATTTTCTGACGGTAATACCATAGAGCCCCCAAAACTACTGCTAGCTTAGGACTAAGGAATATAAATCTAGCAGCACATATTACAATACTAACTCTAACATGAATATACTACCAACCATACAAGCTCAAAAATCCAATTTTACATAGTCCACCAAATCCAGTTAGTTATTCATTAGCAAAAAAAAACATAACTTAATCTAATTTACATTTCCTTTTCTTTCCGCACTCTCACATAATACTGCTAACTTATGACTCATAAACAAAAATTTAGCAGCAGATATTACTACCCTTCAGTTTAGCTGAGAACCTTAACAAACTAGAGCACAAAAAGTTTCAAATTTGAGCCAAAAACATAAAAATGGGTCTACACCACCCAATAACATAGACCAAAAACTCCCCGATTTCGTATATTAGTTAGTTCTTCTCTAGCAACAAACCACACACTAACCTGTTTCCTTTTCCTTATTTTCCCACACTATCTTAACTTCTACTGCTAGCTTAGGAATAAAGAACACAAATTCAGCACCAGTTCCACAAATCACAATGCTTCTTCTAATTAATTTATCTATATTGATCAGCAGATAAGTAACTTTTACATAGTAAAGTGATAAATTTCTCGAATTTGAGTGAACTTAAAACTGTTCTATACTATCCAATTCAATTAGGTATCACACCAATCAAAGAACCAAATACGACGCCGTTTGAACCCCTATCTTCTCCCACATTCCACTCCACTACTCACTCGAAACCGCAAAGCATTCATCTTTCTCAGTAAAATCAACACAACCAGAACGTACCTTGGGGTTGCCACGCGTGCAGAGGTCGGCGAGGATACGATTGAGGGCGTCAAAGCTGCCGCCGCCGCCGCCGGAGACGGTGCCGCCGAACCTCAGGGACTGCGCCGAGACGGCCATGTAGTAGTCCCAAACCCTAAACCCTTCCCTTAGCGGCGTATCAATGTCGTTACCGAATCAGATCTTCGGGCATCGGAGACGGCCAGCGCGGAGGAGGAAGAGAAGTGTGGAGGGCTTGAGCCAAGTTGTGAGAGAGCGGTATATATATGTGCTTAAGATTAACGCAAAAGCCCTGTAGCGGCTAGGTCGTCTTCTTTCTTGTGTTTAGTTCTTGCCTTTCTTGGTGGCTTTTGTTTAGGCCGATCATACTCATTACGTTTTTTCCTTTTCTATCTTCTTAATAAGATTTCAAATTTATTTTCTTTTCTTTCTTCCTTTTTTTTCTACCGAGAATATCAATTTATCTTATACTCAGTTTATCCATAATAAGAACGATACTCAGTTTATCCATAATAATAACCTACTCCGGAATGTTTTATGAGCGTTTATATAAAATCTCAATTATCGTATTCACAAGATTATGTCTTATAAATTATTGAGTAAATGGTTAAAGTCATTTGATACCTCATTCATTTTTTTGAATCTGTTGAACTTATTAAGTAAATGTTTGTTGTTTGCTATTTCACACGAACTATATTGTCATTCAACTAGCATCAGTATCAAACTAATAACAGTTGTCATTTATTAGGATTTTGTTTAATAATGGCCTTGAATTAAGCATGTTATCATACTATAGAACATATGTTCATGCTCAGTACTTAAATTTAGATGGACTCTCTGAAGTAACCGTATTAATATAGACTATCACTAAAAGCCTAAGAAGGCAAAGAAAAGTTGTTAATTACCGAATTCAATAACCAAGTCATATGTACTTCAGTCAACCAAACTAATATCAGTTTGTCATTTGTTGGGATTTTGTTAAAATGTGGCCATGAATTAAACGCATTATCATGATATTGAACAAATGTTCATGCTAAGTAATCAAATTTACATGAAATTTCTCAAGTAACCATATTACTAGAAACGCACCAACAGTTTTGAAAGGTAAAAAGAAGTTACGGATTGTCGATATTAATAATTAAATAGTTGTAATAATTAAGATATCAAAAGATATAGAAATAAAATGTCTTATGTAACACAACAGAGTTTATCATATAACACATTGTTCTCACATGGTATATCCATTATGTCCGATAGTTACAAGTTGAAGTTGCTTGGTAGTTGGTACCTCACTCTGTCTTTTGAATCTACTAAACTTATTAAGTAAGTAGTTGTTGGTTTTTTTTTTTCTTATGAGATGTATAAGAGATGTTATTCAATAGTCTCATTTGATATGCCACTTTCAATATCAATCAAAGTAATACTACTTGGCATTTGTTAGGATTGTGTTCAAAATGGCCATGAGTTGAGCACATTACTAGTCTCATACTCTCATTTAACATGCCACTTTCAATATCAATCAAAGTAAATACCAATTGGCATTTGTTATGATTTTGTTCAAAAATGGCCATGAGTTAAGCACATTACTAGATATGGAATAAATGTGTATGCGCACTCGGCACTCAGATGTTTAGAACATAGATTGAAACATCCTTCTATCATGTTAAGCTGTAGCGAAAGTTTACCATAGTGAAAGTTTGTTAAAAAAAAAGAGAAAAACATCTAACATGATGACTTTTATTTTTTTACTTAATTATGTTTTGAGTTCTTACCCAAACATGAAAGGCAACCAAAACCTTGTCGAAAAAAAAAATGAAAGAGAGACAAAACAAGAACCTCGTGATTTTGCATGTCATTGATGTGAGATGCCAATTTGGATGTTCAGTACTAATAGTTAGAGCATCTTTAGCAATAGCAATGTTGGCCATTTTGTAATCAAATTTTAACTAAAATAACTAAAAAGTCATTTTGACTAGCCAAGTTAGAAATCACTCTACACCAGTACTCTCTATTTCAACTAAAATTTGATTTATATTATCGATTAAATAAAGAAAAAATTATTTAAATGTGTTTTATTATTACATAAAATGACTTGAAATGAATATTTTGAATTAACATAAATTATATAGTCTCATCTCGTTTGCTAAATATAGCTAGCGAGATAACTAAAAGTTAAAATAGCTAGTCATTTATTAGTTTGCTGGAGCTGGTAAAATTGATAAAAAGCTAAACTCGGTCTCTAAAATAGTTAAAGACCCAATATAAAAAATCTGCTAAAAATGCTCTTATACCCTATATATCTCTGACTATTTCTATCGATCTATATAATTTTTTTTATCTATCCATATATATAATATATCACTAATATCAACTCAGAAATTAGTAGCCCTGCCTAATACTATCTAGTCTAGAGGCATAGTCTTCCTGTAGCATTTGAGTTATTTTAAAAAAAAAAATGGTAGCCCTTTTTCGCTCTGCTCAACAATCACTTATAGGCTCAAAGGAACAATACCATAGGCCTTCACAAACCATCATCAAGTACTGCACATCACAAGTTTGCAAGTAAGCCAGACTTTGGAGCATAAAAAATCCTCCTCCCCATCAAAAAAAAAAACCCTCCTTCGTTTCCACTTCACTATTGATACAGTTCATGTCTTGCACCCGTTAACTCTGGCTTTAGGGTCTGAATGAACAAGATTAGAGGCAGAAACTTGTTCCTCACCCCATCAATGACTGAATAAAATCCTAAGTTTCGGATTATTGGTAGCTTACATATGCTTCAAATATCATTGGAATTTGTATCAAGGAGTGAGTTTGAAATCAGATATGGGGGTAACTGATTGGATTATTCAAGTAGAGCGGAAGGTGGTGCAGAAATTACTAACTTGAAGAATGCTGAAAAGTATGCCTACCTCCCTACATGTGCAATGACAGTCTCATCTCAATTCTCAAGTGGCCTTAGTGAGATGAGAATGAAGATCTTGGTGATTAAGGATCAAGAATAGTCTGCAAATTGAAATAATACTCTGTGATCTTGAAAGTGAGAAAGAGCCAGTAAAAGGCAAACATTGCAAAAAAATCATGCTATTACCATTTGAAAATGGGGGGAGATACGAAATGATTCAAATACTATATAGTACTTGTCATTTACAACTTAAAATCATCAAAGTACAATCAGAAAGACTCAAACAAGAAATATGGAGGTTCCTCCACCAAAAAACGTTGCCTAGTAGTGCAATAGAGAACAAAGTGAATAGATGATTATCACAGAGAGGCAACTTGTTTTCTGATTATTCTACTTGAGCCAACATGAATAAAAACCTCTTCACCCTCATATCACCGCAGCGCCTACAAAATCGCAAACCATGAAAAACAATATCAATTAATATAGAATGTATTGATGCTGACTATTTTTCTAATGCTATGAGTAGGAAGAAGCATCATATATGCACTCACATTCTTGATTGGAAATATTTTTGTTGTAATATTCTCATAAAGATTGTGAGGTTATTGTGGAGTAATAACTTCTTCATCTGCATGTCTCTGCAGAACCAACCAAATTACTAACCACTAATTACAGTATACAGGTTATTGTTATATGTCTACAGAAGGAATGTGTGTGTGTGTATATATAATATATATAATATATATATACACACACATTTAACTCACATTCTTTACTGGGTATGTCTCGTGATTTGCAAAGCTCCCATAAAGACGATGAGCCCATTGAGGAGCAACAAACTCATCATTACCATGTCCCTGGAGATCCAACAAAGACACAAACCATGAGTAACAGAAACATAAATGATTTTATGAATCTCAAGTAAGAATTAGCATTGTTGATGAGCAACAAACTCACGTTCTTGATTTTGTTTTTGTTAATTGTTTGACTTCCCATAAAGACGATGAGCCCATTGAGGAGTCTATTGGAGCCAAGGCCTCTCTTCTATGGTTTTTCCTGAGTCACTATTCTCTTGGCTCTCAGGTTTATATAGTTCATTTATTCCTTGTGTTTGATATAAACTGTTCTGTAAGCTGCTCATTTCAGAATGACACGACTCTATGATCCAATTTCAAGAAGAGGGCCTTTTGTGAATCTTGTGTTTTGTACTAACTGGCATGATGAGACTTGTATTCAACTTAGTCAGCAATGGTTGTTGACATACAGTGGTAGCACCTCTCTTTTGCTAGATTTCATGTTTAGCTGATGCATCAGGTCCCATCAAGCCGTACGATGAACTCTTCTGCAAGTTGCTCAGTTTGGAATCCAATGGCTCTTTAATCCAGTTCCATGAAGAGGGTATGTCCTGGAAAATATGTATAGTGCTACATGACACATCAGGACTTGCATTGAATTGCTTATTGGTCAGTGCTTGCTGGCATATAAAGATAACAAGATTCAAGGTTGAGCTGTTTCCTTTCTTCACATAACTAGAGGCTGTGGATCTGATTAAGACAGAAATCAATGCAGAAATCAATATATAAATTGCTACAACATTCACCATGGAAACCTTGTATTCAGTTTCTGACACATCCTTCTCCTCCAAACGCTCAATGTCATCCTCTGCTTCACCCTCTTCATCAACTTTATAGTTTAGATCAACCTCTATTTCTTCATTGTCTGCTGCTCCAATCTGTGACTGATCCTTTTCTTCAAAAGATGCAACTTCGGAGATAGTCTCTATAGTGTTTCCCAATACATCATAGTCAACCTCTATTTCTTCATTGTCGTCTGCTCCTCCAATCTGTGATTGATCCTTTTCTTCAAAAGATGCAACTTCGGAGATGGTCTCCATAGTGTTTCTCAATACATCATAGTCAAACGTTGTTCCATGATCAAGACATACCCCCTCCTTTGAATCAAACAAGTTATCATAAAGCAAGGCATCCAAAGTGACAAACTCAACATCACCACTAGTAGGAGTCTCAGTTTGAGCATGAAGATGCACACATAGTTTTACATAATCTTGATCCAAATCTACTAAAGCTCCAGTCTGTAGCTGACCCTTCTCATCTAGATCCTTAATGTCGGCTGGTGATTCATCTTGTTGATCAACTTCTTCATATTTGAGATCAACCATTACTCCAATCTACGGCTTGTTCTTTTCTTCAGAAGTTGTGATGCAGTGCAAAAGGAGGGGGTTAACTCATTTAACTCATTTGGAATTTCAAGGAGTTTATATTTAAGTTTAATTAATAATTATTATTTCAAAATATGTCTATTTACTAGACTTGTTGAATGAGCATGATTCAATATGAGATTGGGAAGTGAGTATTCTAGAATGTATTAGAAGAAAAGGGAGATTATGCATTGTATTAGCATTTATTAGAATGTTGAGATAGCTCTTTAAAAAGGAACATCCTTGTATGAGAAATATAGACTTTTATGAATATTTCTATTAAGAAAAATAGAGCTTTGCTCTCTTTATCAATCTCCTTTCTTTAGATGTGTCTATGTTGTATTATTCTCTACCGATCCGTCCCCGTATCAAGCTGTATTGTCAGAGACACTCCCAATTCCACACACAGTGTACTCAGTCCTTCCTTCTGTTTCATAATCACTGCAATCAAAAACATAATGCTCATTAACCTACACATGCTCTGTCATAGCAGAAATCAAGTTATCAGCATACAAGGACTCCAAAGTGTCATACTCCATTTCAACATCATTAGTCATCTCACTTTGAGCTTGAAGATTCTCAACTTCACAAGCTTCATTATTATTGGTACTTTCGACTGAATTGGACTGTGGAAACAGAAGAGTCCCTTCCACATCAAAAACATAATGTTCATACTTTCAATCAAAAACATAATGCTCATTAACCTACACATGCTCTGTCATAGCAGAAATCAAGTTATCAGCATGCAAGAACTCCAAAGTGTCATACTCCATTTCAACATCATTAGTCATCTCACTTTGAGCTTGAAGATTCTCAACTTCACAAGCTTCATTATTATTGGTACCTTCGACTGAATTGGACTGTGGAAACAGCAGAGTCCCTTCCACGCTTACATTACATTTGGGACAATGGTCTCCAATGCTTTCTTTTAGACTCTGCTCATCTTCTGAACTTTGAAGGTAGATAACATCAATCTGTTTAGCCACTTTTACTACTGCCCCAGAAGCAAACTTACTATTTACTGAGACACTATCCTCATCTTCTGACCTATCTAAATCAATGACATGAACATTTGTTGTCTGATGCACTATTTTCCCAAAGTCGAAATTATAGTTGTCTATTTGTCTCAGCTCATCGTTTGAACACTGTAGGTCAATTATATCATGAGCAGCTGCTGCAGCTTGAGCGTTTAACTGACGACTATAATCCCTGAAAGAAAACACAACATTAGTGAGGAAGAAAAAAAGAAATCACCCAACAACAACCAAACCATAAGTCAAAAGAAATATACCTTATTATCTGGCAATTAGGGTTGGGTCAGTTCCTTGAATGGTTGAAATCTTTCCAATCTGTTTTGGTGCTCTTACGGTTCTCCTCTCTGCTGCACTGCTTTTCTTCTTTGGTTTACCTCCTCCTACAACTGTCTCACCTAACATCATAAACTCAATCATAGAAATCACTCTAAATCGATACTGTACAAAAACAGATCAAGTCCCCAAATAATCTGAACATATCAAAGCACCTATTTTGGTTTGGTTAAGCAAGAAGATTATGAAAATCATGAACATTGTTGACTCCAAGAGAAATAACTCCTCCATATGGTTTTGGTGGGACTTTTTCATGATTCAGAAAACTAAACAGATGTGCAACACTCTTTTATGTTCCTTGCCATTCCCTTGGACAAATAAAGCAACCATTTCTATTTGGTTTTGGAAAAACAATGAAAATTATTCATGATGTTATACCCTTTTGATGAAAAACAATCAAAGATTTAATGAGTTTTGGTGAAGTATTATGTAATCCAGGAAACCAAATACAAAACTAATACTCTTGTATCTCATCGTTCCCTTGGCATTCCAGTGAAACAGGTAACTATGAATGACCAAAGCCAAAACTCAAAACAAAAAAAATGATCAAGATGTAAATAAAACAGACGCCATCAAAATCCAAGTATTTCAATATATCTTTATGGGTATGAAGTATTTCAAAATATTTATATGGATCCAAGTGTAAACACGAAAAATTTGCGATAAATTATAGAACAACTCGTGTACAAAGAATAATATAATTTTATTGATATGAATGTGGGTTACAAATCTTTGTGAACTCATCTGATTCTATCTCCGAATATGGATTTGACTCATGGGTGACAAGCCCTTGTTCTTGAGACGTAAGGGGTCACGAGAGTTGATCATGTGACGAGTGTTTAGGATTTGGATTTGGTGAAGAACTGACTATTTGGGGGTTTGATAGTTCTTCAAGGGATTTTGAGACTTTTGAGTTTTCGGGAGTAATTTGTTCTCTCTTTCTTTCGGAAGTCCTCATCTTGATATGAAAGGGGGTATTTATAGTGTCAACATACCTCTATTTATGGCATGTAATGAAGATACTGAATTAATTGTATTTCCTTAATGGTAATAATTAAATTAATCAATTTTGATTAATTGATTTAACTATTAATTTTAACATAGTCAAATCAATCAGTCTTAATTGATTGATTTAATTACAACCAATAAGGTATAATCGCTTTGGATTAAATGTTCTGCTTTGGCCACGATCCTCAGTAAGGAGTGTGCCACCTCGCGGACGGAGAACGAAGGTGTGCAGAATCTTGACTTCCAAACACTACCAGAAATTTCACTTTGGGCGACGAAAAAAAATCGTCGCCCTGTTAACAAATTTCGTCGGCCAAGAACTTGGGCGACAACAAGTCGTCGGCCAAGACGTCGTCGCCAGAAGTGCATCGGCCAAGAACTTGGGCGACGAAAATTCATTCCGTCGTCGCCTAAGAGTAATTCTTAGGCGACGATACGGATTTTGTCGCCTAAAATCTACTTCTCGTCGCCCAAAAATATTCGTCGCCCAAGATTTAACACCTTGGCCGACGAAAAAAATTATCGTCGGCCAAGATCTTATAACCTTGGGCGACGAAACTAAATATTTCGTCGCCTAAGATCACTACATCTTAGGCGACGATAATTTTTTTTCGTCGTCTTATATGGTAAGTCCTTGACCGACGATTTAGCAATTTCGTCGCCTAAGATATATTTAAATTTTTTTAAAAATATTTAAATAATTTTTTTAAATATATAAATAATGTTTTTTTAATTTTTGCTGGAATTTTTTTTTTCGGCATTTCTTTAAATTTTTCTAATACTAAAATTTAATTAAAAATAACACAAATTTATAAATGTATAAATAATTTATTACAAAAATTCAGTCCATCTGCCTATGGAGAAACTCCAAATCTAACTCATCATTCCCGTTCGGAGGGTCCTGAGGCTGAGGCGACGGCTGGTCAGGCTGAGGAGGCTGCTCCTGAGGCTGGGGCCACTGAGGGTGGGCCCACTGAGGTAATGGTATAGGCGTAGGCATGGGCGGAAAATCAAGTCCGGCCGCATGTGCAGCGATGCAGGCAGTCATCCACTGTCCCATAGCCGCCTGGTTGGCATTGGTGACTTCATTCATCCGCTCCATATGCGCAGCCGTGGAAGCCGCATATGATTCCGCCATCATCGCCATCTCCCTCGCTCTTTGGGCTTCTGTAGCCGACTGTTGCTGTTTGAGGCTCCGGCGGCTCCCTTGCGCTGAAATCCTGGCGTCGTCTTCAGGATCCCCATTCCAGCGCCTCCCATACCCCGGCAGTAGTAGGTGTTGCAACGCTGCGCGAAGGCAGTGGCCATAATCCGCGCCCCAACGGTAGGATCTGAAGTGTCGATCCTGGACATGGCCTCTGACATGTCTTCCTCTGCCGTGCCCGGTCATGTGTCGTTCACCATGCCTCTCATGACCTCTTGCTCCGCCTCCCTCACCCTCGCCTAATTTGATATATTAAAAAAATATATTAATATACATTTAATAAAATGTAATTAAAATTAAAAATTAGAAAATATAAGGAACTTACAAGATCCTCCTCAGAATGAGGATATGCCCTCTGAAAGGTCCCCACATAGGGGTTCTCCTCTGGCCGCTCTCGCCGCACGTCGTCCATGATGGCCGAAAACGGCCTCGAACCGGCACGATGGTTGGTTGTGTTCTGTTGCCGGTTCTCAGCGTTCACCCGGGCGAGGTGCTTCAAAAAAAATTATCGTTAGTAAATATTTAAAAACATACAATTATAATTAATTCACTAATTAAATTAATTCAAATTTGTTTACGAATTACCTGTTTGTGAGGGTCGTTGAACTGCGTGACAAGAAGCCACCGCCACTCGTACTCCCGATATTCGAACTCCTTCGGGGTACCCGAACGGTCGCTCTCGTACTGCTTCCAGTGTAACCGGAGGTCGTGCTTCCACTCCTTGAACCTACATATACAAAAAAAATATTAAATATATTATTAAAAAAATAAAATTTAATAAATTATTAAATAGAGGTACCTCTCCCTATGGGCCTTGTCCGCCCAGTCACGTCCCTCCTCGGGAACCACAAATCATTGCTGCATTACCACTTGTTAGTATTTTTTTCGATAATTAAATAATTTATTAGTTAAAAAAATAGTAATTGATCGAGTAAACTCACCGACATCAACTGATGGAGCATCTCCTTCACTCCATCAGGAACCTGGCTCCAGACTCCCCACAACATAGGGAGTCTGGAGCGGATGGTGCCTCACGCGGCGCGCGTGTACCGGTTTCCCAACGCGGCGTCCACCGGTTTCCCGTTGGAAAACGGGATGGCGATCCGTCCAGCGGACTCGACCTCCCTATCGAGTCCCATGTTGCTGACGGTGCCTCTCATGTTCCGCCTTCTCGTTCCGGCGGCTGTGACATTGTGAATCAAATTTAATTTAAATAATACATTTTTACAAACAAAAAATTAAAATCGACAAAAAAGTAATAATAAATTACCTGAGGATGAGGCTGAGCCGACAGATTCGTCTCCGTCCGCCTGCTCGGAGACCCTCAAGGGATGAAGAGGCGTGGGAAACTCCCTGTAGATATAGGCCTCGTGCGGTGCCACATGCGGGAGCTGCTCCCGAATCGGTCGACCCTCCTCATCGACGCGAGGTATCGCCGGTATCGTCGGAGGAAGGAAGAGGTCGGACGGCACCATAGGGACCCCGGATGACCCGCCATCACCGTCGGTCGGGGACGACTGTGTGGGGGCGGTGTTAGATCGCGACCGGGGAAGGATCTCTGGATGACGAGTGGCCGTCGCTGCGAGACCCGACTGCCGAGCAGAACGCGAGCCGCTCGCGCCACCCCTAAGCGCCGCATGTCGGGCCGTCAGCTGCCACGGAAACCCGATCGACGGTGATTCCGACGGGTTGTTTGAGGTACCGTCCGAGGAATATTGGCTCCTCGAACCCGAACGTTGTCCAGAAGTTCTCCTCATGCCCATCCTGTTTAAAATAACCATAAATTTATTAAAAATATTTTACCGTCTTATAATTAATTTAACAAAAAATAACCATAAATTTCGAAAAATTTATCAACAATAATAACACAAATAAAAATTAATAGTTATTATAGGATTTATTATTTTTTTAATTCACATAACAAATTATTTATATTAATTCGCAATTATTACATCACAAAAATTAATTTACGAATATTTACATCCTTACTAAAAAATAATCCATTATTTTTTACAAAATTTCCACAATATATTTACAATTATAATTTATATTATTTAATTATTTAATCAAAAATTATTTAATTATTTACAATATATTTACAAATTATTTCCACAAATCCTAAACCCTAAACCCTAAACCGTAAACCCTAATATTTTACAATTATCATTTACATCACAATTTACCATAATTTACCCTAAAATCCTACCATAATTTACACAAGTTTACCCTAATTTACCATTAATTTCCTAAATTACGACAACAACAACAATAATTTCACCAACAATTTTACAACACAAAAATAATTTCAGATGAACAATAAACAAACTCAGAAACGATCATAAAGACATAAACATATAAAAGCCAAATCAATTGCCACAATATCATCTTAGAATGATTGTCCACTAGGACTAGGTCATTGATCAAACCCTAACAAGAAACACAATTTCCAGATGCACAAATACTACTATTGCTTGCTTTATGATTCATCATCAATATATAAATCAAATACTCAAAAATATTTCGGAAATCTAAATTGAACAGAGGAGAAAATACCTGAATCAAATCGTTAAGTTGGGTAATAGAATGGGATTTGGAAGGTGAGAAAATAGAGGAGAAAGGAGAGGAAATATAGAAATCGTCGGAGAGAGAGAGAGAGGGCTTGGATTTGTAAGCGGCTGCGCGAATGGTTATGGTTCCGAATTTTTGCCTTTTATATTGGCGTTCTTGGGCGACGATTCTATAAAAATCGTCGCCCTGTTTTTTGAAAATCGTCGGCCAAGGTACTCTTGGCCGACGATTTTTGAAGTCGTCGCCCTGTTTTTTTAAAATCGTCGCCTAAGATACTCTACTTGGGCGACGATGTTCTGCACTATAAACATCGTCGCCCAAGATGAAGAAAATCGTCAGCCAAGAGTATACTTGGGCGACGATGTTCTTCACTATAAATCTCGTCGCCCAAGATGAAGAAAATCGTCGGCCAAGAGTTATATCATAAAATTCAGAATATCGTGATTTTGGTGATCGGAGAAGAGGAACTGAAAACCTACCGTCAGATATGACCAGCATAACGAATTACAAAAGCTGGCAAAAATTCAGCTCCATCTGACAAAGATAAGGCCTCGATCCGTCCGGTCAATCGGCGCGGTCAAACCCCTAAACGGACGGAAACGGCTATTCGACCCTCCAAATCACGTAATCTGGCTGGACCTTCAACTGAGAATAGTTTCCAATCGACGAGACTCTTACGAGGATATAAAAATTTGGTAAAAAATAAATACCCAGGATAGGGCTACCACTAGGTAGAAATAAGAGAAATTCGTTGACCGGAACAACCGGCACAGAAATTTTACCGGAATATCTTTTTTTTTCATGGGTTGACGTATTTCACCATTCCGGTCATATCTTATTTCACGAATTTTTTGCGTTTGAGGCCTCTACGTATACGTTGTCTTCAAAACGACACTTAAACTCAACACTTATATAAAAAAGTTATACAACATTAGTACATATAACGTGAATTTGGTGATTGGAGAACAGGAACTGAAAACCTACCGTCAGATATGACCAACATAATGAATTACATAGGTGTGAAAAAATTCAGCTCCATCGGACAAAGATAAGGGCTCGATCCGTCCGGTCAATAGGCGCGGTCAAACCCCTAAACGGACGGAAACGATTATTCGACCCTCCAAATCAAGTAATCTGGCCGGACCTTCAACTGAGAATAGTTTCCAATCAACAAGATGCTTACGGGGCTATAAAGATTTGGTAAAAAATAAATACCCGGGATAGGGCTACCACTAGGTAGAAATAAGAGAAATTCGTTGACCGAAACAACCGGCACAGAAATTTCACCGGAATATCTTCATTTTTCACGGGTTGATGTATTTCACCATTCCGGTCATATCTTATTTCATGAATTTTTTGCGTTTCAGGCTTCTACGTATACGTTGTCTTCAAAACAACACTTAAACTCAACACTTGTATAAAAAAGTTATACAACATTAGTACATATAACGTGAGTTTGGTGATCGGAGAAGAGGAACTGAAAACCTACCGTCAGATATGACCAGCATAATGAATTACGTAGGTGGGCAAAAATTCAGCTCCATCTGACAAAGATAAGGGCTCGATCCGTCCGGTCAATCGGCACGGTCAAACACCTAAACGGACGGAAACGGCTATTCGACCCTCCAAATCACGTAATCTAGCAGGACCTTCAACTGAGAATAGTTTCCAATCGACGAGACGCTGACGGGGCTATAAAAATAAAAAACATTACTTTACAATTAAAATGTTCTATATTTATTTTAATTATTTGGATTATCTTAGCCGACGAAATTAGGGTAATTCGTCGGCCAAGATAGTACTTGGGCGATATATTTGTTAAATTCGTCGCCCAAGAGTAAAAATAAAAAATCCTGTACAATGAAATTTAAATGTGCTTTATTTATTTTAATTATTCGCATTACTCTTGGCCGACGAAATTCTCTTAATTCGTCGGCCAAGATAATACTTGGGCGACGATATTTGTTAAATTCGTCGCCTAAGAGTAAAAATAAAAAATCATGTACAATAAAATTTAAATGTGTTTTATTTTATTTTAATTATTCGGATTACTCTTGGCCGACGAAGTTAGTGTAATTCGTTGGCTAAGATAATACTTGGGCGACGATATTTGTTACATTCGTCGCCCAAGAGTAAAAATAAAAAATCCTGTACAATGAAATTTAAATGTGCTTTATTTATTTTAATTATTCGGATTATCTTGGCCGACGAATTACCCTAATTTCGTCGGCCAAGATAATCCGAATAATTAAAATAAATAAAGCACATTTAAATTGTAAGTTAATGTTTTTTACCAAATTTTTATATCCCCGTAAGCGTCTCGTCAGTTGGAAACTATTCTCAGTTGAAGGTCCGGCTAGATTACGTGATTTGGAGGGTCGAATAGCCGTTTTCGTCCGTTTAGGGGTTTGACCGCGCCTATTGACCGGACGGATCGAGCCCTTATCTTTGTCAGATGGAGCTGAATTTTTGCCCACCTACGTAATTCGTTATGCTGGTCATATCTGACGGTAGGTTTTCAGTTCCTCTTCTCCGATCACCAAACTCACGTTATATGTACTAATGTTGTATAACTTTTTTATACAAGTGTTGAGTTTAAGTGTCGTTTTAAAGACAACGTATATGTAGAAGCCTGAAACGCAAAAAAGTCGTGAAATAAGATATGACCGGAACGGTGAAATACGTCAACCTGTGAAAAATGAAGATATTCCGGTGAAATTTCTGTGCCGGTTGTTCCGGTCAACGAATTTCTCTTATTTCTACCTAGTGGTAGCCCTATCCCAGGTATTTATTTTTTACCAAATTTTTATAGTCCCGTAAGCATCTTGTCGATTGGAAACTATTCTCAGTTGAAGGTCCAGCCAGATTACTTGATTTGGAGGGTCGAATAGCCGTTTCCGTCCGTTTAGGGGTTTGACCGCGCCTATTGACCGGACGGATCGAGCCCTTATCTTTGTCCGATGGAGCTAAATTTATTCTCACCTAAGTAATTCGTTATGCTGGTCATATCTGACGGTAGGTTTTCAGTTCCTCTTCTCCGATCACCAAACTCACGTTATATGTACTAATGTTGTATAACTTTTTTATACAAGTGTTGAGTTTAAGTGTCGTTTTGAAGACAACGTATACGTAGAGGCCTCAAACGCAAAAAATTCATGAAATAAGATATGACTGGAATGGTGAAATACGTCAACTCGTGAAAAATGAAGATATTCCGGTAAAATTTCTGTGCCGGTTGTTCCGGTCAACGAATTTCTCTTATTTCTACCTAGTGGTAGCCCTATCCCGGGTATTTATTTTTTACCAAATTTTTATAGCCCCGTAAGCATTTTGTTGATTGGAAACTATTCTCAGTTGAAGGTCCGGCCAGATTACGTGATTTGGAGTGTCGAATAGCCGTTTCCGTCCGTTTAGGGGTTTGACCGCCCCGATTGACCGGACGGATCGAGCCCTTATCTTTGTCAGATGGAGCTGAATTTTTGACCACCTATGTAATTAGTTATGTTGGTCATATCTGACGGTAGGTTTTCAGTTCCTCTTCTCCGATCACCAAACTCACGTTATATGTACTAATGTTGTATAACTTTTTTACATAAGTGTTGAGTTTAAATTTCGTTTTGAAGACAACATATATGTAGAAGCCTGAAACGCAAAAAAGTCGTGAAATAAGATATGACCGGAACGGTGAAATACGTCGCCCAAGAGTAAAAATAAAAAAATCCTGTACAATGAAATTTAAATGTGTTTTATTTTATTTTAATTATTCGGATTATCTTGGCCGACGAAAGTAGGATAATTCGTCGGCCAAGATAATACTTGGGCGACGATATATGTTAAATTCGTCGCCCAAGAGTAAAATAAAAAATCCTGTATATTGAAATTTAAATGTGTTTTATTTTATTTTAATTATTCGGATTACTCTTGGCCGACGAAAGTATTTTATTTCGTCGGCCAAGGAAAAATAAAAAAATAAAATACTTAGGCGACGATATATTTGAGTTTTGTCGCCTAAGGATTAAAAAACTTAGGCGACGATATAAATTTTGTGGGCGATGAAATATTGTTTCGTCGCCCTAGTTTCTATATTAGGCGACGAAATTTATCCTTAGGCGACGAAAAAAAAATCGTCGCCTAAAGTTGAACTTTAGGCGACGATTTTTTTCCTTGGGCGACGATTTTTTTTTTCGTCGGCCAAGTTTTATCTTAGGCGACGAAAAAAGAAATCGTCGCCCGGTTTTTTTGATTTCGTCGCCCAAGACCCATTTTCTGGTAGTGAAGCAAAAGGGTGGTGGATTTGATAACACACTTTTGCGTGCTTTTCTCGGGGGACAAGTATCCATCCCCCACCATCGTCGCATGAGGCAGCTTTAAGAGTGAGGTTCACTTGCTGAATTGGCTTTACTTCCTCTAATTTGTTACCAATGCAAGTCTCCTTCGCGAAATGGTATGGCGTTTTCATTGGCATAGAAGATACTTGAACTGGCTCAAAAGATCCAAATGAAATGGTAGTGCAATTGACCTCAGTGACCTCATCAACATCAAGTTCGATTCTTCCTTGTCTGGCAAGTTTCATGATCAAATCCTTCAAAATAAAGCACTTCTCGACTGGTTGGCTAATGATGCGATGAAACTTGCAATACTTCGGATCGATGACTCGATGCATTTCTTCTGGAGGTTTACACTCCAGAAGTTCTATCACCTTGTTCTCAAGCAAATCCTCCAACATGCCTGCTGTTTTGACCACACCAGTAAATCTCCGTATGCAAAGTCTCTTTTAGTCATTGCGGGCGTGCCAACGCGCGGACGCGAAAAATAGTTGTTGTAGTAGCGGGGTACGCTTAGCCTTCTGCTTCTAATCAAGCGACTGAGGATGGAGAGAGCACCAACTCCACCATATGGTTCTTCAGATTCGCCTCGCGTACTGGGCAAGGACTTACAGTAGTCCGCCTGAGCGTCACAATATCGATACTCGTTGTAGAGTCTTATGCGAATTGGAATTAGAACATCCTTACCCCGCGAGGTGTCACAGTCTTTGTGGAAAACTAATCTAGCGCGGGTCTTTCTAGCTCACGTGCCTTAGTAGGGCTTTTTATATTAAAAGGGCCACAAGGATTGGCCCGAAGCATGTCAAAGAGTTGTAAGAGTCTTCAACGATTAATGTCGCACGCGGACTCCGCCTGTGGTTTCCTCGCGAAGTCTTCTACATGGACTAGTTCGCCAGCTCACCTTGATGTACTTTGTCTCGCCTACGCGGAGTCAACTAGTAATTCCGTGCGAAGTCCATTCCGCGCGAGAGTTATGTGTTGCGCGAAGTCCCTAAGCGAGTGAGATCCGTAGTCCGCGTGAAGTCTACTAAGCGAACGAGATCTGTAGTCTGTGCGAAGTCATTCCGCTGGTAGACTTTGTAATTCAGCTCGTGTAGTCTTACTGGCGGGCCATTACTTGTAAACCCAAAGAATTTGGGCTCGCCAGTACGACATGGACTAAAAATTTAATTAATATTCACATAGACGTTTACTATCCAGTAAAATATTAATTTGGTCGTAAACACCTACTACGTCAGAATCTGGGAACGGGTATGTCTTTTGCTCTAACTCAGTCAATGAGCGCTTCTTCCTCTCATAGGCTTGAATTGGTTCTGCTTTCTTAACCTCTCTCTTGTCTCGTGTTGAGATTTTGATTGGAGCAACATTCAGTCATTGACTCCTTTGTAGGCCTTTTCACAACCTTGTCAACCTTGCTGCTAAAAGCCTTATCTTGGTCATTGACGGTCTCTTTCTTACCTTTATGGCTGGCTATGCTCAACTCCATATCATGTGCTCATGTAGCCAGTTCTTCAAAGGTTCGAGGTTTGATACCTTGGAGAATGTACAACAAATCAAAGTGCATGTCTTGGATGCACATTTCAACTGCAGACGTTTCTGACAAGCGATCTTTACAATCGAGACTAAGCGAGCGCCACATGTTGATAAAGTCAACTGCTGGTTCGTCCCTCCATTGTTTCGTGTTGGTGAGGTCCATCATGCTCACAGTTCGCCTTATACTGTAGAAGCGGTTTAGGAATTCGCGTTCCATTTGGTCCCAACGGTCGATGGACTCGAGCTCTAAGTCCGTGTACCACTCAAAAACATTGCCTTTCAAAGAGCGAACGAATTGTTTGAGAAGGTGGTCACCCTCCGTCCCAGCGTTATTGCAGGTTTCAATGAAATGAGCAACATGTTGCTTTGGATTGCCCTTCCCTTCGAATTGCTGGAATTTTGGCAGCTAGTTTCCCAAAGACATTCTTAGACTATTGATTCTTTTGGTGTAGGGTTTGGAGTAGGTGAGAGAATCACAAGAAGGACCTCCATATTGAGCTCTAATGAAGTTGGTAATGATGTCTTGCAATTGCTGGAAGGACATAGATCCAAGCGAGTCATCATCATCCTTGTCATCGTTCTTAGAGTTCTCACCTACTTTGTCTTTCTTTTCTTCATCTTGATTCTCGAGCTTGCTATAAAGCTCGGCAATTTGCATGTCTTTTTCTTCCACCGTTTTGGTAAGCTTCTCAACCGCTCCCATCAGATTGGCTATTTGCTCTTCAATGGTGGACGCGTCTGTCACCATGACTTGCATGGGGATATGTTGTGATGAATCATCCGCCGGCATGCCGTACGTGTTGTTTTCATCACCATTTGGACTCCCATGGCATGAAGCTGTGCTTGACTCATCATCTGAGGTAGGTGAGAATGTCTGCTCCCTTGGTTTCTTCAGAGTTTCCCTCTCTTCACTTCGAGAGACATGCTTGCTTTCTCTAAGTTTCTCCAAGGTGATGATTGGTTTGCGAGGATTGGAAGGCAGCGCCACGAATGTCGTGGGTTGATTCATTGCCATGCTACGGGTGACATGACCAGAGGATTCGCTGCTTGACCTTGAGGTTATTGATTTAGATTTCTTCGTCGAGATGGCTTGGGTGTTCTTGGAGGCCATTGCTCGAACGAATTTTAACTTTCTTACGGAGAAGGAGATGAGAGGCAAAGAGGTCCCACTAGGCGTGCCACTTTTGTAGACACGAAAAATCTGCGACAAATTACAGAACAACATGTGTACAAAGAATAATATAATTTTATTGATATGAATGCAGGTTACTAATCTTTGTGAACTCCTCTGATTCTATCTCCGAATATGGATTTGACTCAAGGGTGACAAACACTTGTTCTTGAGACGTAAGGGGTCACGAGAGTTGATCACGTGACGAGTGTTTAAGATTTGGATTTGGTGAAGAACTAGCTATTTGGGGGTTTGATAGTTCTTCAAGGGATTTTGAGACTTTTGAGTTTTCGGGAGTAATTTGTTCTCTCTTTCTTTCGGAAGTCCTCCTCTTGATATGAGAGGGGGTAACCTCTGTTTATGGCATGTAATGTAGAAACACCGAATTAATTGTATTTCCTTAACGATAATAATTAAATCAATCAATTTTGATTAATTGATTTAACTATTAATTTTAACATAATCAAATCAATCAGTTTTAATTGATTGATTTAGTTACAACCAATAAGGTATAATCGCTTTGGATTAAATGTTCTGTTTTGGCCACGATCCTCAGTAAGGGGCGTGCCACCTCGCGGACGGAGAAAGAAGGTGCGCGGAATCTTGACTTCCAAACAAACGGGGAGTTCCGTTGCCACCTCGCGAATGAGGAATTACAACTCAACATATACCTCCTCATGCATGCAGACTCCGCCTCTCACTTCTTTGCGAAGTCTCCGACGCGGAGCCATCTCGCCTCGCGTTAGGACTCTACTTCTACGCGAAGTCTATTTCGCCTCGCTTCGTGAAGTCTATTTCGCCTCGCTCACGAATTCCATTTCGCCTCATCCCGCGAAGTCCATTTCGCCTTGCCTTCATGTACCTCTATGCGAAGTCCATTTCGCATGCAAATTCTGCTATCCAGCTCGTATGATCTCTAGCGGGTCATCACTTGAAAACCTAATTATTTTGGGCTCGCTGATATGACATAGATTAAGAATTTAATTAATATTCACTTAGACATTTACTGTCCAGTAAAATATTAATTTGGGTGTAAACATGTCCAACTTCCTTTTTTTTTCGATAATCAATTTAATTTAATTGATATCTAATCATCGATCGACATTTAACAATTGATTTCAATCGGAATTTAAGGTTTTGTTGTTGACCGACCATTCACACGTCGTCACGTGTCTTTTCTGGCGACTTTTCAACTTTACCAACTCATGAGGCACGTATGCAATTTGTCGGGTCTACGTGTTGCTTGAATCATTCAACGATTATTATTATCGTTAAATTTTGTATGTCTACACCAAGTGTTAGATCATTAACCATCAAACCAGACTCCAATGTTCAAGAATAAAAAGGCCAGTTAGCATAGGATAATCTATACCTCTGGCTTGCGGTACTGAATGGTTTAGAAGTTTTTTGTTTACAAAGCTTTTGACCTCCTATAAAGCCTTTATAAGCTTCACTCATATGGCAGAATTGCTTTCGAATTTCAAATGCTTAACACATTGACTGATCCTCTCCTTCATCATTATTGTTGCGCTTCCCCTATTCCCAAGAAGAAACCTGAACCAAGCTTTTAAGAACCTTATTAAGCAGCTCAAATAGTTCAACAAGACGTTTGCGTTTCCAAGAGACAGAACAGAGACTTTTTGGGTTCTGAAGAGCTGGCATTAAATGAAAGGGGAAATGGAGTAACTACATACAAGGGTTATATATAGCTATAGTTTGAAAAGAAGTACTTATCTGGGTACAGAAAAAGGGAAATGAAGTACATTAGGTCAACCGCTACTTCAGTTTACTGACCTCACTCTGAACTCCATAATCTTGCAAGAATGGATAATGCTTTCTTATCATTGTTTTCTACCAATGCGGGAATTGGATTTGATGCCTAGGTCAGTAGCATACCAATGACCAAATCATGGGCAACAAGGCAGCAGCAGTGACATTGTATTCAAGCAGAAACTAGTAAGAGACACCACAAAAATTGCACCAAGCTGCCTTAGCATGATACAATCAACTCAATATAGAAGTTGACGGTTTCAACACGATCATAGTCATGACACACACAGATCATAGTCAACACACACACAAAGGGATGGAGCTTTGGTAAACACAAACCTAAAGTAGCATCCAACACAAGATGTAGACTCGATGCTTGAGATGCTTTTGCAGTGTAGGCCTTGAGAGCATCATCCCACTGCTGCAACTTCTCATACCTTAAGACTCAAATGCAAACAAATCATACAATAGATGGTGATTATCTCCCTCATTTTCAAGCATCAAGGTTCAAGAGCCTTGTTCTTCTAAAGGTTGTCATTGCATCAATGAGATTCAAATTCAATGCATACAATGTTAATTAAGGATCATATTTGCAAGTTCAATATGACAAGTGTGGAGGCACAAGAGGAAACACGAGTATTATTACTAACAGGAACCATAAGAAAATGGCAGGAGATTACAATGTCAATCAACTACTGAATCAGTACTAATAAACTCCTAACCTTTCAACTCCTAACAAGTCATCAAACTACAACAATCAGTCAAACTAAATAGTGGATAAAAGAGATAGATGACTTGCATTAATTCATCAAGGAGAAGTAGCTTGTTTCCTAATAATTCTGCTCGAGCGCCTAACAGGAGTTATAATCTTTTCTTCTCCATATCCCTGCAGAGCCCACAAAATCAAAGATTATGAAAGCAGCATAAGAAACAACATAAGCACAAACAAGTCACAGAACATGAAAACAATAAGAAACAACACAAGCACAATACAATATCATGAATAAATAGTCACCTTCTTGACTGGAGTGCTCTCATATGTTGTAAAGCTCCCATAAGATGGTGACCCCATTGAGGAGTCAGTTGAAGCCAAGAAGTCTCTCTTATTGATCTTCCTGGCCCTTTTCTCCTGGCTTTCTACTTCATCTGATGCCATTAGTCCTTTTGAGTGGTAAGCTGGACTCGCCTGGAAGCTACTCATTTCAGAAGGACAGTAGGTGTGCTCGGTGCTAACAGGAACAATGGGATTCGCGGCCAATTTCTTGGTCACCAATGGTTTAACAGCAGCATAGTTTGCAGGAACTCGTGTCTTCATAAAGATGATGGCTGTGATGACCGACGTCAGAACCAAGAAAACAATTCCTAGAACACTCACCACGGACACCATACTTTCTGCTCCTTCAGCTGTAAGATTCAATACTTCTGAGTTTACAATCTCCTCCTTAATGTTTGCAGTACTTTCTGGCTTGGAATGTACATGATCAACAACAACAGTTTCTTTAGTTATAGCCTGTGTAGCCTGAAGTACTTCCCCATCGGCATAATAATTGTTTTCCAGTGAAACCACCTCTTCCAAGTTGGTTGATTCAGCAGCCATTTCCTCAAATTCCTGATCAGCATGTACTTCAACAAGGTTCTCAGTTGCTCCAATAGCTGCAGGGCTCGTTTTTTCTGAGGCTTCAGAACTCTGAACTTGTTCATTCCCTTGCTCAACATGTTTGTCCACAGCCTCCGCACCAATCTTTGGCTGGTTCTCACCCGAACATTCAATGTGTAGTAGTTCAACCTCCTGATCAACTGGTTTTCCATATTCAGCTGCTCCAATCCCTGCCAGACCGGCCTCCTGATCAATTGCTTCTTCATACACAGCTGCTCCAATCTCTTGCAGACTGTTCTGTACCGAAGCTTCAACCTCAAACACACTTCCAATTGCATTTCCAAACACATCAAACTCACCCATTTCTTCCATTTCTTTGTCAAATTGATCAAACACAGAACACTCATTAACTTGAGCATTTTCCATCAAGGTGAGGTTATAAAATTGCAATGGACCCACATTCTTGGTACCTCTGATATTGGAAATGAACTCATTTATGAAAGACATAGAGCTTGCAGACCAAACCTGAACGTTACTGGCAAACCCATCAAAACTTGCTCTAGCCAGTTCAGACCAAACCGGAACATTTCTGGCAAACCCATCAAAGCTTGCTCTAGCCAGTTCAGTCATCTCAAATTGCTTGTATTCTTTCAAGAAGCTCATGTCTTTAAACACCAAACCATCAGCGAGCGGCGAATTGATAGCCAAAACAGAGAAAAGAGCAACTGCCAAAACCATTATCAAAGCAGTGAACTTTGATCTCCACAAGAAGCGTGGCTTGCTGGACTCTTTGATCACCTCCTTTGGGATAGACTTAGTGATGGGGCTGCCGATGACGGGCATTGGTTCAGACACAGGTACCTCCTCATCCTCAAGTACTTCTTTTTCTTCTTCCTCCTCCTTAACCACTTCAACAGGGGAGGTAACATCTTCAACTTCCCTCGGAGAATGATCCGACTGAGTTTCCTCACTATCCGAAAAGCTTTCGGAAATGAAGCTCTCCTCAAGCCTCTTGCCCTCACCATCCTTACTCAGAAAATACTCAACTCTTGGGTTTGGCCTGTAATGAAGAAACTGAGGCCTGGGAGAAAGGTAATTGGTCTTGGGATCATAAGGAGGAGGAGCAGAAGGGTCTGCATCCAGCGGCACTATGACCTGACCACCCGAAGACACTGGAAACGAAACCTCCCCCGCCGCTGGAGGAGGAGGACTAATCTCGAAACTTGAATCAAGATTCACACAGTCAGAGGCTTTTTCACAAACAGGTTCAGGGCATTCCGGAGGCACCATCGCTTCAACTCCGATTTCGGGTTTCTGAGGCTTCGAAACCATTTCGGGGGTTGTTGTGGGGGCCACCAACTCCCTGTGGTGATCGGAATCCTCCATCGCCACCGGAGCAAAGGACACGCTTTTGACTTTGAAATCCGAGACTGAGGTCCGACCCGGCTCGTTTCTCTCGGACAAGATCTTCTTCCTCGGAGAAGCGTTGACCTTGGAAGCGGCGGAGATCGTCGGCGACATGAAATTCTTCGCCGCCGGCGACCGGACGCGGATCTGTTTCCAACTCCCGGAATCTTTCCCGTTTTCTTTGTCTTCCGAATCCCTGAAAGTCACCACCGTCTCTCTCCCCATAGAGCACCGCCGCGGAGTCGTCTCTACAACACAAAAAACCCTAAAAAATCAGAAACCCTAGAATTGATAAAGATCGCAACTTTCTTGAAAAATCTCAGACGAGGCGTACCTGAAGGAGCGGTGGCTGGAGAATTGGGGTTGGGGGTTCTTGAACCGGCGACGATCGAAGGCTTGGCGAACGGGTTTCCTGTGAAGCTTCGCCGGAGGGGGTCGGCGATTTCGGAGTTTCGGGAATTCGGGGCGGGTCGGGTCTCGATTGGGGACTTGTTCGACGGCACGGCCATGATGAGAAATTAGGGATTCGCTTCTCAGATTGGGAAAGAGATCGAATTGAAATGAAATGTGATTTGGTAACGGCTAGAATTGAAAGACTTTAAAGGAAGGATTTTGGGGGTTTTTGAAATTTGAAAAGGTGAAGGTTTTTGGGGACCGTTGGGAGGAATGGAATTGAATAGTCAAAAGGGTGAAAAGGGTTGTAGCCGTTGAGTTTTTTGTTTTTGTTTTTGATTAGTAATCTGGTTTGATAAGGTTTGGGTTGGTGTTTGACTTGATATTAGCAATGAATGGTTTTTAATATCCAGGATTTGTAGGGTAACAAATGATTTGTATCAATGTCGTAAATAATCTAAGTTTGTAAATACGTAAATGATGTTTATCTTGACAAAATTTGATGTAATTTCATCAATTAGTATTTTTTTTCTTGATTTTGGTCATTTGAAAAAAGAATGCTCAAGTTACCAGACATTTAGTGTAAATAAGAAAACAAACTCGCGTAATAGTAGGGGTATAACCTAAAAACACATGAAATGGAATGGAACACAAATTTAAAACGTAAAACTTATAACTTAAGAACATTTGTACATTTAGGGGAACATACTCGTTTTCATCTAAATATTCATGCTCGGTCTGACTACACGTCATAACGGAGTCGTCATTGAACATGCAAAAGAGGACCGAGTGTGAGAATGGTTCTTATGGAACAATTAAATTTTTTTCACATGCTCATATAGTTCTTGTTAGTACATAGCCAAAATACTTGGCTGAGCCGAGAATAAGGTACAAATACCCGGTCGAGATAGCCATGGTGAGCCCTTCACAGACATCCAAAGAGTGAAGGGCCGGTAACAAACCGCTTGCCAAAGTCACTCTAGCTGCAAAACACCCCAAAAGGGGGAACACTCTAAAGGATAGTAAGTAGTCCCACATTGGAGACTAAGGCCAAGGTACCCAAGCTTGGCCTATAAAACAAGCTCAAGCCACCATAAAAGGTATACACTCCCTCTCTCACATTCCTCTACCGTACAAGTGCTCACAGCTAGCTTAAGCATCGGAGAGTCGAAGACTGGGCCACCCCAGTCCCGACCCCGTGACGCTGTCACTTGTGCAGGTTCCGTGTAAAAGACCCAAAAATTCTACTTCGCTCCGCCTCGCGACCCCTTCCCGGCTCCGGACGAAGCAGGTAGAAACAGTTCATTTAAAAGAAATTTCAAAGGCCCAACACCAGCTTGAAACCAGCTGACAAATTTGTATTTGGATTATAGTTAACGTTCATGTAAAAGAAATTTCAAAGGCTTGACTCAGTTTCAAAAGAAGAAGCATGATTGTACGTGGCTTGATTATATAGTACACAATAAAGTTATAGGAGTAGCATGAAGACAACTGACTTGAATCGAGATGCTCAAATGCATATTGCATATGTTCTGTTAGTGAGATAACCACTTGTGAGAATGACTTTCATTAGAGTTATTTCCTTATGCAGAAATTGCACTTTGTGTTTGATTTAAAGCAATGTGTTGTGTTGTTGGTAGGCACTTGTCAATGGAAACCAGGACACATTCACTTATATATTCCGGCAGGCAAAAATAGAAAAATAGCCTAAAATGTCTTTTCATTTTGTTTAATTTTAGGTACCACCAATATCATATTACATGTGTATAAATTAATACAAAACGGTGTGAAGTTGACATCTAGTAGGTTAATGAGATCAAATCTGTTGGCATTTAGGAATAAGTAGGAGAGAGTCATGGAACCAGTAAAATACAATACATAGACATGTCCAAACGAGCATTTGCATGAGCTGATGAGCACGAGAGTGGAGTGGAAAGTCATGACATTGGTGCCTCTGTCTGCTAACTGCTCACGTTGACAGGGTCCGACAGCATAGTGGTGTACTTGTGGATTAGTGTTTGATTCTTTTCCCTCGACATAAAATATGAATCAACGGTCTTACAGATAGTTTCGTATCTACATGCACAACTAGTTTCAATGGAACTGATCGGGGTCTGGATACTCTGGCATGAAATGTGGCAGGAGGAGGCTCTAAAAGAAGCCATTCGTCTGTGTTTTAGTGAACGTAACATTGAGGGCATGCTAAAAGCATTGGAACCATTGCATGAGATGCTCGAGGAAGAGGCTATGAGGAATAATACCACAATAAAGGAGACAACATTCATTGAGGTAGTTTCAATAGTTGTGGTGACCCTGAACTTCAGATTAGTATTTATGAAATAGATACCAAAAGAAGAGCTTCGAAACCTTCTTGGATTACACTATTGTTTCACTTGGGTGTGATATCCTTTTCTTTGTTGTCATAACATCGAAACAACGAACACGTTACTGGAGAATTCTAGAAAAACTCAAAAAGAGAATGGAAGAATTGAACCAGTTTTTTATTTTGTTGTTTCTCTTGTTTGTCTCCTTTAGCGCCCCTCCCTTCCCCCTGTCATTTATCTCCTTTGCAGTTTTGTACTAGGATGAAATTATTAATTCAATATTGTTTGAAGTTCAAGTGTACAAATTAGAATCTTTTACATTAAAACTAACTCTATTTAGAAGCAGCAGCCCCAGCTTTTGACATCACTTAAAAGTTAAAACCCAGAGGATAAAGGAGCTTATGCAGTAGTTGAATTAGCAGAATTTCTACACTTGAATATGAAAGCAAGGACGTAGAATAGTCCACCCAGAAACCTAACCTAGATTCCATAAGAGACTAAAGAATCTGAAGGACTCCATAGACCACCCACCAAGAACGTCCCAACCCCTAAATCTTAAGAATCTAAAAAGAAAAGAAACAAACACCTACTTATGTACTCCAGATCCTCCATTTTCCTCAAACTATTTCAAGATGGCCATCACTAGAGAAGCTGCACCAATGCCATTGGAAGCATGAGTGGACCCAGAAAGACAAACACGACTAGGAGAAGAACCATCTGGCTTTGGGGAGAGACCCTTTTTCTTGGATTTCTGAGCCTTATTTTGATTCTTCTTCTGATTCTTGATGACGTTTTCTTTATCCTTGTAGATCTTCCGCTTTGCCTCTCTTCTTTCCATCCTTGCCACATCCTTTGGACCTTTGTACTTCCTAGTGCAGCTCACATCCTTTGTTTCATTTTAGCTACCTTCAATATCATATTACATGTGTATAAATTAGTACAAAGCAGTGTGACGAGAGATGTGTCATATAATGTATTGGTAATGTCTTATCTCTCTCTCTCTCTCTCTCTCTAATGACTTTACTTGACTTGACCAAAAGGCGTTTGTGTTGACACTCATAGATAGGTGACCGGTAATATGTGTGGCTTGGCACTCTGTTAAGTTAAACATCATATGCGAATATGAGACACCAATCTTACTCCTACTTATGTTTCAAACTTTCATCAGCCCTGTCCTTTAATTTAACTGCGTTTTGACGTCTTACATTTTGTGATTGCAACGCCTCACAAAAACCTCTGCAATGGTGGCAAAAGATTGTCATGATAATGCAGTGCCTCACAAAAACCTTTAGCAATTAGTTGGTGTGGTTCAGCGCTTCAGCGCTTCAGCCCATGAGATTGTCATGTATGAAGCAGTAACATAAGATCTTCGATCACTAGCTAGTTCAATCCTCTTATTTATGTGTTAGATAATTTGAGAACATAATGCTTATAATTCAGAAAACTAGCAAAGATATTGGATCAAGTATTTTGTTTTGGAACTCACTTGTTTGGAATCAACTCACATATTAGGGTTGTGATACATTAATATTTGGTGGAAAATACTTGCGTCCAACCTAGTATATACGCCTGCGTCCGATCTCTCTCTCTTGTGTATATACTTTTGCCAATGTAAATCATAATCTTAACCGTTCAAAAATTGAATTAACCAATTAAGATCTCATATGCAAAAAATTAATGTAAAAAAAGTCGTTTGTTGTACCAAATTAATGAATCAATCAAATGGACGGTTGATCATGAGGCTGTTAACTTTCACTTGAACTGTCAATTTGATTGATGTATTCGGCCGAGCAAACGATTTTTTTTTTGCATTGACTTTTTGTATATGTGATATATATTGATTAATTTAACTTTTAAATGTTTAAAATTATATTTTATATTAACAAAAATATGTAAATAAGAGAAAAATCGGACTCATGCGCACATACTAGCTAGATTGGACGCAAGTATTTTCCGTACTTGATGATATATGAATCATGACATTTGTGTGTTTAATTTGTGTTTATTAGTTTTTTATGAGTTAATACAATAACTAGACTAGTGTACCTCAATATTTCAATATCAAAATCTTAATTTCATGTTTCATTATTGACATAGGAGTTAAGATAACGGAGGAAACTAACATTTCATTTTTACTTTGTAAGTCGGCCGATTTTTGTCTTGATCGTTCGAGAGTTCTCTGAGATTTCAAAGATTTCAATTCGAGAGTTTAAAGATTTCAATCTTAGATTCCAGTCCTTGATTTCTGACTTGGTCTTAGATTGAAATCTATTCAGTCTAGTTATGGCGGTTCTTCCATTTCTTGCATTCTTTGATTCTTTCTTTCTTGCTTTGGTGACTTCTTTCATTGGCCACTAATGGCGGTTTTCCCATTTCTCATTCTTCTTTCTTCTTCGAGTCTTTTGTTTTCTTCTGGCCCCCAAATTGAGTCAAGTCCTTTCATCATCTCTGGGTCTTGGGATTTGGGGTTTTTAGGGGAATGTTCTTCGAATCTTGGATGTCTTCTGAGTCTTCTGTTTTCTTCTAGCCCCCAAATTGAGTCAAAGTTTGTTTTCTCTGAGTCCAAACTCATCTCCACAAGCCTGTAAGTTTGCTTCTTGGATTTCTCTTTTCTGTTTGTTCTAGAGTTCATCAAGAAAGTCATGTTCTTCAGTATTTGATTGAAAGTTACCCTTTTCTGGTTACCCAGGCGTGATTTATAACAAGGTGAAGAAGGTGGAGAATTTAGATGCAGACATTGTGGATTTAGGGTTCTAATGGCTTATGGTCTTTAATTCAAGTTCTGATTTTTCAAAGTGGCAACTCCTTCATTTCTGGGTTTGGAGCGATTTGAAGTTTTGGGGCGTTGATTTCTCTCAGATGTTGCGGAGTTTTACTGTGAGTTCTGTATATATGGGTCAGTGAATGTCAATGTAGGAAGGGGTATACTGTTAAGAACCGAAGATTGGATTTCTGAGTGGCGACCTGGAAAACGAGGCTCCTTTATTCATTGGGTTTCTGTTGATAAGGCTCTGTCTCTGTAACTAGGGGTACGATTGATCAAGATTGTTGGTGATGTTGTCAAATTGTCCTCTGTTCTTTGATAGGTTTCATGTACTTCAAACTTTTAGAAAGAAATTAATGTTAAAAAGTAATCCTTGAATGAGTTCATTCCTCGGTGTTTGATTTGCTTTTCTGTTATTTCCTATCTGGGTGTCTCTAATTATGGAAATCGACCTCAAGTTACTTGCTTTATGGTGTTATGATTCAGTTCATCTCTTGGTTTTTGGCTTCTTGATTTCTACTGTTTTGATTGAACTTCATCCTTTATCTTGGCTTTTTTTTTTATAGTTTTGGCTATTTCATGTCTTATTTTCTGGAAGTTCACTTCAATTTGCCCTTTCAATTAGAGCTGGGGGCATGTATTTATGAAAATCAAAACAGAGAGAGCACAAGGAAATCATGAAATTGCATTTATGCTTGTACTTACATTTCTCTCAAGCACTCTTTGAGTCTTAAATGTTGGGGACTGAAAAAAATGCATGTAAGATATTCAAAGATCCAGCATTCCAGTGAGTGACCTAGGAATTTACAGGGAAGTGAAAGCTTTCTGATACAATCATATCTACAAACCAGATAAATCATAAAGCTGGCAGTAAGGGAATGCGCAGCCAAAGGCGGGATTGTTGGTCAAGTTCTATTCCTTTCCTCTTCATCCTTTGGGAGTTGGAGCCGCGGAGTAAATTCTCATCGATTTTCTCTTTCTGTTCCCTTCCTGATTTGCGCCCTTCGTTCTTTCAAGATATCAGCGAATCATTTCTTCTAATCATCAACATTTGGATTTGCCATCCCAAAGCATTTCTTCCCTCATCTTCAGGATGTACTCTAATATCCAAGTTGCAGCTTCTACACAGTAGGATTCACTCTCTCAAATTCCCAGTCTTGTAATACAGATAAAGCTGATGCCACCGAAAGATGATTTTCACCCCTTGTAGATTTATAGATGAAAGCTTTCTGATAAGAAAATCAGCCTCATCAAAGAAACAAAGAAACAAGTAAATGTCCCCAATGCCCACATCAATAGCGGCAACCTCATTGTCTTGCCCATTGGAAACCATTAGCATGCTACCAAGGACAAGGTGCTCGAGTGCAGATTCATAATCTCCCTTCGCGTCATAGACGAGAGGCATGAGACAATGGTCAGCAGCTTCTTCATGTTCTTTATGTCCCCTGTGAATTTCCAGTCTTCATAGTTCATACTATAGTTTTCTGCTTCAATCAGTGGCATAACCTGGACATGCACCTCTGCTAGGTACCTGCCATTTCAAATATCATTTCACAGCTACTCATCATAATGGAGGATAAGCAGCAAACATACTACAGGAAAACTTTACATACATTTTTTTGAGAAAAAACATTTCATACTTCACATCTGCACAACATGGAAAAACAAAAGACGACTACTAGGAACTTAATCGCTAGATTGATGCTACATTGAATTGACATGCTATGACATAAGTATGAACAATGATAGACTGTTCTCAGGGGACTGTCAATCTCTTGCAACTTCAAACAACTTTCATTTCTTATGCACCAAACTCTCATTGAAACGGTAAAGCCAGAAGTGTAAAGCCATCTCCTCAAGAACCAATAGATAAGTTTTAGAATTTACATGACTTCCCGTTAAATTCCAAAGTTGCATGAGCAAGTTCTTAGTATAATAAGACATAAGAGTATTAGTTTGCTGGTCATAACACCCAACCATTAACAACACATGCAGCCTGTTAATCTAGGGTAGGATGGTTCGTATCCACCCAAACAAGTATCTATGTACGTACATGCATTACTGTATAGGCACATCTTTCACAGCAGAACTAACAGTATATCCGACTTCTTTATTATTAGAGAACGGTACCTTTGAGTTTGAGCTACTTCAACTTCAACTCCCTCATATCTCTGTGTGATAGGAAGTTTACATAAACACCATTAGTATAGAATCATTCAACAGCACTAAATTTAATAGAAACTGATGAGACGTTTAAATTAAGGGTTCCATGGAATAACCAGTGGAGAGCCATATTCACGTACCAACATAAGTTTTCAAATACAGTTTACTGTCGGTCCAGGTCATCTGTAACAACTACCCCTGAAACAGTGCAAGTTAACAGTGAACCATCCAAGACAATACAATTCTCTGTACAGGAAAGAACTAAAACTCAAATAAACCCCAATCAGACACAAAAACGAAGAGAAAGCAAGTGATCAGGAAAATAAGGAAGTAGAAAGCAAGAGTTACGGATCATAGATCTTTGGCAAAGAATAAAGTGAGTACAACAAACTGAACTACATCCAAGGAAAAGAGCTGGTTCATGAGTTTACAGAAAACTATATAGCACTGAGTCGAGCATAAAAATCCATTCTCTACTTGGCAACATACAGAACTGGCAGCTCAGGAAATCCAAGTTCTATGTCCACCTTAAAATCCAGAGTGTTCGAGAAAAACGATACAACTAGATATGCGATAACCAACATTTGGGAAAACAACCGTTTCAGTACCACCAGTTATCCAAGTTTACAAATTACCAGTGCAACATTTGCCTTTCTACAGGCTTTTCAAACTATATTCAAGTGATCAACAATTGCCAAACACAAAGCCTGTAAACTAAAGTTCCCTATAGTTTTATGGTAGAAGAAAATAAAGGTACAAATGAAAATCTGGAGTCTTAAAAGATACGCATACTTAAATTCATATAGGATTTTCATATATGAGGATTCAATGGACACAACACAACAGTAAACTAGTGCTCCTTGTTCCAAATACAAATAGAAAACCAAAGTAACCCAACAGTAGACAGACAAAGATTCAATGGAGAGACAATCAATTACGAGGAAGGATTTGAAGAATGAACTGGGCTTGAGAGATTTGGATTTAGACTCGTTCGCTGGAAAAGGGACGTAGCCGCCCAGGATCTCAGGACTTGAGAACTGCGGGGGCACCATCTCGACACTGGCGGTAACTGGGGAGATAAAAATCTTTTTTGTTTTCCTTTTTTAGAAAAAGTAAATTGACACCCAGATTACACCGAGAAAGAGTAATCTTTAATTTATAAATAGAGAAAATCTTACGTGCGACAGCCGCACCATGTGTTCTGTACGACCCACCAGTCGTACAACGACACATGTTTTTTTAAGCTTTTCTTCTCCGGCGAAACCGCGCACCGCCGCCTACACCACACGGGCTCGCCTTCACCAAGAGAGAGAGGAAGGAAGAAGAAGAGAGAGGAGGAAGAAGAAGAGGAGGGAAGAGAGAGGAAGGAAGAAGAAGAAGCAGAGAAACAGAGAAGGAAGGAAGAAGAAGAAGCAGAGTTGTGAAAAAGCTTCGCCGGAGGAGGAGATCGGTTTCGTTGGAGAAGAGAGAGGAAGGACGGAAGAAGAGTTGAAAAAAAAAACACGTGTCGCTGTGCGACTGGTGGGTCGCACAGAACACGTGGTGCGGCTGTCGTACGTAAGATTTTTTCTTAAAAATAACTTATCATAAATATATACAAGTGTACATTATTAGTGATATAAAAATTTCTATTTTATAATTTTAGGCGATTCGATTTCGTCCTATTTAAAGAGAATTCAGTTTTCTAGTTGATCCGGGGCGGATCCGGCGTATAACTCCCTAAGACTCAACTCCCACCCAAATTTTTTTTGGAAAAGAAAAGTTAGTACACACTGTTAGCTATAAATTAAAATATTATATCAATTGTAGTTGAGCTCAATTTCCACTCACAAGAGTGCGGTAAATGATACATATATTAATTGTATCTAAACATGTCCATGTATGCGTTAATTATCCAATAAGTGTCCAAAATATGATATTTTGTGAGTTAAGAGTGCAAGAAATGGTTCTAACGAGGACTACTATATTGATGATTTTTTCGTTTCAACTATTGTTTGATCGTATATTCATATTTTGATCGTTTAGTTTGTAGATATATATAAGTAGATTTTTCTACAAATTTTCATCTAAATTGAAAATTGTTAAGACATTCAAAAATGTGATTTACCAATTATAAACTTTAACAACTCATATTTGATAGATTTGGATCGTCCATTGATTTGATTTAGTTTGATTCATTAACGATCACCAATTTGGGTGAAAATTTATATAAATGATCTATTTATATAGACCTATAAACTTAACAGTTGAGATATATATACCTATAAACTCAACGGTTGAGATGAAAAAATGTGATTGAAAAGTGGGTGTAATAAATGATTAATGAGAAAATCTTCAACTAATCATTAAATTAGTGGTCCTCATTAGAAACTCTCCCTAAAAGTGCATATTATGAAAATATATGCTCATGGACGCAATAGCAAATCTTGGTCATACTGCTAACATATAGAGTTAGGATTGTTTTAGCCACGATCCTCAGCGCGCGGAACGGAGGTGAATAGCGAACAAAGAGAAGGGAGAGTGTTGCGGGCGTGCCACCTCACGGACGAGGAAATGGTTGTATGCGAGCTTGACTTCTTGATCAGGCGAAAAAGGGTTTCCAGGTGCCACCTCAGATGAGGAATTTACGAGCACAAGGCGATCGATACTCACTGCGGCGCGAGTAGAGTAACTATATAGAAGATTCAGAGAAATTGGGATGAGTCCAGGAGGGCTCTGTAACCAAGGCAGCGGTGCACTTAGTTAGATTTAGGGTTTCGAGGTAGCTCGAAGGAAACTGGGTTGCAGTTTGTTTGTATTTGAGTAATTGTGTGTTGAGAGAGAGACAGTTCACTTCAACGGGGAAACGGAAACAAAGCTCCGGGGAGCGTCTGGAGGTTTCAACTGGGTTGAAGATTGTATTGTATTTTGTTTGAATAAGTTGTGAGAGAGATTGTGTTAGCCTTCAAGCCCTTTATATATAATGGATCTCGACTTGCAGCAGAAGAAAGATAATTATAGATGTTTAGTCGGACTCTGCAACGTATAGCATAAGGGCACTATTCCACTCATGCAGACCAATCTTCTTGTGACACATGTTCAGTTTGCACACTCCGCATAGGACACTGCTACCGTGTTGCTCAATTATAGACTCCTATGCGAATTGGAATTAGAAGCAATCTTATCCCGCGGGGTGTCACAGTCCTTGTGGAAAACCAATCTCGCGCGGACCGCGGACTCAAACAATCCCGCGGGCCTTTCTAGTTTGCGGGCCAAAAGAAGGTTTTTCAATTAATAAGGGTCGCAAAGATTGACCCAAAGCGTGTCAAAGACTGGTAAAAGTCTAAAACGATTATTGTAATGCGCGCGGACTCTGCATGTGTCTTCCTCGTGAAGTCTCTCACGTTAACTGGCGAACCAGTTCGCCAACTCGCCTAGATGTATTCCACCTCGCCTAAGCGAAGTGCCAAAGTCATTCCGTGCGAAGCATTCCGCGCGGGCTATGTGTTTAAGGCGAAGTCCCTATACGCGCGAGATCCGTACTCCGCGCGAGTTATGTGTAGTCCGCGCAAGACCATGTAATTCAGCTCGCGTGGTCTTGCTGGCGGGCCATTATTTGTAAACTTAAAGAAACTTGGGCTCGCCGATATGACATGAACCAAGAAATTAATTAATATTCACATAGACATTTACTGTCTAGTAAAATATTAATTTGGGCGTAAACAAGGATCACAACCTTTCTCCTTCGGTTATGACTTATGACGCCTTAACTTTGATTTCCATATGTCCAGGTTGTACACGTGAATTAGGGGAGTGAAATTTACACTCCCTATTTTACAATCCACACTCCAACATTTTATTTTTGGGTAAAATTTTTACAAAAAATGCATTTCTATGTTAATAATATATTGTAAAAAAAAACCTACAAATAGTTTTTTTTTTCAAAATTGTTTCTACCTGTTACGTTCAGAGCCGGGAAGTGGTCGCGGGGCGGAACGAAGTAGAATTCCTGAGAGGCTTTCACTCGGTACCTGCACAAATAACAGCGTCACGGGGTCGGGACTGGGGTGGCCCAGTCTTCGACTCTCCGATGCTTAAGTGAGCTATGTGCACTTGTACGGGTAGAGGAATGAAAGTAAGAGAGAGAGTGTGAATCTGAGTATGTAAGTGTGTAGATGTGTGTACCTTGAGCTTGTTTTATAGGCTAAGCTTGTGTACCTTGAGATTGTTTCTAATGTGGGACTCTTTGCCTTCCTTTGGAGTGCCTCCTCTTTTGGGGGTGTTTTGCCGCTAGAGTGACTTTGGCAAGCGGTTTGTTACCGGCCCTTCCTTCCTTGGATGTCTATGAAGGGCCCACCAGGGCTTTCTCGACCGGATAATTGTACCGTATTCTCGGCTTAGCCAAGTATTTTGGCTATGTACTAACCGTGGGGCTCCGCCATGCAAGGTTAGGATCTGGCCATGCACTTCAATGGCGTTGGCTCCTGTGGCGGGAGCACAATATTGGTGTAGCTGCCTCTTCTGGATCAGATGCTCGATACCCGGGGCTTTTTTAGGAACTTGCTTTTGGGAGGTAGGGGGATGAGATCCTTATGCCTGGCCCATATGTCCTCATATGTAGTGGTCAGGGTAGTGTGGACTTCATAATGAGGTGGCAGGGAGGAACGACGCTGTTGCTGTGGGGGGCTCTAGTCCCTTGACTTGTAAGGGTGGTCGCGGTTTCTCTGTCCCCCATGGCGACGGTCGGAGCCACGCCCTTGTTCTCGGGATGGGCCATGTGATTGTCCTTTCTCTTGCCCACGGCCAAAGTGTTCATCTGGTGCCGGGGCAGTAAGAGCTAGCGTGACATGGGCGAGACATCTGAAAGTGTCAAATTCAGCACGGGCCCACCGCACCGCCAGGTCCATCAAGGCATCATAGGATCCTGGAGGGTTCTTGTTGATCTCCATCAGGAAACTGCCGGGGAGGAGGGCCTGACGGAAAGCCTGTTCCGCCACGCGAGGTTCTAAGTTATGGCACCTCGCCGTGGCAGATTGCCATCGGGACAACAGTTCATGGAGGCCTTCGCCCTCTTTCTGCTTGATGTGGAACATGACATCTACAGTGCGGTAGATGCTGGTGTGCAGTATGAAACGGTTGAGGAAACGTTCCGAGAGTTGGTCGAAGCTGTCTATGGAGTTGGGTGGCAGGCTGAGGAACCAACTGAGTGCCTCTTCCGAGAGGGTCTCTTGGAAGGCGTGGCATGCTATGGTGTCGCTGTAGCCAGAGGAGCTACAAAGCGAGAAGAATGTCTCGAGGTGGAGATGAGGGTCTCCTGTGCCTTTATACTTATCCATCTTGAAGGGCTTGGCTCCCGGAGGCCGCTTCTCCATCTACACTCGGGGTGTGAAGGGGCTTGGGCGATGTCCAAAACCAGAGAACAAGGGTCGCTGAGCCCCGCGACTCTCGACGCCTTTGGCTAAGTTGGAGTAGTAGGCGAGTTGACATGTCAAGAGGTGGGTTGGGAGAGTTGGCAGTGGTGGAAGTGGAGATTGGTGGGGCGGATGGATTAGGTTGATGTGGCAGAGGGGAGTCATTGAGGATTGATGGTTGGGGGGCCGGGAGTGGAAATGAGGGGTGGGTTAGGGGATGAGACATGTACACAATCTGGCTAGGCCCTCCCGGGAGTATGGAACCAGTCTGGCCTTGGAGAGAATCCGGGGTCCCGACAATTCGTGCCGCGCAGTCCAAGCTATCTTTGTACACAGTACGATGCTCTAACGTGGCGCGGAGCAAGAACTGCTCTTTCTCCAACTCAGCTATGCGTACTCGGTACGCTTCCGTTTCTGTCCTTTCTTTTGCCGTCTGCTCGCGGAATGCATGGAAGTCCCGCTTGAGGATTTTAAGGGCTGTGGCGGGGTTGAAATGGTTAATGGGGGTTGGGCTGCTAGTTTGGGGAAGGGACGTGTCACCGGATTGAGGTTCTACTCGAGTGCCAGGGTCCACGGGGTCATCAATAATCACCATGGTGCTGAGTTTCGAGGCAAGTGGGAGTTCCACAAGATAGGGGCCCTCCTCCTAGCGCCAATTGTTTCTACCTGTTACGTCCCGAGCCGGGAAGTGGTCGCGGGGCGGAACGAAGTAGAATTCCTGAGAGGCTTTCACTCGGTACCTGCACAAATAACAGCGTCACGGGGTCGGGACTGGGGTGGCCCAGTCTTCGACTCTCCTATGCTTATGTGAGCTATGTGCACTTGTACAGGTAGAGGAATGAAAGTAAGAGAGAGAGTGTGAATCTGAGTATGTAAGTGTGTAGATGTGTGTACCTTGAGCTTCTTTTATAGGCTAAGCTTGTGTACCTTGAGCTTGTTTCCAATGTGGGACTCTTTGCCCTCATTTGGAGTGCCTCCTATTTTGGGGGTGTTTTGCCGCTAGAGTGACTTTGACAAGCGGTTTGTTACCGACCATTTCTTCCTTGGATGTCTGTGAAGGGCCCACCAGGGCTATCTCGATCGGGTAATTATACCGTATTTTCGGCTTAGCCAAGTATTTTGGCTATGTAATAACAAAAATAATTTCAGATTTTGTAAAGTCACTATTTTTCATAAAATAAGAGGAGAGATGATTTAATAACTTTAGAAATAAAATAATAAAGTTAGAAATGCATTTTACGTGGTTAAACTAATATTATTAACGATAGGTTCAACGACAGTAAGACACGTGAGAGACGAAATTAATAGCGAGTGATCGACTATTTTTTATTTTTTGCCTTTTAGGATTGTGCTTCGACTCTACTATCCACATCACCCTGTTCTCAATCCTTAAACCCCAAACTCTGTTCAAACTCTTCCATCCACAACTCCCGCAACACACAAGAGAGGAGCCATGTCCCTCCTCCGCAGAACCTTCTTCCCTCTCCGCTCTAAACCCCTCCCTCTTCCTCTTCTCTCCCACACCCTCCATTTTCATAAACCCTCTCTCCTCCCTCAACCCCTAAACCCCAAAAAACCCGCCTCCTTTCTCTCCGCCTCTCCAACTCCAACTCCAACTCCTCCTCAAACCCTCACTCACATCCCCAACCCCCCATCTCCTCCCCTCCTGTGGGTCCCCCGCACCGCCCTCTGCGGCGAACTCTCCGTCGATGACGTCGGCAAGCGCGTCACCCTCTGCGGCTGGGTCGCCCTCCACCGCGTCCACGGCGGCCTCACTTTCCTCAACCTCAGGGACCACTCCGGCTCCGTCCAGGTCACCACTCTCCCCGAAGCTTTTCCCGACGCGCATAACGCCGTCAACGACATGAGGCTCGAGTACGTCGTCGCCGTTGAAGGCCGAGTCCGGTCTAGGCCCGCCGACTCCGTCAATCAGAAAATGAAAACCGGCGAAATTGAGGTAAACCCTAAACCCTAAATCCTTTTGAATTTTGGCAATGATGATAAGTGATTGATATATGAATGATCAATGTGGACAGATTGCGGCGGAGAATGTTCAAGTGTTGAATGCAGTGAGGACAAAGCTGCCGTTTTTAGTTACTACTGCGGAGGATGCAAAGGATTTGATGAAGGAGGAGATACGGTTGAGGTGAATTTCACACTTGCTTGTGTTTCTTTTTGATGGAAATGAGTTGAATTTTGTTTCTTTGGTTTACCAAGAGTGTTTCTTTGGAGCTGTATTTAGTAATGCTACTCAGACCTACTTGTTGATAGGTACCGGTGTCTTGACTTGCGCCGGCCACAAATGCAATCCAACATAATGCTGCGGCATAAGGTAGTGAAGCTGATGAGAAGGTATCTGGAGGATGTACATGGTTTTGTGGAGGTACAGCGTGTTAGTTATTGTAAAAAGGATTGGCATTTATGTAATGGATTTTCGTACTTGTGTTATTTGAGAAAAAATGATTAAAGGGGAAGGTTTTGTTTTGATTCTGATTTTTACACATGGTTATAAGGTAGATTGAGACTCCAATACTCTCTAGATCGACACCCGAAGGAGCCCGAGATTATTTAGTTCCATCGAGAGTTCAGGTACTTTACAACTTTTCTGCTGGCATTCACATCATTATTTTGATGTCTTCTCTGCGAACCCCCAACATGGGACAATCGTTCCTTTCGATACTTCCATCTTAGTTTGGGGAGCTTATTTTATCTAATATGTAATTTGAAGCCAGGAACATTTTATGCTTTGCCTCAAAGTCCGCAACTGTTCAAGCAGATGTTGATGGTTTCTGGTTTTGATAAGTATTATCAGATAGCAAGGTAAATTTTTTCCTGTCTTTTTGTCTGAATTGATTTACTGTTATTAGCTGCTCATTTCGAAAGTGATTTTTATGCCACTTCTACCAATATTAGAATTAACTGCAATATTTGGTTTTGTTATTTGCAGATGTTTTCGGGATGAAGATTTAAGAACTGATAGGCAGCCCGAGTTTACACAGCTTGATATGGAGCTTGCTTTTACTCCCTTAGAGGACATGCTGAAGCTTAACGAAGATTTGATTAGAAAGGTTAGCCTCATTGCGTAGTTTTATCTAAGGTAGAGCGGTAACCAGATTAGAGAGATCATATAAAATTGAAATATGATCTTACAATGAAATATGATCAGCTACGGCCTTACAATGAGTTTGTTTATCAGCTACACAATTTATATGAAAGCGTTAAATGAACTTTTGAATCATCTCAGAGGGGGCAGAAGAAACTACTTATATAACTACCGGTCAAAACTTAGAAATTGAATGTCTAATTTGCAATCAAACCATTTCTCCCCTTTTACCCATTTAGAATAACTTGGTTGAACTTTTATCCAGAATTTGGGTGAGCCTTTTCATTACTTCAATCGTGTGTGACTTAATAACCTTCTGGCATTTGAGCTATATAATATTCCTCAACCAGATTCATTTGAAGTTCATTTATGTGCAGGAGTTTTTCATCAAATAGGCTATAATACTTATTGGTGAAAGTCTGCTGCTTTAAATTCATCAACTTTTGAACTCATAAGTTTATCTTACTTCTTTATATTTTTGCTTTGCATATATTGATAATTTAACATATCTTTGACATCCATTTGCTTTTACTGCTATAATTAGAAATCTAATCCATAACTGTTGCAGGTTTTTTTAGAGATCAAAGGTGTAGATCTCCCACACTCTTTTCCTAGGCTTACATATGCTGAAGCAATGAGTCGTTATGGTTCGGACAGGCCAGATACTAGATTTGATCTTGAGTTGAAAGATGTAAGAATCTTTTCCTTGATTAGTATTGTTGGAACTTAATGGGTTATATGTGGTTGATAACGGATCATAGAAAACCAGTCACTTATCTAATAACCTCTAAAAATATAAATTATATATAATTGCATCCTTCTTAATTCTTGGCATTTCAAAAGATTCGTTTCCTGTTCGCATATCTTCTGTAGAGATCACCAGCAGTTTAAAGTATTTCTAGCATATATCTTGTACAAATATTCAATACCAAAGTTTTAATTGTTTGCCTGTTGCAGTCAAACTTGAAGTGTTCAGTTTATCTTTTCTTATGTAAGAGCTAAGATCATTTAAGACATTAAATTTAATAATAGTTCCTTTGTAAAGCCACTCTCATCTTCAGTGTGTTCAGAACCAGTTCAGTCCTGTAGTACATTAATCAGAGAGTCAAGGAATGATTTCGCTATTGCTTTCAGAACAAGTATTAAAAAGATGTCTGATTGATGGCAATTGCAGGTATCTGATATTTTCTCAGATTCCACATTCAGGGTTTTTGCTGATACTTTGGGAAGTGGAGGAATCATAAAAGTTTTATGTGTACCTTCTGGAGCTAAAAGATATTCAAACACAGCTCTAAAGAAGGGAGATATTTATAATCAAGCAATCAAGTCTGGAGCGAAGGGCTTGCCTTTCCTGAAGGTCTTTGATGATGGTGATAAATCATTTATACCTTCGTTTGTGATGAGATTTTTCTTGTTCAGTATCTCACTACTCACAAGTGATATTTTCTATAATTTCTCTTAGGTGGAATTGAGGGAATTCCTGCATTAACATCTAGTTTGGATCAAACAAAGATAGAGCAATTTCTGAGTCGTTGCTCTGCCAGGCCAGGGGATTTGATCTTGTTTGCAGTTGGTCATCAGACATCAGTTAATAAAACCCTAGATCGATTACGGGTCTTTGTTGCACACGAGCTTGATTTGATTGATGATGTGAGTGTACCATTCATGTCTATGAGATGAACATTATCGTAGTGTTTATGATTTGCTGACGCTTTTTTTTTTTTTGGATTTTATGGCCGATATCTAGTCCAGGCATTCAATTTTGTGGGTGACTGATTTCCCAATGTTTGAATGGAATGACTTAGAGCAAAGGTTTGAGGTTTGTACCACATCTCTTGCTGCTTAGATTTTCCAAGTGTCATATGTTTTTGTTGTTTTATACGTTTGCACTAAAGACTGATCATAACTGAGTTATCATCACTCATCACGGGAACTTTCATAGGGGTGTGATATTACTCCTTGCAAGTTGCAACCAAGTTGATGTTTAGTGGCTGCAACATTTTGGCCCAGTTCGTATATCAGAGTTCAGTGCTTGAGATCAAAAGTTGCCTCATTTTAGTCAGTATACCCAGAAATTGAGGTCTTACTTTTCTCACCTACTATTAGCCTTTCGGCTTACCTTTCAATATGCCTGGATCATCCCTGGTTAATGCCTTGTGCAGTTATGTTGTAGATGGACTTCAGTTCTGGGTATAGACGAAAGTGTTTCAAAAAAAATGATATTGTGGTTTTTGCATGCCAGGCTTAATGGCCTAGAGTACTTGTTGGGTTTTGAGTTGTATGTGGCCTATGGATTTTCAGTGGAATTTAATCAGATCAAAGAAAGTTTCTGAGTGACAATATATAGAAGACCACTTATTGGAATTGATAATACGTAATTGTTTGAGTTTCCGTAATTGGTTTTGAAAATACACTTTGAGTTGAAGCTCATTATTGCTTTGTCATCTCTTGTCTGCATATTGCTCAAATTCCTTGTTGTTTCAGGCCTTGCACCACCCCTTCACTGCCCCAAATCCTGAAGACATAAATGATCTTTCTTCTGCTCGTGCTATTGCATATGACATGGTTTACAATGGAGTTGAGGTATAATATCTTTCGTAGTCTCTTCTCCAGCAGTTTCAAGTTTAATGCATTTGGATGTATACGCTCCTAGGTAAGAAATTGATGTGCTATGCTGTTTCTCTGGTGCCACCAGATTGGTGGTGGAAGTCTGAGAATTTATAAACGTGAGGTGCAGCAAAAGGTTTTGGAAATCGTTGGCATCTCCCCTGAAGAGGTGTGTACATCATCTATTTTTCATTGGTTGGGCATGGGGCATGATTCTTACTGTTTAGCAGTCTTGTCAAACTAAATTTAGACTATACTTGAGTGATGGGAGGCTAAAGTGAAGTATTGCTAAGAGTGTATGTCTAATTTGGTGGAATTGTACATCATCTGCAGGCTGAAGCGAAGTTTGGCTATCTTCTTGAGGCACTAGACATGGGTGCCCCTCCACATGGTATGGAGTTTGGGTCTTAAATTTTATTATTCCTTACTCTTATCTTATGGACATCTTCCATTAATTCTGTGTTGCATATAATATGCTGAGTGATTATTGCTATCTGATGCAGGGGGAATTGCCTATGGTTTGGATAGATTGGTCATGTTGCTGGCTGGTGCTAGTTCCATTAGGGATGTCATAGCTTTCCCGAAAACTACAACTGCACAATGTGCTCTTACCAGATCACCGTCTGAGGTGGATCCCCAGCAGCTACAGGATTTGTCGTTGCAGACTCGTTAGAAGACTGAACTCATCTTCAATTATCAGATGAAACTCACTTTTGATGGCCGGTACTAGTATTGTCCAGTCTTTCCTTGATGCGTCATAGGTACGGAAACCATAGCAAGTTAGCATCTGTATTATTTTTGTGTGATGAAGAATAATATTAGAGATGTTTGATAAAATCCTTCCTTGCTTCTATCTTTCATCAATTTATTGTGTCCGACTCCCACCGCAACGGATTATACATTTGACTTCTAAATTGTATGCTAGGAAAAACATATCATTTTCTTACTACAACTTAATTTGTTGGAACTATTCCCAATTCCATATGATCAGATAGAACAGGAGCAATTTAGTATGAAATCTACAAATATCCAAAATGGTGCAGTCTCCTATCTATATATGTGACGAACTTGTGGTTTCTACAGCTATCTCACAATAATTTACCGACTCCTAATTTGAAAGACCTTTGAACTTTATGAACCATATATGCATGGAAGAATTAATTGATCTAGAAAATAGAAAATGTTCCTAAACATATAATTTTCTTAACATGAAACCTATCACTCTTTTGAGCCAGCTTCAAATATGGTTTTTAGGCCACATTATTCTTACAGATAACAACATTGGATTAAAATAACTTGTTCGTGTTTCTACGTTTAGGTTAATTCGATAACACTTTGATTCAAATTCAATTGGTGAACGTTAAATGACCAAAAAAGAACAAACGTTTTCTTACCATGAGACCACTTGTGGTGTGGGCTAATGCTTCCTATTAAGAAAAACATCTAAATATTGCCTCTGTATATTTCATGCATATGAAGCAAAATTTATTCTGTGTTCTCTGGTATTATTACATATCCAGCTTATTTGGAAATTCACCAAAACCATAAGGGGATATATAGGATGTCATTTCCTACCAATTTTGCTAAATGCAATGCATCCACATGTGATGAATAAGCAATCAGTATAACCGAACTGGTATTTTCTGTCAAAAAATCCATGAAGAGCATTCCATGTTTGCTAAAAGCAAAATGATTCTAAATTTCTCTCAAACTAGTATATTTGTAAGTACTGTCATAGAAGTAAAATGTATTGACTGCAAAGGAATAGTTATTTCATAGAACAATGGTAGATGACTACCATTTCAGCACAGCACAGATGAACTGCATAACTTGACAGACGAGGTCTTCGTACGTACTCGTTACGAAGATAAGAATTCGCATTTGCATTTGTTGCGTAATTCAATAGTGAATCTAGAATTGTGATTACTTACCATCCTTGTGGTTTTCTATGTAGAAGCCCTAGTATATACCCCCTCTCTCATTGTCATTTCTCACACTTCTCATTTTCTGGTTTCAGCCATGGTGAGGAAAAGCAAGGGTCGTCAGAAGGTTGAGATGGTCAAGATGGCCAATGATAGCAACCTTCAGGTGACTTTCTCAAAGCGCCGCTCTGGCCTTTTCAAGAAGGCCAGTGAGCTTTGCACTCTGTGCGGCGCTGAGATAGCCATCATAGTGTTCTCGCCAGGGAGGAAGGTATTTTCCTTCGGCCACCCCTGCGTGGAGTCTGTGATAGAGCGTTTCCTCACCCGAAACCCTCCTCACCACCAGAGCTCTGGTACCATGCAGCTCATTGAGGCTCACCGCAACGCTAACGTTCGGGAGCTCAATACCGAGCTGACTCAGGTCACCAACGACCTGGAGGTCGAGAGGAAAAGAGGAGAGGAGATTAACCGGGTGCGCAAGGCGAGCCAGGGGCATTGCTGGTGGGAGTCTCCTATTGAGGAGATGGAGCAGTCACAGTGTCAGCAGCTGCGTGGATCTCTAGACGAGCTGAAGAAGGCTGTGACCAAGCAGATTGATAGGCTTCTGATTCAGTCCACCTCAAACCCTAATCCGTTTTTTGCTGCGGGTAGCTCTGGTAATCCAACTCTGATCCCCAATATGGGGTTTAATGGAGTTCCCGTTATGCCTCCTCATCCCAATCCTCATGCATGGAATCCAGCACTTGGTCGCTTCTTCTGAAGATCTTGATCAAGTTATTGAATAAATAATTATGAGACACATATTTCAATTTCATGTTATGCTTTTCTGTTGATTAAACTGTTATTGTGATCCTCCTGTGGATTTGTATTGGTGTGATCAGTATCTAGTTTATTTTATATATGAAGCTTGAAAACTGTTGTTGTGTGCCGTTTGGCTACGAAAATAATAAAGGATCATTCATATTCAAGGTGTCTGTCCTAGGGTTTGATATAATTTTTTTTTCTTTTTTCTTTTTAATTAGATTAGTTTCATATAGTTAGTTTCATAGGGTTAATTGATTTGAGTCGGAAGATCCATGAAACAAATGATTTTCAAAGACTTTGTAGCTCTACTCATTGGATTCTCACTCAGTTAGTTGTGCTCAAATTCCTTCAACAAACTTAGATGATAATGATGAGGCAGTTGAAAGGGATTTATTTTTGAAGAGAATTTTCAATATAATTGTTTTGACAGTAGCTATACCTAATTAAGAATAGTGAGATGGAATTTGATGTCTCTGATATTGGATGGTGAGTATAATGATTACAACCCTAAAGGGAAGAAGATATTGGTTGTTGCCTAATCTATTTAAGTATTTTTCGAAGCTTTGTGTTTCTATACTTTAGTTGTACCATTCACATTAGACTGTATGCAGGCAATTTTTTTGATGTAGTTGAATATTTTTCCATATGGCCGGAGATGAGGCCACTTTAGCATATAATGGCTGCAGTGTTTGGACAAAGAAATCAGTTATTCCACCAATTATTTATTCTCAAGTACTGTATGTATAGTCTCTAGCCGATTAAGTGTTGTTGATCTAATGTTCGACATCTATTTCATTCTCAAAAAAAAAAAAAAGACATCTATTTCAAAATAATATGCCAAGAATAAACTTTAGTTCCGTTCATGTTTATGATACTTTTGCTCCGTGCATGCATGCTTAAGATACTTTTTTTGTACCATGCAGTGTACGTAGGCGGGTGATCGAGATGCGAGACTATGTTAGCATGTACTAGAATTGCTATATGCAAGCAGAATGGTTTGTGATGATCAAGATGCAGTGCTTGGATAAAGAAGTTGATTTTTGCATCAATTATTTTTTATTCTCTAGCCGATTAAATGTTTTTGATCGCGTTCAACTTGTATTTTAGCATACAATAGTGCAGGGGATCCATTAATCTTAGCATGCATGGAGGCTAGGTTCGAAATTTGATAAAGGTAAACCAATGAAGCAGTTAAAGTCGTCATGGCTAAGGAGGACGTACCAGAGGTACGTAGTCGACCAGTCTTGGGAAATATAGGCTTCACCTATAATTGTCATTAGAAATCGGAAGGAAACGTACTGGATCTAAGAATATATATTATTAGTTGATATATCTGCTTGTTGATGTAAAGAGAGTGTGGTATTACATATATCTTACGATCAAGAAAGGTTTTTGGGAGGCAATTACTGTCCCTAGATGCTCTATGAGGTAATTATTAGGAGTTCATGGTTTATTGAATTGAAAGTAGAAATTGTAAAAGGAGAGCAAAAATATTTTGAAGGCTACATTGTGACTATTCTCATCGATTGTAAAATGAAGGTTACCAGAGATTATATTATAGCGAAACGACTAAACTACCATGCTCTATATACACATATAATCCAAATGTCCTCCCTCAACCATATACTTGGAAACAAGCATAATGATTGGAGCAAATACATAATAATAGCCAAACACATGAAAGAAGAACAATTACAAGATGAAATCCCAACTCAAACCCTACCATCCTAGTAGCAATGTGAGTACATATCTAAAAACAAGTTGACTTTGTTGGTTGCGGCAGATCACTGAGGTAGCACAAAGAAGGACAACGCAATGCGGCAAACAAACCTCAAGATGAGAAAACTGAAAATTCTCAAACTATGTAAATTTGGTTCATGAACTGAATTTGTAAACTTAAAGACTAAAGATTGCCTATGCTGCCAATTGTATATTCTCATTTTTTCCCCTCAATTATTCTTCTACATAATTATGAAATCTACACTTGTGCATATGATTCATATGTACGTACCAACAACATAACTCCTTACTTCGCATTTGCAGAGACAATGTATCATCACTAATCAAGCAATATACACAGCATAATCTGCATCCAATAGGGAGACATAAGGTGACATCTCTCAAAATGAACAAAACTAGCACATTGAGTCACACAACCAATTCATACTCTAGCTTGTCAAGCCTCACTCACCATCCCAAAAACAGATTGAAAAATTCTTCAAATTTGAACTGTGATAAAAAATAAAATAAATTGAAAACTAATGAGGAAGCAGGACAAAACAAGAGTACAAATCAATTCCACGATTCAAATGATAGAGATACCGAATCAGAGAGACATTACCAAAATGTTTCTGAACATACTGATGTAGACTGAGGTGAGAAGAAAGAGAAATTGATTGAGCTTAATTCCCCCATTACTTCACAGAAGCAGCGATCCAGATTTGGGCTATCTGTGACGCCAACAAGGACACGACTTATTAACTGAAAATAGAGAACACCAAGTTGCCGTTAACTCTTGATCGAGACCCATATTGCTACGTCAGAGACTGAGAACGGTTGGGTAACAACAAGCACAAGCCGATGAGAATGAAATAATTTGAAATTGAAAATTGGGGTTTAGGGTTTCGAATTGGGGAAAACCAATTCAACATGAAAAACGTGGAAGCAAGAGATAAATGGCCAAGATCGAAACCAAGGCTCTGATATCATGTTACGAATCCATAGGTTATTGAACTGAAAGCAGAAAAGTAAAGAAAACAAGGAAAAACGCAGAAGAATCGTAAGGTCTACATCAGTACATCTTGTATTTCTTATGTGAATATTCTATATATAAGTAGGGTTAGTAACAATTAAAAAGTCTACCTTATATGGTTAACGCCCCCTCAACTATATGTTTGGCTAAGCATAATGGTTGACATAAAACAAACAACCAAAATACAAATGTAGAATCCATTACAAAACTATTAACCCAAATCAAAAGTGCAACTACTTGATATTGTCGACATCCATCTTGACATTCTGTTGATAGAACAGAGCTTTGTTGGAAGATTTCATAGTTCACAATGGAGATAGCAAAGGCAGAAGAGCAGCAATATGAAAACAATCCCAGACATCATAGCAGCAAGAGTGTAAAACTGGAAATTCTAATCTGAAAACTGCATATTTCTGCAATCGTATTTCTTCAATCATAAATTGAACAACTGGAAAGTTGCATATGCTGCCATAGGATCACTTGATGTTCAACTTCTATATGCACTAAACACTTGCACAAACCAATTTATAGACAGCCAATATATTTATCACTTCCACTTTAAGATGACCAGCAGCCTAATATATATACAGAAGAACCATATTGTTACGCCGGAGACTGAGAACGGTTTGGCAACAACGAGCAAAAGCCGATGAGAATGAAACGATTTGAAACTGAAATTTGGGGTGTAGGGTTTCAAATTAAGGGAAACATTAAATTTAAGGGAATGAAAAACGCGGAAGCAAGAAATAAATGGCCAAGATCGAAACCAAGGCTCTGATACCATGTTTATTGAACTGAAAGCAGAAATTGTAAAAGGATAGCAAGAACAATTGGAGACTATATTGTGACTATTCTTATCGATTGATTTTTTTTTTGATAAATGGATGTTAGCGCCGTATAAATTGTTTAAGAAACTTATAGTACAACATGAACTAGATATTGAATCATACAAAACTACCTAAAAACCGAAGATACACTAAGCAATTCTTATGTTGTAAATCATAAGCATTACACCTCTTAGCAAGTAACCAAAGTAACCAGAGTAACCAAAGCAAACATAACTAAAAATTCCTAGAACAACCTCCTCTATTCTTAACTAACTTACTCCGAGCAAATCAGAAAACCCTGAACTAGAGCAAAATCCTTAGGCCCATGCACCCACGCCTAAAAGACTAAGAGAACCCATGGAGCATGCACCCGAACTTCCAACTTCCCACTACCGTTGCCGTCTCCAGCGGGCGTCCATAACCCTACTACACCATGAACGCCGCGAATAACATTCTAAGCCCACCATCCAGTCTGGCAATCCAAAGAATTAAATCGAGATCCCTAACCACCCCGATACAATTCACCGTCCTTGGAAGGGGTCGTGTTAAATGAAGGTAACAAGAGATTATATAGCTAAGAGTTATGGCGAAATGACCAACTGCCCTACCATATATACTCTTATAATCCTAATAGTAATGAGGAACCTCATTTAGAGAGATTAGAGAAGGGTTTAGTGAATGAACATATAACAACATGGATCCCACACTTCGTAGAGTTTGTTCTTAATCACTTATAAGCATGCAGGTAGGAATGTCGATTTTCCCTTGCATGGTGGGATCTCGATCGATCTATTCACCCTTCTTTCTCCTTGGCTAGCTGGAGGGGATCTTATTCTTGCTTCATTCGAGATTATTTTTATTTTTCCAGTGATCTGGCTATTGTTCAATGAATAATACTATAGCAAATCACATATACATCATTAAAAAAAAATTTAAAACACAAATAAATCCACTTATGTTGTTGTTAAACAAATAAAGACAGTTTTTAACAAATAAGGATAAATTCTTTTATGTTTATCATGTGTCATAGTTTAATTTACTAAACTAACCTTTTATAAAATAAATCAATTTTAAAATTATGTAAACTTTGAAGTTTGTTTGTCATATGATCCGTAGCTTCTGAGTCTATAATCCAATAATCATTCTCAGCACAAACAGTGAGAGCAGTAGACAAAGTTGATAGAGTACCTGAAGCTTCTTCATGTGGAACAAAATCAGTTTATGCAAGAAACCCAGAAAATTGCTTAAGGATGGCAGAGTGGTTTTCTCTCCCAGACATATTCGCTTCTTCGCATCTAGTCCGTATCTGCTTCTTGCTGAGATAGGCAACAAACTCATTCCATATGCTTGTAAGATTACCCATGTGTTTCACAGAAGGCTCACCTTCTGGTTTATTCACCTCCATAGATCTAAAATAGCGATTTGGATTCATTCCAACATCGAAAAAAGATGAGGGTACAAGAAAACCTCTCAACAGATCTCTCTTCCATAATATGATGAAGAAATCATAAAAAGAAATCAGAGGAAAAGAACTTTGAACATATTTTTCTTCCACAGAGAAAAGAAGAAATCAGATATATATAATCAAGAAGAGATACAAAGACATACCTTGGATTCCTGCTCTGATACCATGAAGAAAACTGGACACAAAATCTTGTAGAAGTTTTCTGACATATTTTCTTGATAACAAAGAGATTACAGATCTACACTAATATATTTTCTCATTTTCATACTCTAATAGCTGTCAAACCGACAATAAGGACACAAAGAGAAAAGCTATACAAGTAAAGTATGTGTAAGATGTATAGTAGAAAGCAAGACATGAAAATATCCGAAAGACAATAGACCTCTACTTCCAATAAAAACAAGTTAGGGTTAGGGTTTCCATGCCCTAAAACGACCCTTTTATTTAAAAAAAGCTCTCAAAATTTTTGCAAATGTTGTAGATGGAAATTTCGTTTTTTTTTTTTTTTTTTTTTAAAGAGTCTGATGGTGCTTGTAAGCATTGTGATATGATCATGCATGAGGACATGTCTATTTCAACGTTGGGGGTACAAACGTACCCTAACATTAGCTTGTCGATATCCACTATGTTGTCTTTTTCGGCGGCTCGAATCAGTTTCAATGATGAGGCCTTCCAATTCAAAGGAGATGCATCATCTTCTCTCCCTTCTGTTGCAAGGGGACTTTTCGATCCCAAAGCAGCTCTCCGCAAACCTGTCATCATTCGCAGGGAAGACATCAAAGAGGGGGACGACAGTTTAGCAACCCTTGATCTGGTCACAGTAGACAGAGGCAAGCATGCCTCGACCCTGGTGGTTGAATCACTGAAGCGTGCTTGTCCTTCATCACCATCTTCTTCTCCAAAGAAGCTCAAGCTGCTCAACGGTACTGCAGGTGAGAGTCATCTTTCTTCCCTCGAAAAGCAGAAGACCCCATCCCTTGGATCGATGCAAGAGGTATTGGCTTAATGGAGGGTTGCATTGTAGCTCTCATTCCTACCTTGGATAGAAATGGAGACAACGAAGAAAGCAAGAAGAAAATAGGACGTCCAGTGGGTTCAAAAAACAAGAACCTCTCTTAAGGCAAAAAAGAAAGAGATCGATGGTGGTTTGCAGATGTAGTGTGGTGGTAGACAGCCTAGCCTTAACTCAAAGGGCAAGGATGCAGTTTAAACTTTCTATTTTCTATCATTACCCTATTTCTATGCTTGAGATTTATAAATAATAGAGTAGGATCCTAAGTACTAGTGTGAGATTAGACTCACATTTACTTGTTTAACTGCATATGATTATTGCCGTATGGTATGTAATGAATGTTTCTGACCTTAACTTGTTACCTTCATTAATTTAAAAGTCGTAGTGACATTTAACTAAAAAAAAATTGACTCAAAATACAAAATCACATGTCTAGTATCATTTGGTCTAACGGCATAGTCTCTCCTTAATAATTGAGAGATCATGAGTTCGACTCACGCAGTTGTAATATTTGAGTTGTTTACCTAATAAAAAAATGTCCAAACAATGCCTGACTTTTTAGAGAAGCAAAGATTTGATATCTCAACTTTGAAAAACTTTAAAACAGTATCTCACGTTCTTATTCCGACTGAATAATGGTATTTGGAACCATTAGGGTAGACATATTTTAAAGGTTATTTTTGTCACTTTCTATTTTGTTTATTTTGTTTTCCATAAACATTTTTTTTCTTCAACACATATTGTACTTAACATTACTAACCTCACACCCTTTTTTTCTTTGAATCAAACAATAATGCAATTTCCTCATACCATAACTCATAATTTTTCTTAAACATGAGATTCATTCAGTAACACATGTAAAAAAAAAAAAAGGTTTCAAATCAAACCAATTGAGCAAAGTACCAACAAACCCGCCTCTTAAATTAACTTAAATATTGTAAGTTTCCAGGGCTCCATTCCTCAAAAGAACAGGACCAGTCTACAAGAGATTGCCAAAACCAATTGACCCCAACTCATTATTCTATAAGAAGATTGATGAGGCACTTTGAGAATACACTTCTGATGAACACAGAACCAGCAGAGCCATGAAAACCGCAAGAAGTTCCATTGTTCAAAAAATTGAATGATACTTTTCGGTATCTGACCAGATTCTCCACGTTCCTCAAGTAGAGAAACTCAGAGAGAAATTGGGTTATCCAAATTCCTGAACTCACACCCATTTGATTCTGCGTACCTTATCACTTCCTTAGTTTGATGCATCCTTTAATTCACACAAACTCCTAACCATCCGGCTGCAAAACCCCATTGAAATGCCTGATTCTCACCAACCCATTTAAAACAGCATTTGGTTCTAACTTCAGGCACCAATTTACACTCCCTCATCAACCTCACAACCACAACAGCATCGATCCAACACTCTTATTTTGCACATAGTTCAACACCAACAAATCAAAACCCAAACTCGACCGGAAATCAAATTTCCTAAACGAACTCAAAGGGACGGGAAAAGCTCTGAGTTCGACCCACAAAGCAATAACGTCTGCAAAAGCGAGGTAGCAAGGCCAGGAGAGCGTAGACTACAACGAGTGCATTAGAATGCAAAACAACGCCGTTGAGTGCTTTAAGGATTTATGCAAGCCCAGAAAATTACAGAAGCGTAAGGCTAACTCGGGAATACTCCTGTTCTGGAACAGAAGTACAGAGAACCTTCTTGACATGGTGGGGTTTTAACGAGGTTGAAATGAAAGGGTCACCGAGGGCTATTCTCCAGCTCTACTTCCCTCGAACAATGTCGGAGAGGCTGGAAATGAAGGGGGCATCATCGTTTTCTTCAATGTCTTTGTGGGTTGGGTTGGAAGAGGTGATGAGATTTCTGGGTTTGGAGTGAAGTAGAGGATTTGGTAGTGAAGGAGAGGATTATTTTGTTTTGAGAAAAGTTCACCATCAGTCCCTCAACTCTTGTGGCAAGGCCAACGTGATGCCCAACTTATAAAAACTACCAACGTGATGCCTGCACTTTACTTTTCATATCACCGTGAGACCTAAGGCCATTTTCCGTCACGGCTCCGTGTGTTTGGTCACGTGCTGCGCACGTGACCACACCAAAAAAGGGCATAAAAGACATTTTAGCTTATGGGAACCAGAATCGAGTAAAAACCCGATCTCCAACACTCGAACCACCATTTTCTCAAAACCTAAAACCAGATCATATCCAAACTCTCCCAAAATCGCCATTCCCACACTTTTTTTTGACAAAGATTCGATTCGAACGAGAGAGAACCATTGATTCACACGAGATCGGATTCTTTATTGAGTCAGTCCCTTTCTAGTCATGGAGGCTAGAAAGATGTTTGGGATATTCAGAGAATCTGGACCACCTGAAGTAAAGGGTAAGTTCTAAAATCTCATATTCTATTCTTCTGGCTTTGATCTTTGTCTCGTCTTCATCTTGTCTTCAGCTGATGTTGAATATTGCTGACTAAACTAGGGTTTAACGATTTGGGTTTCAAACTTGATTTTGGGGGTTTGGGGTTTAATAACAATGGATAAGAAGAGAATCGATTTGTGTTTTCTATGGTTTTCTAATGGCTTTGTTCTTGGACTGTTGTTGAAGATTGTTGGTTTCATGTCTAGGGTTTAATAAACAATGGATCTGAAGATGATCGATTTGTGTGTTCTGGGTTTTTAATGATTTTGTTCTTAGACTAATGTAGAAGATTGTTGATTCTATATTGGTTTTGAATCTAGGGTTTCGAATCTAGGGTTTAATAAACAATGGATTTGAAGATGATCGATTTGTGTGTTCTGGGTTTTTAATGATTTGTACTCTCTAATACTTGGCTTTGTTTCAATTTCAACTTCAGAACATCTGTTTACAATGGAGATTTTCCATGGAGGTTATTTCGACAAGCAATTGGATGAGACGAAGAAGTACAAGATTCCCAGGTTTAACAAGACAGGAGGAAAGATTTATTTGGATGGTTTGGATCCGGAAAAGATATCATGGGTAGAGATGAACAACATTGCATATGAGTTAGGGTACAGGGAGTTGCCAATCTCATACCACTTCAAAGTTCCAGGATCTCTTGCTAATGTAGGCTGGATTGAGATTAAAAGTGATGGTGATGCTATAGAGATGGTGAAAATGCTATAGGATGGGGTGACACATTGCTTGTGAAGACTTTGAACAACAATCACACATGTTCTCCAGTGGAAACAAGTCATTTTTTGACTTACAGAAGAATAGCTGCAGAGATCAAGGATACATTGCTGGCTGATGAAGACTGGTCTCGAAAGGGGATACACAATCACATTAACACAAAATACAATTTAGATGTGGGTGTGCATACCATCACAAGAGCCAAGAGGTTGGCAAGAAGGATGAATGAAGGCCATTATGTTGACCAGTACAACAAGCTTGCTGCATATAGGAAGGAGTTATTGAGAAGCAACCCTGGATCAACAATTGAGATAAAGACACGGATGGATGGACCAGTAAGAAGGTTTCACAGGATGTACATCTGTTTCAAAGCATGCAAAGATGGCTGGATGGCTGGTTGTAGGCCTCTTATATGCTTGGATGGCTGCCACATTAAAGGGCAGCATCCTGGGCAGCTTTTAACTGCAGTTGGAATAGATGCAAATAATGGGATGTATCCAATTGCATATGCTGTTGTTGAAATAGAGTCGAAGAAACTTGGCAATGGGTTCTTGAGTATTTGAAGGAGGATATAAGAATGGAGAACAGCAGTAGCTTATATGTATTTATGTCAGACAAGCAGAAAGGATTGGAGAATGTAATCAAAGGTTTGTTCAAGTCTATCCCATTCTGTCTTTTTTTTTTCTCAAAATTAAATTTTCGACTGTATGACTAACTTTTGTCCTTGGAATTACAGCTTTGTTTCCAAATGCTCAACATAGACATTGTGTGAGACACTTGTACAATAACTTCAAGTACAAGAATCCAGGAGAGGGGTTGAAGCAATTGATGTGGAACGCGGCCAGAAGCAGTACCAAACCTTGGTACAACAAGCATATGGAGGATTTGAGGGTGGGTGCTCAAGCAAGATGCTTTTACCTGGTTTGAAAAGAGGCCTCCAATACATTGGAGTAGGGCATTCTTTGAAGATAACTCCAAGTGTGATATTCTCTTGAACAATTTCAGTGAGTCTTTCAACTCAGCTATCTTACCTGCTAGGGATAAGCCCATTCTCACCATGCTAGAGAAGATTAGGATGGACATGATGGTTAGGAATTCTAATAGAAGGGTTGCATGTGAGAAGTGGAAGGATTTGGTTGGTCCAAGGATAAAGAAGATTTTAGATAAGACTGGACAGAGAGCATCACTATACAGAGCTCATAGGGGCAATGAGTTTGTCTTTCAAGTGACTAGAAGTGGTGAAAATGGCAGCAAGCATGCAGTTGATTTAGGTCTTCACACATGTACTTGCAGAAGGTGGCAGCTTAGTGGTATTCCTTGTGTGCATGCCATTTGTGCAATCAGATTCAAAAAACAAGATGCTTGCTTGTATTGTGATGGTTATCTCATGCCTAGCAGCTATATGCAGACCTACACTCCTACCATATTCCCTATTGCAGGAGAGGATGACTGGGAAGAAGTTGATTATCCAATTGCTCCTCCTCCATATAAAAATCAGACCGGGAAGCCAAAGTTGAAGAGGAATAAGGAAGCAGGGGAAAAGAACAAGACCACAGCACCTCCAGCTCCTATTGAGGGAAAATTGGGTAGAAAAGGGACCAAAATGACTTGCAAAATTTGTGGTCAGCTTGGACACAACAAACTAGGATGTCCAATTACAAAGGCTAAAAAAGCTGCTGCAACAGTAAGTCTTTATTACAAAATGAGAATCAATTCTTATTCAATTCACCAATATTTGCCTTTCAATTTAACTGAATTGTCTCTTTTTTTTATCTTTTTTTTTTATCAAATAGGGTGGATCAAAGTCATCAAACACTACGAAAAGAGTCCGAAATCAGGTTTTCTTAGAGATCACTTATCTTCTTCATCAATTGAAAATGTTATTTTGTTGAAGATGTGAATGTTGTGTTGATAATGTTGTTGTGTTGAAGATGTGACTGTTGTGTTGATAATGTTGTTGTGTTGAAATGTCTATTTCTTTTGATTTCATAGGTGAGAAGAGCCCCAGCCCCACGTAATGTTGCATCCAATGTCAAGGACCAAATCATACGGTCTAGGAAGGGATGGTTGAAACGAAAGGCTGCTGAGGCTTCTACTTCAAATGCTGGTGCATCCACTTCAGCACAAGCTCAGGGGCCTCTTACTCAAACCAACCAAAATCCAGCAGCAAGGGGTGCTAGCAAAAATTGAAAAGTTCCAGCATCATAGCCTCTTTCTCATGCTGATCCTTATTTGCTGGTTTTAAAAGATTCTGCATTTTGCTGTATATTTAGGGTGTTGGCCTGTCGAATAGTTGTTGTATTGTTGTAATTTTGTTATGTTGGACAAGTTGAATTTGTTGAACTCATGTTTGTGGATGACTGGATGTTATCTATGTTGGAATTGTGGCATGTCTGCCTTTTTGGAAATGTACAAGAGAATATTTTGATGTTGCATTTCATTTCATTGTTCAAGATTGTTGCCAGTACCAGATTGCCCAGTAGGAAGGAAAAGAAAGGAAAATTAGGTACACAATGAAAATTGGCGGGAAAAAAATGCAACAGTAGAATATGAAATTGGAGGGAAACAGAGTTTTTGAACTCGTCATAGGGTTATTTCTGTAAAATGCCCTTTTTTGGTGTGGTCACGTGCTGCACACGGAGCCGTGACGGAAAATGGCCTTAGGCCTCACGGTGATATGAAAAGTAAAGTGCAGACATCACGTTGGTAGTTTTTATAAGTTGGGCATCACGTTAGCCTTGCCACAAGAATTGAGGGACTGATGGTGAACTTTTTTCTTTTGTTTTTATTATCATTATTATTTGAAAAAGAAGAATTAAGGATTAAAAGAATAAACGGTAAATCAGCCATTTCATATCAAAAAAAACATAATCAGATGTGCATATTACCCACCTGGGCCCAGAAAGGCTCTATCGAACCGACCAGTGATGAAGTTGGATCGGGTTAATGGTCTCACGGATCATCGCCGTCTCGTTCAGTCTGAGACTATAAAACGCACTAGATTCCAGGACTCGTTTTGCTCAGCTGTTTAGCTTTGGAAGTTGTCGAGACCATCTGAGACAAAGTGAAGATGAAGGCTTTGAGTTGGTGGCTGATGCTGGTGGGTTCACTTAGGCTGGTCTCTGTTTGGTTCGGCTTCTTCGACATATGGGCTCTCCGTCTTGCTGTCTTCTCCAAATCCCCAAGTAAACTCCCTCACATCTTCCACTTTTACTTTTCATCGATCAAACTTTTTTGTTGAAATTTGATCCTTTTTTAGTTGCTGGAGTCAAAAATTGAATGTAATGTTATAAAGCTTCGGTATTTAATCACACCCATTTTGGGTTCTTGTGTGTTAAGCTTGGTGCTCATTGTGATAGATGTGAGATTTGGTTGGATAGGTATTGGGGGTCTTGAGTTCTTAATCATGTAAGGAAAGCAAGGAAGTTCAATATATTTCATTGGTTCATATTTAGATCCAGAAGAGCTAAAACTTGTTTATAATCTATTGCATTTAAATGTGGATTGACTAAAAATGGTTTACTTGTATGGATGTTCAATGTTGTAACTGTGCAAGCCTTTTTCGGATGTGTGCAGTTGCCTTAGATCAAGAGTTGTATGCAGTAGAATACGAAATACTGTTTCTCTGTTGAATGACAATATCAGTTTGCAGTAACTGATTACTTGCTTCGTGTCTTTGATGGCTTACCAGCTATCATTCTGAAATAACTTGTACTTGGCAAAACCCAGAACACCAGAAAGATGTGGGAGTTTACACTTCAAACGTAGAACTTTATTCTCTGATATTAGTATTTGCTTGTATAGGTATGGCATACTTCACCAGTAACTGTTTGTTTGTGGGAGCTTGTTCATTTTTAACCTTTTTGTGGTTTTTGTTTTGTTTTTAAGACTATGACAGTATGCTCCTTCAAAAGAATGTATAACTAGGTCACTGTTCTTGTCTTTGTTTTACTTTTACTGTTTCCTAATTCCATGTTTTGCATTTGTGACTCTTATTTCTGCAGTGACTGAAGTTCACGGAAGGACTTTTGGTGTCTGGACTCTCCTTACTTGCACACTGTGCTATCTTTGTGCCTTTAACCTTGACAACAAGCCCCTGTACCTTGCTACCTTTCTATCATTCATCTATGCGCTTGGTCATTTCTTGACTGAGTACCTAATATACCACACCATGGCCATTGCGAATCTATCAACTGTCGGCTTTTTTGCAGGTATCAGTTTGCTCGACCTTAGTTTATGGTCTTTATTACTGCATCCTTCTTTGTTCTGATTTTAAGTACAGATATTTTGTTTTGAGTATTGAAAATAGCTATGTACTTGTCCGGTAACGCACGTTTCAAAGCAAATGGATGTGGTTGTTCACAGGATGGTACAAGATAAATGATACTAAATTCCAGGCTGCAGGCATAGTTGGAAATAAAGCCAGATATGTGTAATTATGTTGATGCTCATCATAAATCAGAATAGAACCAGATCTAGAGTACATATCATCTTCCAAAAAAAATGTAGTTCAGATATCAAAATTTTGCTAGCATGTGGGCATTTTTCAGGAGATGGTAAGACTAGAATGCTGCTTCTTATTTAATTGACAAGTAGTTGGGGACCTGTAGTCCTTCACATGCTATAGCATTCCGTCTTTCAACAGCTTCAAACCTTAATGATATGGTGTATGTGTTTCCTGGAAACACCAATTCATGCTTGATTATTTTTCTCATGCCAAAACCAAATATTTATATATTTGTCCTAAAGAAATAGAGTCTGAATTTCCTTTCCAATCTTGCAAACTTATGATTTATATTGATTTGATGATATTTCTAGTAGTAGTCATTCACATGCTATTAGTATGTGCTCACATGTATTCTGTCTGACAACTATCCTGACGAATAAAATGCTATAATATCTGATGACAAGTGGTGTTTGGATTTCCTGGAAACAACTATTGAAGATTGGTGTATTGTTTTATGCTCACACCAGTCCTTTTCACTGCTTGGAAGATAGTATACAAAATTTATTTTTCATATAGCAACTGCTTGTAGTAATAGAATTCCCTTGTGATCTTATTCAGGCACATCGATTATATGGATGTTGTTGCAGTGGAATTCACATCAACCTCAAGCTGTGTTAAAATCAGAATAAAGTGTCTGATTACTGCCTCAGCTTTCTCCACTTTTGTTGATTGATTCCCTTCTTCAAGCATGCTTTGTTCTCAGTAACTGTAGATTTAATTCTGATGCCCATCTATTTCACTGATATTGGCCGTTACAGTTAGAACTTAGAAGTCTTATTCTAGACCCTACTGAGATGAAAATTCTTGAGTGACTGTCAGAGTTTTAAATTGAGAAAATGAGATACAAAGTTTGTACTCATTCAGTTGGAATATTCAGTTGTTGTAGTTGCCATTGTATAAAATTCTTGCTGTTCTGTTTCAGTAAGTAATAATAGTGTCATCAACATTTATCTTAAAGTTTAGATCACTCTCAATTTATGCTATGATATCAGATGCAACTTATTATTGTTGAAAAGCTTGTTTCACGGTGGGAAATGTTTGGATGATTAATTCTTATGTATAAATTCAAGAAATGGAAGCCATGGTTGTCAGCTGTTGGTGTTTATGTTTGAAAACCTATATAGATTGTATATTTCCCCGCTTGAAGGTTATAATGCAACACAAACCAAGTGGATGAGAAGCTTGTGCATATTGAATCAAGATTAGATATCCATGTTAATGTCTTGGCCAAAAAAAAAAACAAAACCACTTGATCTCTTTCTTCGAGTGCAAATAATACCTGGTTTAGTAGAGATTGCCAATCGAAAGGCGAGCTAAGAGTTGAAGCTTATGTTTCTTTTTGTTAACGCAGACAGGGCGCGGGGCGCAACCGGTAATGAAATAGTTGAAGCTCTCATTGCCAACAGTGCGACGTTTAAAAAACGAAGAAGACAGTGTTATAGACTTAAGAAGCTAAAAAAGTATGCTCCAATTGTACTTCTTAGGCGGGGCCTTTCACTAGAAGGTGACCTTATATTTGAGTCATGAGCATTAACCGGCAATTTGATGACATGAAATATGTCACAGTTACAATTTTTGGTGAAGCTTGGCATATTGGTTAGTGCAAGGTATAGGGTGGTTACTTAGAATTTTGACTAGCATTTCTTAAGAATTAGTTATTGGAATACTTGGTAGAAGTAGAAAATAGAAACGAAGACACACTGTAACAGTGAATGAAGCCAAGCTAGTAAGTACAAGCTGATGTGCAACCGTGATTGTAAAATCTTAAATTTCGATTCATTGACATGTTTCTTGTTGTTTTTCTCAGTATATGTGAGGCGTACTTGAAGAAATATCCAGTCAGAATTGGGTAATGACTTGCCACTTATGGATTTCCATGCCTTTTAAATGCCAGTTTTGTCACTATTTTCGAAATGCAATATTAGCACCATCTTGAAACTATAGTAAAACATATATATATATACAGCCCCATTCTATTGAGGAATCCCTATTTTTAGTCACTTTCTAGGGATAGAGCATTACACCACTTCCCAATTGAATTTTTACATCTCCACCGTTCATATCTTAGGTCTATATGAGTAGATCACCTCTACAAAATTTCATATGATTTGGTGATCGTTAAGGCTTTCAAAAGTTTGATTTAGTTTTAATGATCTTGAACAGTCCAGCTTATGTCAAACTAAAACCGTTGAAGGTCATTAAAACTAAATTGAACTTTTAAAAGCCTTAACGATCACCAAATCATATGAAATTTTGTAGAGGTGATCTACTCATATAGACCTAAGATATGAACGGTGGAGATGTAAAATTATAATCGGGAAGTTGGTGTAATGCCATATCCCTATAAATGGCTTAAAATATGGATCTCTTATTGGAAGGGCCTTATATATATATATATATATATATATATATATATATATATAGTTTCTCAGCTGTGGACATTTGCATTTATTCTTACGGTACGAATAATAAATGGAAATGTGGATGATCTATACATTAGTATCTAAATACTAGACAGTGAAGATGTGAAAATTTGATTGAAAAGTGAGTGTAAAGTGGAAATTTACACCATAAGAATAAATGCGGATATCCGCAACTGAGAAAATATGTATATGTATATATATATATATATATATATATATATATATCAATCCTTATCAGATCCAAACATCCTTATTTATTCAAAATGTACGGATTTTGTCAATAGAACCATTTTTCGGTTATATTTTTCGATCATTGCCAACTAGTATCGAGATATATATGACACGATCATCTTTGCAAAATTTCAACTAAATTGGTTATCGTTAAGGTATCGAAACTATATGATTACAATGAACAAACCAAATATGTTCAATAAGAATCATTCGTGTAATTCACAATTTTGAATACCTTAATGATAATCAATTTGACTAAAATTTTGTAAAGATGATTTACTCATATATACCTAAAAGATGAATGGTTGAGATAAGAAAATATAATCGAAAATTATGTCAATTAAGGAAATCCATACCTTTTAAATAAATAAGGAGGTCGTATTTGAAAATGCCTGATATATAGATGACTGTTAACAAGACAGTTAATTCCTCTACTCTAGATGCGCTCTGTACATTATTTGCTCAGTATTTAAGTCTTACATGTTTCCTTCTGAGTCAGATTCTTGTGGATGGCTAATGTTTCTGCTAATTCCGATGTCCCTGTAGTCGACATGGTTGGAGGGCTTCTTACTGGTTCTGTGGCAGAACGTTTAGGAGGTCTGTTATACAATCCCTTCTGCTTTAATTGATTAAGTTAAAGTGTAAAATTTGTTTAAGTTAAAGTGTAAAATGGGGAGTTGAAGTAGTGGTACTTGAGCATAATTCTACAAAACCTACATAAAACGAGTTCTTGATGTGACGACACAGTTCTATTTGCATATGATGTGTGTGGATGTTATAATTTTTTACTTGTTTATTTTTCGGGTTCTGTGAATGCAAGTTCTGTGAAATCAGGGATGACTTCTCAAATATCATATAGTTTTTCTTCTTGTAAGAATATGGTTTCTATATCCAGTGCTTAATAGAACTGGAACTCGAGCTAGTCTGTGTCAAGTTGTATCACTTGGGAAGATTGGTAAACAAATATCAGTTGCTGATATCTCCCCCTTGTTTTATAGGGTCGATACTCTGAAGCAAGCTTCTCTTCAGAGGGGTAGACTAGAGAGCATACTTGGCTATGGTGAGGACACTGAACAGTCTCAAGCAATTTGGGAAGCAGAACATGAGAATTGACAAAAGCCAAAATTCGTTGTGCATTCTAAACAATTCAGTTCTAGAGACATTTTAGAAGCAGACCATGAGAATTGGGAAGAAATGGACTGGGGATAGGCTTGAGGGACGAAAAACAGCATTTCTAAACAAAACCAACAGGAAAAATGAATGAATGAAGGAAAAGAAAGACAATACAGTGGAAACTCTAGTTTTACATATTAAAGCTGGTGATGATATAAGCTAGCCTAGAATTTTACCTGCTGTGTTGATTTTCTAGCCATTAATTCAAACACTATACCTTACTGCATGGGGGATTTCATCCCTACTTGCATATAAAGTACAAAGACATGCATGAAATATGGGAATGTACCAGAAGAACCCAAGAACCACCATCATCATTCTGCTGCAGTCTCTCCATTCTCATCCCCCTCTGACATGCATGAAATATGGGAATGTACCAGAAGAACCCAAGAACCACCATCATCATTCTGCTGCAGCCTCTCCATTTTCATCCCCCTCTGTTTGTATCTCTGGCAATGTATCCAAATCTGTGCGAGCCTCTTTCTCAGCTTCTGAAATATGGGAATCATAAGAATCAATGGGATCATCCTGAACTGTATCCTCCGTTGTATTTGTGGAGTCTGTACCTTCGTTTGCCCTACTGGATTCACTTGTCTCCTCTGATTCTTCCGTCTTAGAGGCCTCCTGATCATTTGACTCTTCGTTTATAGTGGCATCTTCATTCGCTGACTCTTCATTTGCTGACTCTTCACTCTTACTGGCATCTTCATTCTCTTCATGCTCAGTGGCATCTGTAGTCTCCTTTATTGTTGAAGATCTGGAGCTATCCTCCACTTTAGCTGTACCATCAGATATTAAGTTCTTTTCAGACACATTAGTCTCTACTTCATGACTAGAAACTGTTGCAGTCGAATTCAACTGATCCTCCACGGATGTTGTGTTATTAGTCTGTTCCACAACCAAGGTTTGTTCAGTGCTACCCTCTCTAGTAGGCATACTATCCACTGCAGCATTTTGAGACTGAGCTGACTCAGATATAGTTTCAGTTTCATTAGGCTGGTGTGAACTAGTTGTTTGGTTTACTTCAGCTAGATTTTTGCTTGCTTCTGAACTCACAATTGAAGAGTTATTTTCTGCTTCTGGCAGACCACTAGATTGTGTTTTCCCATTTGCATCTAAAAGCGAGTTCGCCACAGGATTGGACGAATACGAATTCCCTTCAAGTTTCTCTTCACTTGCAAGCACACTGGAAGTGCCATTTTCAGAATTTCTACCATGATCCACCAATATCATATCGTGTTGGTTTCCATCTTCATCCTCACTTGTTTCAGAGGTTTCCTTTGAACTTTCTGAACTTACTTTCTCAGTTTCAGTGCTTATCACTTGGGTATCATGGGTTACTGCACTAGAAGCATCATCCCCCTTGTAATGTTCCTCACGTGCCTCATGAGAATTCTCATCACTTCCTTCATTATCTTGATCATCTGAATTCTCATTTTCTTCTCGGTTTTCTCTTTCTTCCTCATTCCTGTCACTGTCAATCTCATCGCCCTCATCTTCTCTTTCTTTCTCTTCATCCACAAGGTTCTCATTGTGATCATCTCCCCCTTCTTTTGTCTCCAAATCATTTTCATCTATCTCTTCATCTCCTGCTCTTTTTCCCACATCTTCTGGATCTTCATCCTTGTTTTCCTCCTCCTCTTGCTCTTCTGCCTCATGCTTCTGACCATCTTCTTCTATCTCTTCTACCCCATGCTTCGGATCCTCTTCTTTCCGCTCTTCTGCTTCATGTTTCTCATCCTCTACCTCATGTTTCTCTTCTTCCTCTCTTAGAGCTTCTTCCTCATCCTCCTCCTCTCGTACTAGATGTGTTGTGACATCCTTTTGAGGAAGGTCTTTCCTCCCAAGTTTCAGGAGCTCACTTTCTGTTTGGGTTCTGATTGAGGTTTTTGGATCATTCTCACCCAATGCTGCCTTCTTGTCATAGGAATGCTTGAGCTGATAAATTAACCAAAAGCATACCCCAAGCAGCAACGCAACCTGCAATACATGCTTTACCCTGATTCCTTTGGTTCTCTGGTTCCTACTTGGCTGCTTCTTCAACATGATGTACTACTTCACCTACCAGTCTCCCTACCAAAATCTTCACTTCTCCCTATATTCATACAAGTGTGAGAAACTCGCCCATAATCTGAATAGTGATGATAAACTTATGAAGATAACGAAGTCAACCACTTTGTAAAAGAAGCTCTAGACTACAAATAGACTACAAATCATAGTTTCTTAGACTACAAATCATAGTTTCTTACTTTTTCCATAGACCTATGAAACTGAACTAAAACTTTTAACAGCAAAGATTGTAAAAAGATATACCAAATTCACAGTGTCTTGAATTTAACATTCATTCTAAAATTGAGATTTACATTATTATAGAACCTCATGCAATTTTCCTCAACTTGGGTACTCCACACAATCTTTTTAAAGAAACACAATCCATTGCGAGCGGCATAAATTTAGTGCAATCTAAAAAACAAAAGTGAACTTAACATTCAATTATAACTTCGAAGTTCTAACAGCAAACATTGTAATATACCAAATTAAGTGTCTACAACTTAACGTTCACTCTAAATTGAGATTTACATTCTTACGGGTATTCCTCATAAGAAAGCTACAATCTTTTTCAGGAAACACAATCCATTGCAGAGGGGAAGAAATTTATGCAATCCAAGAAACGAAAGTGAACTTCGCATGAAAATCCTAACTGGGTACCAAAGTAAAGGCAGAAGCAAACCCCATGAAGCAACATCAGATTACTATCAATCAAACGATTAGAAAAACCCATCTCTGTTTTCATCAATAAGAAGAACCCAGTTTTGGAAATCGTAAATCTTGAGGAGGAAGAAGAAAGTACCTGAGAAGGAAAGCAAGGAGTAGAGTCAAGGCGTTGAGTTGGGAAGAGAAGGACAGAAGAGGTGTTCTATCAGAGTGAGAGTGTCTATGTTTTTCTTTTGTTTTGTGGAGGAGACCGACCGGATCCAATACCAAAGCTAGACTCCATTTTTTTTGTTTTTTGGGGCCAAACACCCGACTTTCTACTGTATTTGCTCCCCGGTAACTCAGTAACTAGTGGACTAGTAAGTAATATAGGGTAAATGATAACTAATAGCAAGCGAGTGAAGTGACTACTGGTCAGATATTGATGTTAATAGTTAGAGCATTTTACAAAAGTGAAATGATTAAGTCTAAATTTTTTAACATAATTTTTTTAATTCAAATAAAAATTTACGACGAAATATAAAATTGAAGTACTAGAATGATTCTTTTAACATGTGGTTTGATATTTTTTCTTTTTGAGAAGTCATAAATATAACTCTACCTTGTTCCTAATCCTAGAGATCATTGATGAGATTGATGCCAAGACTGCCAAAAGACGGATCAATGAACAGATGTGTATTGGTTGGAAGAAGACAAGACAATGGCATGCCCTATGTGATGGCCCCAAATTTGGATACCATTCTCTATTAATTCATCATCCTAATCTCGACTGGCACCTCTTGTTTATGCAGATTTTGATTGCCTCAACATCCAAATCATGATATCCTTCTATAACAAAAAGCTCAGTATGCATGTCTAACTATAATTTAGTTGTTGGAAAATGAAATGATACAGAACAAGAAGACAAGCTCCCAGAATGCCCATAGGTCATCCAATTCTGGAATCTAACTAAGAGCATAGAGGGGTCCAATTCACCCAGATGTATTAACAAGAAGCTGTCTTGATATATACATAATTACATTATGTATGTTTTCTTGTCAAACCTTGGTATGTCGGTCGGTTTTGTTGGAAAGATACAGGGTTGGGAGACGTTTAACTTTGTGCACAAAACGCCATGTCTATATGTTATTTTTACTTGGACGGTTCTTGTTTCTGGTATGAGAAACACTTGGATCGGAAACAAAGAAAAAGTCTTGATTAAGAAAATTAAGGTGCTAGCTCATCATCCATAAGCAACTAGACACTGTTTATTGCTAACTGAGATATGAACATACCTGTGCTTATATGAATGTGATCAAACCAACATGTGTGCCTTGTTTTGTTGTTTTAGTCCTTTAAGGGTGTTCTTTCTCATCCTCTGGTACTTGATGATCTTATTCAACAAATCCTAATTTCTGATCACCGTCAGAATTTTAATGATTTTGAGACTTGGTAAACCTCCAAGAACTCCCACAATCCACCATCACCATAGGTGAAAATTCGATCAAATGACATACTCCGGTGGGCTAACGGCGGATCTTTCTATTAGTTGGTACGTACATTAAAGCAGTAGGTTAAGTGATCAATTAGTTCAGCATGTGATGATTTGCAGTTGGATTAACGCTACGGCCACCTTCCAAATCTGCTTTTTCTTCATGGTCTTTTTGGATGATGATCCCATGACTAATTGTAGTGATTAATGAATGTTCTCCTCTGGGTTGTAAAGATATATATAAATGTTGATTGCTCTGTGAACCCATTTTAATTGTACCTGTGGCATCATATGATGGTTATAGTCGGGCACTAAAAGTAGTAAATGTATCATAACTCTTTCTTGCAGCTGTTACCTCTAAAAACTCTTTCTTGCAGCTGGCAGATATACATTGCTTATCTACTAATCTTGCTTTACTTCTGTTAACCTCCACAAATGAATTGTTTAACTGTGCACTTTTTGTTCCAACTGAAAGTTACAACCAAAAAATTAAAATGAATTTTACATTTTAAGATAAAAAAGAAGAAGAAGGGGGGTCTAAAAGAAACCCAACTTCAATTCTGCACTACTCTACCGAAGGAGGGAAAGAATAATCTCTCTAAGGCCTTATGGAGTATGCAAGGGATGCTTGAATAGCTAACAGTAGTTGTCCTGCAACGGAAACAATATAGTCAGTTTTTTTTCTTCAACTTTCTGGTAACCTTACAGATAAATAGCTCAAATTTAGAAAGCCTGGCCAAGACACTAAGTTTAAATGAAATCACAATAGCCTTTAGAAATCCTCGGCTCAATTCTACAAATTAGCTAGTAAAGTTGGGTTATCCATCATAAGACATTTCCAAGCTTTACTTGGTCAACTATTTCTGCCACATGAAGAAAGACTAACAATGTGTTCAGAGTTATAATCACATTCTAATGAAGAAGATTATTAGTCATCAGAAGATGCTGACAACCAACATTTCTTTGCTTCTCTCTAAAGATATTCCTACAAAACAACCTTCCTTCTGTTACACATTTTCTTTCTTCTCTTTTAGATTGAATGTTCTAAAGCACATTTTCGACCACCCTCCCATGCAATACCTATATATATATATAGTTCCTTCAACTTCTTGTTATCATGCATCCTCTCTATCACAATCAACAGAAGCCAGAAAGTTCATTACCATGACTATTTGTCACAGAACTGTCATCTTTATAGGGATTCTTACTTTGATATCGACTCAGATTACAAGTGGTTCGGTTGTTTCAACAGGGGACTTCAATAAGGATTTTTTTGTGACATGGTCTCCAAGTCATGTAAATACTTCAGCTGATGGCAAGACAAGGAGTTTGAAGCTCGACCAAGAATCCGGTATGTTCAAACTTGAAAAAACCTTATAGGTTCTAATATCATTTGATTTGTTTTTGATAATTTGTTTTTCATTTAAACACCATAGGTGCTGGTTTTGCTTCGAACCAGATGTTCTTGTTTGGACAGATTGACATGCAAATAAAGTTAGTACCAGGTCGTTCAGCAGGCACAGTCGTAGCTTATTATGTAAGGAATCAATACCATTTCAATTCTGTTTTGTTGTCTCCATCACTATCAATTTGGGTGGCACACATTCGAATAACAATTGCTAAATGCCAAATTGCCAGTAAAAAAGTAAAAATATATGATCAGTTTCCCTTAATCGATGCAGCTGACATCTGATCAACCTAACCGTGATGAAGTAGACTTTGAGTTCCTTGGCAATGTGGAAGGCAAACCATATATCATCCAAACAAACATATTTGCCGATGGATTCGACAACCGTGAAGAGAGGATCAACCTCTGGTTTGATCCAACAAAGGACTTCCATACCTATTCCATATTATGGAACCTTCATCAAATTGTGTAAGACACCTTTCAAAGTTCACTATTTCATCTGGAAGTTAAGCACCTTTCTGTTTCAAGAACCTTAATTCACAAAACTTGAGTCCTTCCCTACCCGTTCTTGTTAACATTATTGGTCCTTTTTTTGTTGTTGCTATAGGTTTATGGTGGATTGGGTTCCCATCAGAGTATACAGAAACCATGCAAACAAGGGTGTGGCATATCCAAGGTGGCAGCCAATGAGCATCAAAACCAGCCTATGGAACGGCGACAGCTGGGCTACCGGAGGTGGCCGTGATAAAATAGACTGGTCAAAAGGCCCCTTCATAGCTTCATTCAGAAACCACAAGATTGACGCATGTATTTGGGAAGGAAATGCTAGGTTTTGCAGGGCAGAGAGTCCTACAAATTGGTGGCACCAGAAAAAATACAGCACTTTAACAAATGCACAGAGAAGATTGTTCAAATGGGTTAGGAAGTACCACATGATTTATGACTATTGCCAAGACAAGGAAAGGTTCCAAGGAAGTCTTCCAAAGGAGTGTATGCTACCAAAGTATTGATCATAGAAATAGATGATCCTACACACTATATATATATATATATATATATATATATATATATATATATTCTTAACCCATTACTTTATTTTTCTTTTATGAGCTACTTATTCCCTAGTGATTATATAGAGGCTATATAGTAAACAGAGGCAGCACTTTAAAAGCTCAATATATTACCTTCAAAATATTCATATCATCATTCCTTGGAAGTAAAGTAACATTTTAGCTGCTGAGCCATGTGATGCACCGCCCAAGCTATCAGTTGGCCTATGTGTCCTCATATAGGAATAGGTTTTATTGTGTCTCCATCATTCACAAAACCTTTTATCATATAAGAGAGTTGTGTTTTTCTTTACTCTCTTGGAGCCTTTTGTTTGTCCTTTGGCCCTCTCACTTTATGAGTTTGGACAAGGACTAAAGTCCAAAAGTTGCCTCCCATTTTGGTAAACGTGCATGCTCTCCTTTAGCTTGCACTTTGCCTATATATATATGGAGCAAGTCTCTTCTTGCTCCTTGGTTGTTCAAAAAATGTAGTTTTCTACATTGTTTTAGCCGGGTCTAGGTTTTCCCTTGCATTGCTCTTTTACCTCTAAGTCTTCCCTTGGTGATTGTAAATCTTAGAGCAAGAGCAAGAGCAAAAACTCTTTTCATAAACCCATTAGCATTCTGCATATCATGAGTGATGGTAATGCAGCAACCCCAGAAGTACTCAAGAAGGATCAGTTGATCGAGGAGAGCTGAGTTCTAGAGAGTCAGTTAAAGGTGTTAGCTGAGGTCTGAAGAATCCCTCTCATTAGGATAGCTGAGTTCTGAGTTGAGTTTTCTGAGAAGTGTTCAAGAAGAATCAGTTAAAGGTGTTAGCTGAGTTCTAAGTTGAAACTTCTTCTTATACCTTCATATGTAAACACTTGAGAGACAAGAGAGGTAGTTCTAGACTAGTAGGTAGACTAGGCAGGATAGCAAGTCGTTGTTGTATCCCTGGACTATAATCTTGTGAGGAGTGAGGTGAGTCACTCAGAGACAGGAGAGATAGATCTAGACTAGTGGGTAGACTAGGCAGGATTGCAAATCGTCGTTGTATCCCTAGACTATAATCTTGTAAGAAGTGAGTTTTACATAGTGGAAAGGTTTGTCCCTCAAGAGTTAGGGGCACGTAGGTTTTCTCCCTGATGCAGGGTTTCTGCGAATAAAAAACGTACTGGTGTTATTTCTTTTACTTTCCAGTACTTGTTCTTTTATTTATTACTACGTCTCCCTGTTATCAGGATAGCTAAATGTTTGCTATCCTTGTGAACGGAATTGGATGAAAAAGTAATAAAGGCCTATTCACCCCCCCCTCTAGGACCTTCAAGTGGTATCAGAGCGGGCACTAGCTTTGCTGGTGAGATCCTCTGTATCCGAGAATGGACTGTGGAATAGGCCTTTCTTCCATTATTATCCCTTCTTATGTTGATAGGACTAATTTTGGAAGGATGAACATTAAAAGCTTTTAATAGCTTGCACATCGCTCTATTTGACAAAGAGCCCCGGAGAATCACTCACTCCTTGACGGCCAAGCCGGCTTCGATACACCACTACTTACCAAGGTATGTCTAAGGTAAAGTCTCAAAAACTCTGAAGGTTTTTCTCTTGATTTCAAAAAGTTTATCTATTTGACAAAACAAGTTGAAAAATATATCAAGAGGTCAAAACCTATTTCTTCTTGTCGATTTCTTTTGTGTGTTAAAGGTTCGACCTTTAGGAATCCCAGAAACAATGATATGTCAAGTGATAGGAATCCTAGGTCTAGATCTTTCCAAAAGAACGACAAGTGCTTTAAGCGTGGTGGTGTTGGCCATATGGTTATTAAATGTTGCAGCATTCAAAACAAACCCCACATTTTTTCCTTAGAGCTACTTGGAGTGATAGTGAGTTTGAGTCATCCTTAGATCTTAATGAGGATACTTTGGTGTTTGTTGTTTTGGTGGTATTGGACGAGTCCTTTGAGGATGATGACTCTGATGTCAATTTGCTGACTTTTACACTAGGTTATTTTCTGCTTCCAGGTCTATGTTTGTTATATTGAAGTTCTCTCTAATGAACTTTCAAAATGCAAGAAGACCAAATTAGGGATACATGAGATGTTCCTATCCCGAAAGTCCTAATGGAAAGCGGACTAGATCTGTCTAGAAAACCAAGTGTTGTCCTTACACACTAGCCCTTCTGCTAGGATAGTAAGTTATTACAGCAATTTGAAAATTTCTCTCTTAGGTTTGAGAAGTTGACTAAACTATGTGGGTTAAGTGAGTAAGTCATCCCTAAACCTTTTGTTCTCACTTCCCACTAGTGGTGTTGTTGGTCATATCTGTTATCTCTGTTGGAAGTCAGTTCAGCCTTAGGAGAGTGAGTTGCTCACCTTGTTTCAGATCTCCTTAGAAAAATCCTTGAGAGTGTTGGCTAGGATAGGAAGGAGTCAATCTGTCCTTAAACCCAGATTCCATCCGCTTGGGTTAGAAAAGGAACTCCAAGCCTTGTTGTTACCAAGCCTTTTGATTTCTTTGGTTGAGACTTTGATGATGAGATAGTCAGTCTCTTGTCAAGAGTTCATATCAATTCTAACCTTTAAGATAAGATAGTTGTCATGTGCTATGTTGCACTTATTATCCTCTCTGCTAGGAAATCCACTTAATGGTTATTGACAATGATTGCTTTAGGCACATCTGGTTATCCCAAGGAGTTTACCTTCATGCATGGATGTTACTCATCCGATTGAAAGTGTTGTGTTTGCTGTTGGTGCCAACGCTGAAATCATAGGATTTGGGATGTTTAACACTTCTGGTCTTCTTAGTCTGAGGATTGTCTTTCTAGTTGGGGGATTAGAAGTTAATCTGTTAAGTGTGAGTCAGATTATGGATGAGCATGACTTGATTATCTTTGACCAATCAAAATGCTTGAAACCTAATGGTAAGGGTAGAAGTATTATGATAAGTGAGAGAATTAAATATCATGCTTTTGTACTCTTGCAAAGGAAGAATTTTCTCCGCAGGTACACTTTCAATCAATAATGTATGAGGATCCCTTGGATCTTTGAGACATATGGATGTGTCATCTAAGTCAGAAGGATACCAAGTCTTGTTGGTATCCCCCGAGGTATGTTTGGGGATTGCAGGATGGGTAAGTTGTCTCATGGTTCACTTGGTGCTAACCTATTTCTAATGTGCTTGATTTGTTGCATCTAGACTTAGTAGGATTTGTTGAAACTGAAAGCATTGTTGCATTGTAATATGTGCTTGAAGTTTTTGATATGCTTTTTCAAAATTCACTTGGGTTATTTTCTTAAACTACTAGAAGTGAAACTTTTGAAAAATATATCAGTCTTGCTAAAATAGTCTCATATGAGAACTTGTCTAGTAACATGCACATTGTTAGGATTAGATTCAATTATGACATTGTTTCTAATAATGCATCATCTCCTGATTATTCTTGAGGAATTTGGTGTGCATCATGATTTTCCTACTCCCATTGCTTTTAAAGCATAGGATTGTTGATTGAAGAGATAATGTGCTTGTTGACATGAGAAGGGTGATGTTTAATGCCTTTTCTCTCCCTAATTTATATTGGGAGAGGTTGCTTCTAATGCTTGCTATACTTTGAATATAGTGATTTTTGGGTCGGGCACCTTCATGATATCAATGAGCATTGGAAAAGAAACACGTCAAATGGGTCATACTTGAAAGTCTTTGAAGTCCTTGTGGCAGGGATCAAAAATTATTGTCAAAAGTTGATACCAAATGTAATATGAGAATCTTCCTAGGATATGCCTTGGATAGTCGAGCATGTTGTGTGTGCAACAAGTAATCATGCAAAGTGATGCGAATGGTAAAAGTTGCAATATTATATGACATATCTTTTGTATGCTCTCACAGTTTTTCTGTTGTGTCTAAACAGAAACATTTCCGATATGCACCCATTGTTGACCAAACTCCCATATCCAATGAGAAAATCATCAGGACTGAATCTGGTCTCCCAGACTCAGGGATGGATGAGAGTCTTACCATCCAGATATCCCACAAATCTGGAAAAATGCCAAGCTCAAACCTTTTGGCATTTATGGTAAGTTGGTGTGCTTAGACAATCTAAGGGTAAGTCAAGTGGACTGGTAAGCTATGTTGCTATCCTCAAATGTTTGATTGATATGATATCCGCTTCTTGCTTTTGTATGGTTTTTGTGTCCATAATTGTTATAACTGATTTGCATGATGATATTTATATCAATGCCTTGTAAGAGGAGTTGGACCAGTTTGAAAAGTCTTGTTTGATGTTGTTTGTGATACTTAGTTCATAGATCCAAACTCGCAGGATTCCTAAGCCTATCCCATCCTGATTATGTGTACATGTTAGTCAATGCCCTTTTTGGTCATAAGCAAGTTTCTAGAGCTTATGAGAGACTGTTCACACACTTGATTGAAAATGGTTATGTGAGAGGTTCAGTTGACAAAACCATATTTGTCAAAGGCACCTCAAGGCACATTATAATTGCATAAGCTCATTGTGTTTTTGTTCCATTTTTGATATTTTTGGTTATTAAGTTTACCACTCTTATGGAAATATTTGAGATGAGTCTCTGTAGTAAATTAAGTTACTTTATGAGTTTAGTAGTTGTGCAAATATGATGGATTGTTTATGTGTCAGTACATATATGCCATCCAGTAATTCAGGATGGAAACTTGCACTGCCATCCAGAATCCGATAGACATGAGCTGTAAGATCAATGCCGATCTGGAAGGTTTAGATGTTGATCAAACCCATTACAAGAGCTTAATTGATGTTCTCTTGTACCTCACAACCAGAGGGCTTGTCATTGTCAAGCCAACCCCAAGGGATCTCATGTGAAGGCGGATTATCCAACTTGGATTGGGATGACAATGCCATGAATAGAAAGAACACCTTGGGAGTTGCTTCTTTAGGTGAACCAATTTGGTCTCTTGGTCAATTAGGAACCAAATTGTGTGTCCAACTCCACTGCACAAGCTGAGTACCTCACTGCAGAAAGTTGTTGCATGCAACTATTGTGGATGTAGCACATGCATGCTAATTATGGATTTCAACAAGGTATTGTATCCTTGTCTTTGTGATAGTACTCTTGTTTTTGAATGTTTTCAAGAATTTTGTGCTGCATGCTAGGACCAAGGATATTGAGAGTAGGTATCAGTTCATCAGAAATTTGGTTGAACATATCTTGCTTGAATTGTGTTTTTTTACCTACTGAAAATCAATATGCATGTTTGTTTACAAAATCTCTTGACAACCTTCATTTTATATGTCCTTGAAAGGCCATTGGTGTGTGCCAAAGAGATTGGTTACTTACCTAAGACTCTTGTATATGTGCACATAAGTGTTTACTCTTAGAAGTTCTTTCTTAAAGAGAAAATTCAAAATATGCATGTGTTTTCAGAATACCTGTGCTATGTGTTATCCCTAGGCAGTTTCTGAATGTGACCTAAATAAGTGTATCAGTTTCACTTATCTTAGTTGTTTTCTTGTACACATATATGTTTGCATCTGGTTCATCAATATATCTCATATGTGGTCTCCTTGAGATTAGGATGCATGAGCTGTATGATATCCTTGGATGTTTTGGTTGATCTTGACCTAAGTATGCGTCTAGGATTGTCACAAATCTTACCTGCTCTACATCTCCTATGATTATATGCATCTGCACTTACTCTTCTGTGGTCTGAAAGTCATGACATATAAAAGACTTATATGCCTCACATAGTGTGTCTAAGTGGTGTGCAAAATGCAAGTGCTATAAACTTGAGATGAGTTGGTGCAAGAATTATTCCAAGCTAATCTCAAAGTACACATTCCTCAGTCGTGGTGAACGATATGAGGGTGGGCAGAAACGAGATTGGTTTGATGATGAGATACCAAGGCTAGTCTCAAAGTATACATTCCTCGATCGTGATGAACGATATGAGGGTGGGCAGAAAAGAGACTGGTTTTGAGGATGTTATTTGAAGGATGAGATAATGATCTAAAATGTTTAACTAGTTAGTCTCACACTGGATATGTTAATCAGTGGGGATAGCTGAGTCATGATCTATCCTTCAATGGGTTTGGGAAAACTGTCCTAGGCGTGTCCTTGTTACACATGTTGCCCTAAGACCAATTGGTTTGGGAGTCAACGACAATGTTTTCCTGGTTCATAAACCTATAAGGACGATCTTTCAGTTAGGCGCCTAAAATAAATAAATAAGGCTACAAAATGTTGAAAATAAGAATGCTGAAGATGTTCTCAGGAGATATAAGGATGGAAAAGACCTATGGTCTCAAGACTCTTGTGATACCTCATCTCTCATCTCAGTTGATGCCAACTTATACGCCCCATTAAGACTGCTATTTTCACACACACCTTCTGATATATGTCATGATATATGAACCATGTTATCTTGTGTCAGTCATATATTCATATGAAGTGTTTTGAGCCATGAAGGGTTGTGAAAGTCTTAGTGTCTATGCTTTGTGAGTCTATGCTCCAACCATCCTAAATATTGGGATTTGTGGTTATTGTGCTCATATTTTTGCTTTGCTATACCTAAGGTGTTAGATTTTCTTTAAATTGATGCACTTTCATAGGGGGAGTAATCGGTAACTTGTGGTACACACATGCACCTTATATTTTTCTAAATAAAGGTTGTCAAAAGTTTTTGGAAACTCTTGTGTGTCACTCTTTGCATGTTGTTTGAGGACTTTGTGAGCTTGTGCTTACAATTATACGATTTGGATCAGATTATAGATCTTGCATCTAGTTAGTCCTTCTTTTGTATTATGCACACTCATAGGGGGAGCATTGCACCCTCTTAGGGGGAGTATATTGATGTTGTGGGTTATACACATATTTGCATCTTAGTCAAAACATTATCGTGAGTTAAATATGAGATTGCTTGTTTTTGGTTATGCCCTATTACATGTGATATGAAGCATCTCTTCTATTATGAGAAGGATCTTGGGTTTTGCTTTGATGATTGACTTGTGTCCCGAGTTCTAGGATAGTTGAAGGGATTAAACTCTAGCTAATTGTTTTGAGTTTGAGTGAGTTGTAGTTTAGAGGCATACTCTGACGTCAAACCATGACGCTTCCTCCGCTGCTATATGCCATCCTAACTACCCCACACTCTCTTTCTTGATCCTTTTGACCTTATCTCTCCCAAGATCAAGATCGCATTTCCACCATCATTCTCTTCTCTTCTTACTGAGACATAGACCGGTTTGTTCGGCTATTGTTGATGCTAGTGTTCGGAAAGTGCCTAAACTTAGAGATGGAGACGATGTCTTTGAAGGAAAAGCTCCAGCTGCTGTAAGGATGCCAAACCCATTTTGTCTCCCAAAAGTCCTTATGTTTCCCTAGCTTTCCCTCCTTCTCATCTTGTCTTTGATGAGTACATATTACTCTCTCAAGGTTGATTGTTTATGAGAAGTCTATTGACCCTGAAACTATTCCCCATGTTGTGAAATAGTTTGTTGATGGGTTGGGATGAGATAATTTTTTAGTATCCTTTCCTAGGGTTAACCATACTTGGGTACATGACATTTGTGCAAACTTTCCCTTAGGACATTGGTGTAGATGTTGAGCTTAGATCTTAGGATCCTATCTTATGTTTAACCATACATCTCTAGGATATCTAGACTGCTCGTATCCCATATACCCTCCAAGATTTTTCTCTTGGTCTTTCGGGTATTCACACCAAGCTATGCTTTGTAGCTAATGTTTGAGTGTGAAATCATAAATAGTCTTTGCTCTTGACTTTTCCCCTGTTGAAAAAGTCATCATTGCCAAGTCTTCATAACATTCCAATGTGTTTGCCGGGTCTTTTGAGCACAACTTGGAGATGTTTCCTACCATCTTTGATGGTGACTGAGGATGAGTTTGCTGAAGTGTTGCTTATGCTGAGGTTGACACGTTCATGTGATTAGTTTGAACCGCTCTGAACTTATTTTGGTTGCTTTTCTCATTCTCGGCTACATGTCTATTTAAAGATCTGGTCTCCCTTTGTCATTCCATGTCAAAAAGGGGGAGAAGTAGGTAAGTGGCTGAAGGGCTGTCTGTTGGAAACTCTTCATGAATGTTGTTGTTTTTAATGACTTATGTGATTGGTATATCTGCTATTCTGAAGTTTATGATGCCTGATATATCTGCTATCCAGAAGTTATGATTCATGAATGTTTTATGGCCTTCCCATTCTTCACTTGTTCTTAAGGTTATTGTGCAGGTTTATTTCTTAGTCCATGACTTGCTTAACCAGCACAATCCGTGAATGTGTGTTTTGATAAGGAATGCCAAAGGGGGAGATTGTTGGTATAAAGATTATTGGCTATCCTTTTTATGATCAAAACACAAGACACAAGCTATTTTATATATCCTGATGGTAAGGATATCACAAGTGAAGAATGAAGACTTGACAAGATCACATGTGCCTAGATAACTGGTGCATATGCATCTGATGCTTTTCACTGAGAATTCTACATATCCTGATGGTAAGGATATCACAAGTGAAGAATGAAGACCTGCCAAGATCTCATGTGCATCAGGTAGTTCATGCATATGCATCTCATATTTTTCACTGAGAATGGCAGCTTTGCTTGTCATCCTAGATCAGATGATACCTCCTGGTGTATCTGTCCTAATCTATTGGGTCTATATGTATGCATGTCTAAATGCTTTTGCTATTTGTGTATCATTAGTTTGAATTCCCCTGTTTGAATTCAAATCCCCTTTAGCAAAACATTTGTCGTTGCCTTGGTGCTTCAAGTCAGTCTAGGGTTGTGTAGTGTTTCCAACCCGTGACCACATGACTAGAGCTTAGAGGCTCCAGCTAGGTTTGTGATACACAAACTAATATATTAGCTGGCTATTTGTTTTTATCTCATATACATTAGGTAGTTCATGCATGTGCATCACATTCATTCAGGATGGCAGCTCTGCTTGCCATCCAGATTTGGTGGATACCCGTGTTGTATCTATCCTAATCTCTAAGTCTAACTTCGTGCAGATTTAAATGGTTTTGCTTCAGCTTTTCAAGTATTTGAATTTCAAATCTCTTTTAGCAAAACATTTTTCATCGTGCTTGAGCTCTAAGTTAGTCTAGGGTTGTGTTGTTCTTTCAACCCATAAGCACATGACTAAAGCACTTTTAGGGCAGCTCCTTTTTCAGTCCAGCTGGGTTTTGTGATACACAAACCAAGTTAGCTGCTGAGCCATGTGATGCACCGCCCAAGCTATCAGTTGGCCTATGTGTCCTCATATAGGAATAGGTTTTGTTGTGTCTCCATCATTCACAAAACCTTTTATCATATAAGAGAGTTGTGTTTTTCTTTACTCTCTTGGAGCCTTTTGTTTGTCCTTTGGCCCTCTCACTTTATGAGTTTGGACAAGGACTAAAGTCCAAAAGTTGCCTCCCATTTTGGTAAACGTGCATGCTCTCCTTTAGCTTGCACTTTGCCTATATATATATGGAGCAAGTCTCTTCTTGCTCCTTGGTTGTTCAAAAAATGTAGTTTTCTACATTGTTTTAGCCGGGTCTAGGTTTTCCCTTGCATTGCTCTTTTGCCTCTAAGTCTTCCCTTGGTGATTGTAAATCTTAGAGCAAGAGCAAGAGCAAAAACTATTTTCATAAACCCATTAGCATTATGCATATCATGAGTGATGGTAATGCAGCAACCCCAGAAGTACTCAAGAAGGATCAGTTGATCGAGGAGAGCTGAGTTCTAGAGAGTCAGTTAAAGGTGTTAGCTGAGGTCTGAAGAATCCCTCTCATTAGGATTGCTGAGTTCTGAGTTGAGTTTTCTGAGAAGTGTTCAAGAAGAATCAGTTAAAGGTGTTAGCTGAGTTCTAAGTTGAAACTTCTTCTTATACCTTCATATGTAAACACTTGAGAGACAAGAGAGGTAGGTCTAGACTAGTAGGTAGACTAGGCAGGATAGCAAGTCGTTGTTGTATCCCTAGACTATAATCTTGTGAGGAGTGAGGTGAGTCACTCAGAGACATGAGAGATAGATCTAGACTAGTGGGTAGACTAGGCAGGATTGCAAATCATCGTTGTATCCCTAGACTATAATCTTGTAAGAAGTGAGTTTTACATAGTGGAAAAGTTTGTCCCTCAAGAGTTAGGGGCACGTAGTTTTTCTCCCTGATGCAGGGTTTCTGCGAATAAAAAACGTACTGGTGTTATTTCTTTTACTTTCCAGTACTTGTTCTTTTATTTATTACTACGTCTCCCTGTTATCAGGATAGCTAAATGTTTGCTATCCTTGTGAACGGAATTGGACGAAAAAGTAATAAAGGCCTATTCACCCCCCCCTCTAGGACCTTCACCTTGCAAGCATATACACGAATTTATGCCCAAATATAAGTTGTTGTGTCCAATAAAATGTTCACTCAAATGATGAATTTGGTCATTTAGTGTTGTCATTAATGGATTTCTATCTTAATGTTTTCAATCTGTGCTGCATGATAGATTGATAGTAGCGTTTCTCTTGTTTTAATTAAGAAATACTAGCAACCGGCACCCAGACTCGATTTAGGCATTGCAGTATATACAAGTTAATTCTTCCACATAATCTATGTTGTAAGTCAGTATCAGTCTCATTTAACTTCTTACTCGGTCGCATATAATTTTACATAATTTAAAATATATATATTTTAATTTAGATACGAGATACAACTTACAGTTTCGTGTCCCCAATATTCACATTTGGATTCATGACTTAATTACGAGATCTCTGATTCATTTGTATGAAAAATTAATATGATATATCACCTCCTTATTTTGAAATGTCCACCTTAAGTGAGGAGGGATCGTCTTTAGAGAGAATCAAGTGAGGAGGAGATCGATCTCCTCGAGGGAGACTCAAGTGAGGAGAAATCTGATATCCTCTCCCGTAGAGCGAAGGTCCCCTCGAAGGTGATTTAAGTGTGAGGAATGTTTTTGAGGGGAGATTCAATTGAGGAGAAATCTTATTGAGCATGATTTAGGTGAAAGAGAAATATCCAAGAGGGCATGAATAGAAACTCTGTTGTCTCTATTATGACATATCAATTTCAATATATGACACCATATGTAATTTTGAATAGTTAATGCCGTCATGTATATGTATAACCTTCTCTCTCAAATAGATGAAGAGACAGATTTGTATATAACGGACACATATTACGAACGATTATTGTCCCTAATTAGGGTGCTCCCCGATGTAGTTGCCTGGTGGATCATACCTGCATGTAACAAACCACCACAAATTGCTACATTGAAGCCTAGCAAACCCCAACCTAACAGAGTCTGCCCACACCACTTGAGTATAGTGCAGGCACTGCTTTCCGCCGGTGCAGTCATCAGAAGTGTAGTTGTAGTAAGGCTTCTCCGCCACCCACAAATTCACCGCGGCAGTGGCCGTGAAAGAGCCACTGCCTTTGGCTAGATTCTCGCCGTAACGCCCTTCTGAGTGGACGAGATTGCAATCAGCAATCCTCGACTTGGTGTAGTTCAGAGCATAGGCAGCAACAATGCTGTCCCATTTGATGTTTGCGACTCCAACTTGTGCGCGAGCTGCATTGTGTGCATTGAGGTAGTCTTGTTGAGAGTTCTGGGCATGGGAGGTAGGAACCAGTGCAATCCACATGGTTGCTTGACATTTAGCTCTTGTGTTGAAGGATTTCAATCCAAAGAGTGTGGTGTTAAAGGGTACGAAGGTGTGAGATGTGTTCCAATGTGACTTCTTAGGCGGCTATATTTAAGCAACAAGTAAAAGCAGTGTAACACATTATTTAAGATTAAGTATGATATTAGGCGGCTAATTAAAGCAATAAGTACAAACAATGTAACCCATTGTTTATGATCAAGTATGCAATAAAAAGTTTGATTATTAATATACTAGAAATCTGCCTACTACCAACCAACACCTTCTCTTCGGTCCATGTTGGCTTTAATTAGCTTAATTTATTCCCGTGTTAGGCCTAATACAGTCAAAGACACAAGCTAGCTTGACCCCAAATATTCTTGGTTCTTATCCTAGGATTTGAAGCAGCTAGCTCTTTTGAGTGTTAATTTGTAGTCCGAGATTGTACGTAGAGTTTGATCAGTTTATTAATCAGAATTTCGTTTTGATCAAAAAGAGGCAGAGGTTAGGATACTCTTCTCTTAATTAACAACAGTAAAAATTATTTATATGATAAATAGATTATCGACGAAATATGGTTTGTTAGTAGTCTAATATAAAGGTTATAGGTTCAAACGTTATTGGTATCATAGTGAGAATGATGGAGTAAGGATAAGAAAACAAAAATTTGAATGGATAAAACCAACAAATACATAATTTCTAAAGTACAAAAGAGATTAAGTAGAATCTCGGCCTATAAAGAACTTGGACTCGTCCACTGGAAGCAGCAAATCGATTTTTGTTCATAATATGATCGATGTAGTTGATTTTTGTTCTGTTTGACAATTTAGCTGCTCTGTTTGATTACTCTTATTAGCTATTACATACATATGTTGAGCTCAGACCAAATAACAGCAGCTAACAGATAAACAAGAGATTACTGCGAGAAAAAACTCACAGATCAAATCTATGCAAGAACAGAGAACAAAAAGAGAACACAAAGGATTTAACGTGGTTCGGCAATAGCCTACGTCCACGGAACAGCAGGGAGAATGAAATTCACTAACGAATGAGGGTTTACAAAGTGGCACAGCAGCTCTGCTATCACAGCAGATCTCAAATAGTGTTTTACGGCAGCAGAACAACAACAACACTCTTCATCGGGAGAAGCCCTATTACTACTCTTATAAAGCCTTAAGATGACTTTTACACAAAAACCCTTAATCCAATATAAGATTAATATAGACAAATTGAGCCACTAAACAACAATTTCCACCTTGGCGAGATTTGCAGACATCATAACAGCAGCTGCACTCATTGAGCCTTCATACTCTGCAATTCAACAACCCAAATTCCTTGCTGCTCAAACAACTTCTTCAAACACTTACAATATTAGCCAAGTCTAAACAATGTTCAAACTTGGCAGTATCAACAACTTTTGTCAACATATCAGCTGGGTTGTCTGCAGTAGGTATCTTCTGCAGAGAAATCTTCTTCTTTTCAACAATATGACGCACATAATGAAATCTAACATCTATGTGCTTAATTCTTGCATGATATACCTGATATTTAGCCAAGTAAATGACACTTTGGCTATCACAATGAACCTCCATCTTCTTCTGACAAATGCCTAACTCATTGATGAGTCCTCGCAGCCATAAAGCTTATTTAAATCCTTCTGCTATAGCCATGTATTCAGCCTCTGTGATTGACAAGGCTATTGTATCTTGTAACATAGATCTCCAACTTATAGGCCCCTTGGCCATGGTGTATAAATAGCCTGTAGTAGATCTTCTTTTATCCAAATCACCAGCATAGTCAGAATCAGTATAACCAACAATAAATTTTCCAATCCTAGCAGTATTTCTCTCAAAACATAAACCCACATCTCTAGTCTCATGTAGGTACTTCAATATCCATTTAGAAGCATTCCAATGCTCTTTACCTAGATTATGCATATAACGATTAACCAAACCAACCGCATGAGCAATATCCAGTCTAGAACAGACCATAACATACATCAGGCCACCAACCAAATTAGCATATGGAAGATTTTTCATATACTGCTTCTCTTCTTTAGTTTTGGGACATTGTAAAGCACTGAGTTTGAAATGACTAGCCAAAAGAGTACTTACAGCTCTTGTTGAACCATGAACTCCAAATTTCTGCATCAACTTTTCCAAATATTGATTCCGTGTTAACCAAACCAGACCTTTTTCTCTACTGCGGGTAATCTCCATTCCAAGTATCTTCCTTGCTTCACCAAGGTTCTTCATTTCAAACTCTTTCTTCATTTGCTCTTTCAACTTTTCTATCTCCTTCATATTCTTTGAAGCAATCAACATGTCATCTACATATATTGACAAGTAGATGAAAGATCCATCTTGCAGCTTCTTGAAATAAACACAGTGATTATATTTACTGCGGGAGTACCTCTATCTTCTCATAAAAGCATGAAATCTCAAATACCACTGCCACGGGGATTGCTTCAAACCATACAGTGACTTGTTCAATTTGCATACCAATTCCTCCTTTCCATTCACCTGAAATCCATCCGGTTGAGACATGTATATCTCTTCATCTAAGTCACCATGTATGAATGCCGTCTTCACATCAAGTTGCACTAATTCAAGGTCAAATTGTGCAACCAAAGCCAACAACATCCGAATAGAACAATGCTTCACCACAGGAGAAAAAATCTCATTATAGTCTACACCTTCCTTCTGTGAATACCCCTTTGCTACCAGCCTCGCTTTATATCTTATGCCTTTGTGATTATCAACACCTTCCTTCTTAACATATATCCATTTGCAACCAATAGCTCTTTTACCTTTAGGCAATTGAACTAATTCCCATGTCTTATTCTTCATAAGAGAATTCATTTCTTCCTTCATTGCTCCATTCCATTCTCCACTTTCAGGACTATCTACAGCTTCCTTGAAGCCTGATGGGATCTCAGCAGCTATAACATGATAGGCATAAGCAACACAATCTTCAAATTTGGCAGGCTTTCTAATTGTTCTTTTTTCTCTTCTCACCGTAATAGGTTGTTGGTCAGGTACAATATGATCCACATCACCTTTTTGAACATGCACCTGTTCACCATTCACTTCTTCATGTTCTTCTTCAATTTGAGGCCCATGAGTCGGTTGTTGAGACTTGGAAGCTTGAGAAACTACTTTGTCAAGCTCCACCTGTTGAACATATTTCCCATTTTTCTGCGGTGATCCACCAATAGCCTTTTTGCTAATGTTAAGCATACTAGCTTCATCAAACATGACATCTCTGCTAATCACAAGCTTCTTCAACTTTGGACACCATAACCTGAAACCTTTGACACCGCTGCTAAAACCAACAAATATAGCCTTCTTGGCTCTTGGATCAAGTTTAGTTTCAGTTACACAAAAATAAGCAGGACAACTAAATATGTGCAAATAATCATAATCTACTGCTGGTTTTCCAGTCCATACCTTAATGGGAGTTTTACCTCCAATTGTTGCATATGGTAAGCGATTTACAAGGTGACAAGCATAGTTGGTAGCTTCTGCCCAAAATGATTTGCTTAAGCCGGATTGAGCTCCAACAAAGTTCTGTTCAATCTCTCAGCAACCCTATTTTGCTGCGGGGTTCCGGGTACAATGAAATGTCTGACTATGCCTTCTTCTTTGCACACTTTGAGAAAATGATCAGATTTATACTCTCCACCATTATCTGACCTCAAAACTTTGATTTCTTCCCCGTTTGGTTTTCTACCATATTCTTCTAATTCAAGAAAATACTCAATACCTCATATTTGTGCTTCATTGTGTAGACCCATGATCTTCTAGAGTAGTCATAAAAAAATGTCACAAACCAATGCTTACCACTCTTAGAGGCTATTTCTGTAGGTCTCCAGACATCAGAGTGCACATAATCAAGAATTCCTTTAGTTTGATGCACTACGGTGCCAAACTTCACTCTTGTCTGCTTGCCTAAAACACAATGCTCGCAAAAGTCGAGTTTGCAAGTTTTTGCTCCTTTCAATAGGCCTTGTTACACCAATACTTGAAGAGCTTTTTCTCCCGCGTGCCCAAGTCTCATATGCCACAGTTTGGTATCATAATAATCAATACATTCTTTCACAACAGCAACACTACATATTACTGTTACTCCCTGCAGTAAATACAAATTGCCATGTTTGTTTCCTTTCATCACTACTAAAGCTCCTTTTGATACTTTAGTAACACCATTCTCCATAACAATTTTATATCCACTTGTTTCTAAGACTCCCAAAGAGATTAAGTTATGCCCAATCATAGGAACATACCATACATTTGTTAGTTCTCTAACCGCACCATCATGAAGCCTCAACTTGATTGTCCCAATTCCCTTTCTATCATGTGGATTGTCATCACCCATGAACACACTTCTGCTAACACTTGTATCTAATGTTGCAAACCAATCTCTATTGTGGCACATATGTTGAGAACAACCACTATCCATGAGCCATGAATTAGGGTCAGCAGATGCAACACAGCTAGTTCCTTGGACATTGAGAACAAAATCAGACTCGTCCTCACTAAATGTCACATTGGCATGAGTGCCTCTGTTCTTGCTTTTCAACTTTGGGCAATCCTTCTTCCAATGCCCTTGCTCATGACAAAATGCACATTCATCTCTCCCCAAACTTCTTCTGTTTTTGGAGTTTCCTCTTGGACGAGAATGAAACATTTTTCTACCGCCGTGATTTTTCCTTTCAACTGCCCTGCCTCTAACAACTAAACAATCTATGGTAGATGCAATACTCTGCTTATCGGCATGTCTAATTTCATAATTCATCAGAGCATTAGAGACTTCTTCAAACTTAATAGTCTCTTTACCTTGAAGAAGAGTAGTTACCAAATATTCATACGAATCCGGCAGAGAATTCATTAAAAGCATAGCTTTATCTTCATCTAGATTCAACAAATCGGCAACCAATTTATTAAAAGCATTAAGATGGTGAATCATCTTCGTGCCTTCTTTGTACTTGAAATTGAACAACCTCCTCTTCAAATGCAGACGATTCTCAGCACTTTTTGTCATGTATTTGTCTTCTAACTTCTGCCACAGCTCCTTTGCTATCGTTTCCCGCATCACATCGAACTTTTGCTGCTTCGCCAAACATAAGCGAATCGTAGAGCAATCCATCTTCTTTAAATTTATCTTTTGCCAATCTTTATCTGACATACCCTGGGGCCTATATTCTAAAGCCATATTCAAATCTTGTTGAGCTAACACACCTTTCACTTCACACTGCCACATCCCAAAGTTGTTTGTACCGTCGAATTTCTCCACCTCAAACTTTGCATTCTGAGCCGTTGTTCTTGCAAATCTATCTGCATCTCCATGTTCATCACCCATCTTCTCAAATCAGAGTCACAACTGGCTCTGATACTAGTTGTTGAGCTCAGACCAAGTAACAACAACAAATAACAGCAGCTAATAGATAAACAAGAGAATACTGCAGGAAAAAACTCACAGATCAAATCTATGCAAGAACAGAGAACAAAAAGAGAACACAAATGATTTAACATGGTTCGGCAATAGCCTACGTCCACGGAGTAGCAGGGAAAATGAAATCCACTAACGAATGAGGGTTTACAAAGTGACACAGCAGCTCTCAAATAGTGTTTTATGGCAGCAGAACAACAACGTACAACATTCTTCATCGGGAGAAGCCCTATTACTACCCTTATAAAGTCTTAAGATGACTTTTACACAAAAATCCTTAATCCAATACAAGAATAACATAGACAAATTGAGCACTAGACAACAGTATAATCTCATAAGAAATGTCTACGAAAATGTTCTCATACAGATCATTTAACTAATAAGGACGCTTGCCGTAGTAGTTGCCAGGTGGATCATAGTTGCAGGTGACAAACCACCACCCAGGGTTGCTGCATTGGACCCTGGCACACCCCAGCCTGATAGAGTAATGCCAAATCACTTGAGTATAGTGAAGACATTCTCCACCAACACAACAATTGGAGTTGTGGTTGTAGTAAGGCTTCTCTTCCAGCCACAAGTTCACGGAGTCGACGCCTGTGATTGCACCGCTGCCGTAGCCGTAGGCCAAGTTCTCACCGTAAGGCCCATACGAATGCACGAGACTGCAGTCGCCGCTTCGTAAATTGGCGTAGAGTTAAGCATAGGCTGCAACAGTGTCGTCCCACGTAACATTTGGTACACCAACTCGTAAACGAGCGGCGTTGTGAGCATCGACGTAGTCTTGTGGTGAGTTTTGCGCATGGGAGGGTTGAACCAGTAGCACCACTGTCAAGACTATAAAGCAGAGAAGAATGGCAAGAAGGGAAGCCATATTTGACGAAGATAATTTGTAGTATGATCGACGTATATATGTGACTTGTGTCTGGTGCTGATTTTAAGTCGCTATTTATAGGAACAAGTGAACCAGATCTATATAGAATAGCAAGTGGTGCATTGATCTTACGACTTCCACGTTCTTTCTTGCTTCCAACTGAAGTAAGCTTCACATGCAGAAAAATAGAGAAGAACATGTTAATTCATCCCGGTTTCATTTAAATAAATTTCAAGTACACATGCTTTACTCAATCAAAAAAAAAAAAAAGTACACATGCTTTCATATCGCTTTGTATACACTCATGTAGGCTCATATCTTTGGATTCTAACAAAATCCAATTGGTGTTATAAATATATAACTGAATCTTGTTATGGAGGTCTAATCAAAGGCAATAGTGTGTCGGAACATATGTTCTGGTGTGATTTCCATAGGGCATATACAATTTCTTTAGATGATAAAAACAAACATAACTCATTCTACCAATAGCAAACTGTCAATTAAACAAAAGAAACAATTTGTTTTAATTTGATATCTCATCACTTTTTCTATTATTTCATACTTTTCTCCAATATCTCAAAGTTTGAAAGAAATTTTAATCATGTAGTTAGTTTTCTGAATCATACTAATATGTGATTTCTTATAGATATAATAAATAGACCAGAGAGCAAAGATTTGAGAATACAAGTGAGAGGAATAACAATCAAAAATGAGATCTAATTAAGAGCTCTATCTGACAATAATTTGAATCTTGAAAATCATGCAATATTGATCACTTTCATATGTATAAGATGTTCAGAGTAGCAAATTAAGTGCGCGTTGCCTTTCATAGAATATTCATTGCATATTGCTCTTATGCATATCCCTTCGAGGCATTCAACCTAAGAGAACGAGTAGAGACATATGGTCAAGCACACAAAAATGAACATTCTAGCCTCGCTACTAGTATGCATCAACTCATAATGCACATATAATTCGTGTATAAATTTTGGTCTGTTATTCGATGGTTGTAACTTGTAACAACTGAAAAGTTGCATCCTTTCATTTTATTTATAATATTGTCAATTCAGCTCTTAATCCATTTCATTCATAAATCATAGTAATGGACACACATATAGCTAATTAACAGAAAATGAAATCTTATTAGTAAAGGCTCTCCTCACTTGGCGGGGGGTTGTAAGGCCTATCCCCACTTGGAGGGGGCTTATAGTTGCACCCGATCCAAGTACCTCCATTCTTGCACCTCGCTTTGGCACAACCCAGATGAGTCGAGGTGTTCCAAATGACCTGCAAATAATGCCCGCATTCACCACCGACGCAAGAATTCGAGGCGTAATCGTAGTTCTGCTTCTCCCCAACCCACATACTGACGGCATCTAGGCCGAACATCTCACCCCAGCTCATGGCAAGGTTTTCACCGTATTTGTAACCGGAGTGGACAAGTTGGCAGTCATGGACGTGCTTTGAGGCATAGTCTTGAGCAAAACGCTCTAGTTCAAGATCCCACTCCATCGGAACGTTACCGACCGCCAACCGAGCAAAGTTGTGGCTGTTCAGGTAGTCTTGGATTGAGTCCTGCGCGTAAAGGGAATGGAGTAGGGATAATAAGGCTACGAGAGAAATGAGGACCGATGAAAGCTTACACAACTCCATATTGATGCTTTGAGGCACTGTCTGATGGGTGTTCATGAGATAATTGGTGTATTTATAATGGAAAATGTGGATATCTGCCGTAATCTGCGTGTTTGAGCCCAGTGGGTATTTTCGGTCCAAGACTCGAGATACGTTTTGGATAACATTTGGGCCAGTACCTGTGGCCTTTTTAGCCCACGAAGGGTGGCGAAGTCTGGCAGCACGCGATTTAGATTTGTCCAAAGATTCCGATACCTCGCGAGATTCGATGTCCTCGCGGGATCCTTTGTTCCAGTTCGTGTGGGATTCTATAGCGCATGGCGAGGTAGAGTTAGAAATCCCCTCGGGATAGGATCGCTTAGTGTTCGAGTTCGCGTACGACGCTACAGTGAGATGATGCGAGGCGGTGAGCAAGACCTAAGCGAGGTTGGTTTGACACGTGTTGCATGGATCGCACGGTTCGCGAGTTGATCGTATCCTTGTAGGATTCTAATTGCTGAGTCCGAAATGGATTGTGATTAGGTTTCTACGAGTTGCTTGCAGATCGTTATATAAAGAAGCTCCATGGCTTACAGCAAAACACACAACTCTCTCAACATACAAACAAACAGACAAACACAGTCAATCGTACCCAGTACAAACCTTCGAGCGTCCTCGAAAACCCTAAAGTTCTAAGTGCACCTCGCCTTAGATCTCAGAGCCCATCTGGACTCGTCTTCGCTTTCCCTTTGTTGCTCTGCTCACCCCAGCCGTGAGTATCGATTCACAGGTGACCGAGAAGATTTTGCTCGTAATCCCTCGCCCGCGAGGTGACACCGGAGCTCTCTTTCGCCTGGTTAGAAGTCAAGAACGCGCATCGTTCTCTTTCCACGTCCGCGCGGTGGCACGCCCTGCACACATTGTTTTACTTGTGGAAGCACAATCTCCTCTCTACCCTAGCTGAGGACGTGGGCCAAAACATTGGCACGCCCAGTGGGACCGGGAGTTTTAGTTTTCTCGTCATCATAGGGAAATCAGACGGATCCCCATATCGGAGACCCTCGATTTCTTGTTTGAAGCATAAGTCTCCACAATACAAGCCCCATAATAGCCCGGCTTGCAGATCTCTCACCCAAGAAGAGATTCTCGCTCGGTTTGGCAACCCCGACCATACCGAAACCACAATGACAGGTTCACGACCAACCCTGGACGCAGGACCTACTCTGCCCGCGGATGAAGTCCGCCGGATGTCTGAGGAACTAAAGAGGGATTTCGGCTCGCTCAAGAATGAGTTCGGCTCATTCAGGAGCGAGCTCGGCTCTAAAGTCGACACCATCCAGCAAAACGTTGACTCGCTCGGCTCGAAAGTCGACGCCACCCAGAAAAACTTCCAAGACCTCTCTGCACAGGTCGCTAAGGATAGGGAAATCTGGCTCGCGAACCAAGAGAACCATGTTAGGCTTAGCGAGGAGTTTAACTATGTTGCAGGCAAAGTCAGGGAGGACAAAGATTTGTTGACCGGCTCCCTGCAAAGGATCCAGAAAGAATTGGATCAGAGCAAGGTGGCCTTTACAAAAACCTTGGATGTCCAAACCCGTCGCTTGGACGACCACGACACCAAGTTACAACAACAGCAGGACGCTTCCTTCTTCAGGAGCAAGAATAGCATGGAGAAGCTTGAGGACTACAAAGAGCGCCATGATACCCTGAACACAAGGGTCCTGCAAGTGGAAGACTGGATTCGGGCTCAAACGCCAAAGAATCATGCCATGAACTATGCTAGTTCAAGTGCAGCTGAGGGCTCAAGGTATATTCCACCTAATGAGCGCCCTAGAGGAAATCCGAGGGTCGGGGCCCAGAAGCTCACCAATTCACATTGGGGGCCAGTTCGTCGAAGACGCCACCCCGTCTACTCTCGTCGGGCAGCCCTGGGGTCACACTCAGGGACGCCGGTGTCTTTCCATCCCAAGGGATTGGGACACCAGATGACTCAGTTATCGCTTACTCCAATTCAACCCCTAAGAACGTCGGGCAGGCCCCTAGCCTCTCTGCATGGCACGGCCACGACCAGGGGGCAGAATCCGCACCAGTGACGGCAGCCGATTGGCGCCAGCTTATCTCGAGCATAGTCAAGGAGCAAACCGGAAAAGGTGACGCTAGCTTGCATTATTGTGACCCCTATCCTGATAGCGTGACACAATATCCCTTCCCTCACGGGTTTAAAATATTGTCTTCACCACATTCTCTTGGGAGACGAGGGAAGATGCAGTAACTCACATGGCCCGTTTTAAGGTCCAATACGGCTAATACGGGAATGATGACATGCTCAAACTTAAGCTCTTCGGGACTTCTCTATCCGGGGCTGCTTTCACCTGGTACTCCAGATTGAAGCCTGGGTCAATAGCAGATTGGCCCACCATGGAAAGACTCTTCCGAGAGACGTACGGCACGATCGAGCCCGAAGTTGGCCTCGACTCCCTCACACAGATGAGCCAGCAAAGCATGGAGTCCGGGGTCTCTTTCCTCCAACACTTCAAGATCCAACAAGCCAAGTGCGACTACCTGCTACCTGAGCAGGAAGCCATTAAGTTGGCCATCAGAGGTCTGGAGCACCGCCAGCGGTTGAAGCATCATGGAAAGCGCTTCAGTTCCATGGGTGACCTGATTAACAAAGTCGGCAGCTACAAGTTCATCCTGAACGAGTTGGACGACAAAGCCAACGCCTCCAAAGGAACTTACGTACCGGGGAAGAACCGGATAGTGGGGGCACTAAGCATGCAGACCCTTACTCATGATCCATATTATCAAAGGCCGGAGGGAGTTCACACGGATCAGGATCTGGATGATATTGGCGCGGTAGAGCTAACTGGTAAGCAGGTAGCTCATAAGCTGAAAAACCTGAAGATGACACGTGAGCCAATCACCATCCAGTCCTTTGCCTGGACCAAGCCGGAGTACGAGTCGTACACCTATGATGCCAAAAAAGCCCATTTGGTCTTTAATGACCTAATCGAGGAGAGGTACGTGCGCCTGGATCACAAGATACCACCCAAGGAGGAGCTGAAAGACAAGAAGTATTGTGCTTTCCACAATGTATACAATCATGACACCAAAGATTGTGTCAAGCTTCGAGACCAGCTGCAGACATGGCTGAACTTGGGCGAGCTGAAGATGAAAACACCGGGTAGTAAGGCCTCATTGGTTGATATAGACCCTTTCCCGCCTGTAGTTGGCATGGTCGAGGTCAACTGGGCCAATCAGACCCAGGAAGACGATCGACGCCAGGCGCCTAAAAGGAGGCGCGAGGAAGGAGACCACAGTGCCCGCCGGCCACGTCGCCAGTACACCTACAACGAGAACCTCGCACATGAGATTTTAGACGATCTCATTGATGACAGGCTCGTCACAGTTGCCGGTTCCTTGCCCTACATCGAATACAAGAAGGGGCACATTCACTGCAAGTTCCATAACAGCTGGGGGCACAGAACCAGCGAATGCCAGCAGCTTAGAGACCAGGTTCAAGACTGGCTCGACCTCGGGTATATCCGCTTTAAGGATGAGGGCGACTTCATGATCGCAACGGCTGACTTCGCTTGGCCTCGAGTCGGCCAGCAAAGAATCACATTAGACCTATCGCCAAATGCAGGTTCACGCGAACCGCCGGGCCGAAATCGTAAACGGCCGACGAATAACTATACGGTCCCGAATAACTAGAAAGGAAACGCAGACGACCCAGCTCGACAGTTGGTCGCTAAGCTCGAAGCAGACCGCCCCTCCCGCAAGGATAAGGGCAAAGCAGTCATCAGGGACGATAGACCGTTCCCCGTCGAAGATTCCCAGCCTATGAGCCCTAGGACTCAAGAAGAGCTGGAAAGGACGATAGAACGTCTCGAGACGTTCGTCTCTACGCATTGGGCAGAGGCGGTACCTACATCCCCTGCCACAAGCGAAATGGACATGTCAGACTCCAGCGGTGAGCGTCACAGCAACGAGGCCCCGAGCCCTCGTCAAGGTGTCTTAACCAACCCCTACATTTCCCCAACGTCCAAATCAGCGATCAAGGAAGGGGTCTGGTACACGCAGCAAGGGGGCAAGGCAGTTACCATTAGCAGGTCTAAGAAGCGCAAGCTCCAGAAGCGATACGGTAGCATCCTACGCCCCTTACGGGCTGTTGAAGAAGGCGCCGTACGCCCCTCACAGCTCGCACAGACGTCTGAGCGGATGTGGCGGGAGGCAGAGGGTTTGCGTGCAGTCCTTCAAATGCCGCCAGTCACACCCCCAAGGATTTGCGAACAGTTCAGCGACGAGCCTGCACCCAAGGCAAACGTCTTCTGCCGACTCACGGTTCCACCAAAAACGGATTCATAGCCTTCCAGGCGCAGGCCATCACCACCACCTGAACGAAGAAGGGAGCCACAGCCTTCCAGGTGCAGGCCATCCCCAGCACCTGAGAGGAGAAGGGATCCACAACCTTCCAGGCGCAGGCCATCCCCAGCCCCTGACAGGAAAAGGGATCCGCAGCCTGCTAGGCCCAATCCATCACCAGAGCCTGCAAGGAGGAGGGATCAACAACCTTCCAGACCCAGGCTGTCACCGGAACCCGAACGAAGCAAAGCTTCGCCTTCCGGTCCTAGGCGTAAGTTGTTCATGACCCTGGACTCAGAGTCCAAACGTGAACCCTCTCAGCCCTCACGGCAACGGGAACGTCAAAATCTCGAGGCCGATGTCAGAAGGGAGCCACCACCGCCACACCAGTCTCGGCCATGGCGTACCCCGGAACCCGATACTCGGATGGTTCCCTGAGTATCTGCCCTGCAGCGGTTGACAAAAGAAGACAACGATAAGGCTCCTTTGGTGACAGACAAACAACCAGCCAAGGACCATCAGCCTCCAACCAAGTCAGTATGGCGTCCGCGGCAACCCGAGGCTCCAGAGCCACCAGTAGCGACACCGGCGCCCTCCAGTCCTAACCTCGCCCAACAAATGGCCCAACGTTTCCGCGAGAATGAGGAAGACAACGAGGCGCATTCAGAACCTCGACTCAACCTAGAGGAAGACCAGGACGAAGAGCAGGCAGAATCATTCACCTGCAATATGGTAGAGGTCTCAGGATGGGATACTGATGAAGGGTTTAGCCGCGAAGCAGACGCTTTCGTAGTGCTCGAAGGGGAACACGGGATCATGGACACACCTCTGGTCCCAGTTCCTGAACAATTCTCTTTTCAGGTCGGATGGTGTTCTTCATTTCAGAATGATACGCTCTCCCACCAAACATAACCTGCAGTGCAGCGGATATCACCATCAGCAGCGAGGATGTCAGTAGCATACCCCCGCCATGCAACAGCGAAATGGGCCCAGCTCCGGCCCCAGCCGACGACGCCCCACAGGTGGAAAGTACGAGCAGCATTACACATAGGCAAACTCTAACCTTTTCCACGCCAACTTTGGACATGGCCACTCACATGCGACCACTGTATATCACAGCTGAAGTCCAAGGAAAAATGATCAACAAGGTCATGGTCGACACCGGTGCCACGGTAAACGTTGTCACAACCCGTACCATGGGACTCCTCGACATCCCGGGCTCGATGATCCAAACCACGTCCTTAACAGTGAAGAACTTCACCGGGTAGGTGTCCAGAACCCTAGGCTTGCTGTTTCTACCGGTCAAGGTCGGGCCGGCATCACGGGTTTACACCTTTTTCGTCACCGAGTGTGTTTCCTCTTATAGCATGATTCTTGGCCGAGATTGGATCCACAGAAGTTTTTGCGTGCCTTCCTCAATGCATCAAGAACTCATGACTTGGGATACCGAGAACTGTGAGGCAGTCATCGTCAAAGCCGACCCACGGCCTTTCTCTATTTCCGCCAACTTCAACGATGCCCGATATTATACTACAGACTTGGGCCCGTTGGACGTTCAAGGCGTCGATAACAAGGGCCGCCTATACGGAGTAATGGCCTCCAATCTAACGCGATGGGGACTTACCCAGGCGAAGGACGATTTGCAACGTCCTCACACCATCGCGAATCTCATACCCCCTTCCGATGGATAGTGCCTTTTCAGAGGAGGCACGCGAGGCTGGCGAGTCCTTGTGCGAAAGACTCATTTCGTACTGGGCAGAACGCGAAGCCTACAACAAGGTCGCGACTATGGAATATGTGGATGAAGTAGTGGATTATTCCGATACCAAGGAGGAAGTTATTCAGCTAGCTCCTGTCGCCTTGGACGACACACCACCTCAAGTTCGCGACCCCATTTTACAAGTTGACGTACGGACTGCAGAAAGGCCCCTACTCATTTCCATCAGCGCAAAGTTGGCGGAGGATGAAAAGGAAGCCCTTCTTTCCCTCTTATGCGAGTACAGGGATTGCTTCGCCGACAAATACGAAGATATGCCCGGCTTATCCCCGGACTTGGTCTGCCACCGGCTACCAACTTATCCCGATCGGCGTTCAGTACGGGAGGACGGCCGATTCATGCGAACTGAAACTCAGATCGTAGTCAAGGAAGAGATCGAGAGCATGCACCGATCGGGCATCATTCGCGTGGCAAAGTATAACGAGTGGTTGTCCAATGTCGTCCCCGTCCGCAAGAAAAATGGCAAGATGCATGTCTGTGTTGATTACCGAGACCTAAACAACGCAACACCAAAGGACATATACCCCATGCCTGTGGCTGACCTACTCATTGATGCCGCCGCGGGGCACGAGGTGTTATCCTTTATGGATGGAACGACCGGGTACCACCAGATTCCCGTCGCCGAGGAGGATTGACACAAGACCGCCTTCCGCTGCCCTGGTTTTGCTGGCGCGTTCGAGTATGTTGTTATGCCCTTCGGACTTTAAAACGCGGGGGCAACGTACCAACGCGCCATGAACCTCATCTTTCATGACATCTTGGGCAAGTTGATTGAAGTATACATCGACGATGTCGTAGTCAAAACCAAGACACGGGCAACCCACGTTGAAGACCTGCGGCAGGTGTTTACACGGATGCGCCGACATAACCTAAAGATGAACCCCACCAAATGTGTTTTCTTCGCGGAGGCCGGCGATTTCCTTGGTTTCCTAGTGCATCAAAGAGGCATCGAGATCCCAAAGGACAAGGCACAGGCGGTAATCACCGCTTCGCCCCCCACAACCAAAAAGGAGCTCCAACAGCTGCTCGGGCGAATCAACTTTCTCCGTCCTTTCATATCAAACGCGGCAGGGAAGGTCCAACTTTTTTCACCCCTCCCTTAAGCTCCAGGGGGCAACCGAGTTCGTATGGGAACCGCAACATCAACAGGCCTTCGATCGAATCAAGGACTACCTTACGAACCCACCAGTCCTGATCCCGCCTCGCGACGGCGCCCCGCTTAAACTTTATATCGCCGCTGCCGACTTGTCCATCGGTGGACTTTTGGCCCAAGACGATGTGAACGGGGTAGAACACGCTGTCTATTACCTTAACAGGGTTTTAACGGATTGTGAGACACGATACTCGCCCATGGAGAAGTTGTGTCTCGCCTTATATTTTGCAGGGCGCAAGCTACGCCATTACATGCTTGCCTTTACCACGGTTGTGATCGCTCAGTCCGACTTGGTCAAATACATGCTCTCTCGCCCTATCTTGTGGGGACGCATCGGCAAGTGGATCCTCGCCATGTCCGAATTCTCGTTGCAATATGTTCCGCAAAAGGCAGTAAAAGGACAGGCAATAGTGGATTTTCTTGCCCATCACCCACCATCAGAGCTCACGGCGTTTAGCGAATTGGACTTCGCTACCGTGACACTCGCTCCATGGACCCTGTACTTTGATGGTTCACGGACTGATACCGCAGCCGGAGCTGGGATAGCCATAGCCAATCCTGCTGGAGATCGTTTCTCCTACTCGTTCCAGCTCGATTTCAAATGCACCAACAACTAGGCTGAGTACATGGCATTGATCATCGGCCTAGAGATTTTGTTGGATTTAGGAGTCCGCGAGGTTCAGATCTTTGGCGATTCTTTGTTGGTCGTAAACCAGCTGGTGGAAAAGTTCAAATGTTTAAGCTTGTCAATTGAGCCATACCTGCGTAAGGCATTTGAAGTGTTGGATCGATTTGACGACGTTTACATCGAGCACATACCACGCGAATTCAACTTCGCCGACAACGAGCTCGCCCAGGTAGCGTCTGGCCTCAGCCTGTGAGACGGAGTGTGTGAACGCTTGCTCAAGGTCGAACGCCGTACTCTTCCCTCTTTCATCGCCAGGGGGCAATTTCAGGCCGCCATCCCCGAAGTTGCAGCCTTGGACCCTATCGACGAGGATTGGCGGCTACCATTTATCGCCTACCTCCAGAACCCCAACGACGCCGCTCATTCCAGGCAAATCCGTTTCCTCGCCTTAAACTTTGTTTTACGCAATGGCGAACTCCGGCAGCGTGGGGAAGACGGGACCGACTTCCGCTGCGTATATGGGAACGAAGCTAAACATCTCATGCGCGAATTACATTGTGGAGTTTGTGGTTTGCACCAGGCCGGGCCAAAAATGCGATGGTTGATCCGCCGCCACGGGTACTACTGGCCAACCATTCTGAAAGACTGTATTGCCTTCGCCAGAGGTTGCCAAGACTGCCAGGCTCACGGCCCAGTGCAACATATTCCCAACATCCCATTGCAGCCTATCATTAAACCTTGGCCGTGTCGCGGATGGGTAATGGATTTTGTGGGCATCATTCATCCCCATTCCTCTGAGCAGCATAAGTTCATTATCGTTGCCACCGATTTCTTTACCAAATGGGTCGAGGCAGAGCCACTCAAGGTCGCCTCCGCCAACTCGGTGCGCAACTTTATTTTCCGCAATATCATCTCCCGCATTGGTATCCCGGAGTGCATCGTTACGGACAGGGGGGCAGCCTTCATGGCCGATTCGGTTGTTACGTACTTAAACGATTACAGAATCAAGCTTCTCCATTCTACGCCATATTATGCCCAGTCCAACGGCCAAGCGGAGGCTAGTAATAAGGTCATCCTTGGCATCCTCTGCAAGATGTTGGAGTTAAACCCGCGCGTCTGGCACGAGGAACTCTACCACACATTGTGGGCTTACCGCACTTCAAAGCGCGGCCCGATGGATACCACCCCGTACGCCCTCATGTACAGTCATGATGTTGTCCTTCCCCTTGAGATCAATATCGCTTCGCACCGCGTTCAGGAACAACATCAACTACTCGGCGAGGATTACGTCCAAGCCATGTGGCAGGAGCTTGAAGATCTGGACGAGCACCGCGTCACCGCTTTCAACAATCTCGTCCTCGAGAAACAACGCATCGGCCGTTCATATGATAAGGTCACCCGCGGACGGAGCTATACTGAGGGCCAGAAGGTGTGGCGTGCGATACTCCCACTTGGGGACAAAACCGACGGTCGGGGCAAGTGGTCCGCTCGATGGGATGGCCCCTTTATTATTCATCGTATACTCCCCAAGGGGGCATACCACCTGCGCGACTTGGACGGTACCATTCATCGCAATCCTATTAATGGCCGTTTCCTCAAGCGCTACATTGCAGGAGTTTGGGAACGCGAGGATCCTCCTCCTCCCCCGGACCCTGTCACCATAGTCAATAGTGTTACGCGCCATCGCGTTCTCGCTCCGCCGCCTAACACTAGGGGGCAATCCAGGATAGAAGACTGATAGAGTACATTGTAACATACCAGCCTAAAAAGGCCAGTATAAGATTGGGGCCTATTCCAGAGGCCCTAAAAAAGGATAACTCTATTGTTTTCTTCATTCTCAGTAAACGTGCAAAGTCTAAACACAAAGACAAGTACAAGATTGGGGCCTATTCCAGAGGCCCTAAAACCAATAAATTCATTCATTTCGCCTTTTTGACGTTGTTCAATACAAGTTTCAAACTTTGGCTTTGCGGCCAGAGCAACTACATTGGCAGAAAAGGTGAAATTAGACTATGTTTACATTCAAAAAGCATAGATCTACAGGTAGTGGAAGCCTCGACCCATATATTTCGCAAGAGGTTGCCGCCACGTCCTTCGTTCAAAGGTGACAAACGTCCCGCTTCTTTAGACCAGCACGAGCCTTGACACCGGCCTGGACCTAAGGCAAATTGTTGGGAAGCTAGAGGTCCAGTGGACCAGGATCCCTCATGCTACCGACCGGTCCTTGTTTGAAGGGCAGGCAGAGCCTCACGCGCGGACAGAACAGCCGGTGCAAGGCAGAAGGCACCCAACCATTAGTTAGGCCAGACAAAGGCTTGACCTGAGAGTAGATTTTCAGAATCACTCACGGCCTGAGAGTAGCTTTTCAAAATCAGCAAGAGCAAAGAGTGAAAATGTGTGGTTGGGGCTTTGCTTTAAGCAGGGACAAAAGGATGAACAGAAGGGAATAAGAAACCATGGCGAGGGGCAAAGACATAACTGATACTTCGCCCCGGCCAAGCGTCTCTTTTTATAGGCGAAAAGGTTGATGTTACTTTCAACAAATGTCCATCACGCAGTAGTTACCCCGAGATGTGAGCTTTGGAGATAAGGTTGGACGCGTTGTTCCATAATGACTACCCGCGTTCCAAGCGGGTAGTTACATTGGAAACCCCCACCAAATCTTGGAAAAAGATTTTTTCCTGACAGTTCTTACACAACAGTTGACAAGAGCGGGAAAGATTTGATAATATTATCATAAAAGTTCATACAAAAGGGGCAAAGCATTGATCGGACCTAAACCCGCCTAGAAGCCTTATACAAATCTACGAGAAGGCCTTCTAAGGCCAACTCTTCATCATACGCCGGGGCTTGGGCTTCGTCGGCAGCAGCAATAGCCGAGTCCAAAGCTTCCTGGGTCTTTTTCGCGGCCTGCACGCGGGCTTCCATTTCCTCAGCTCGGGCCAAGTTCTGGCGAGCTTGAGCAAGCTGAGCTTGCAGCTCCGCTATTTGAACCTCCAGGGCCTCCACTTGCTGAGCGTAGACAGTGCTTGGATTCTCTGACGATGCTTCTGGAATTTCAGCATCACCAAACTCTGCTAAAAGGGCTACAATCTGATTGTCTAAGGCTTGGCGAGCTTGCTCGTGGGTAGCCGATTGGGCATCGACGCCTTGAACTCGGTGAGCCTGCAGCTCGACAGCGACAGCAAGTTCCAACACATGGTCTAGAGCAGGATTGCCGCCAGGGAATTGCCGACTCAGAGCTTCATGAGCCTCGCGGACGCGTCCCACCAAATCAAATACGTTCATGCGTGGGCCTTGGCGTAGTAGCCCGTGAAAAAAAAGCCCGGGCTAGGCGAATGGGCTCTGGATCAGTAGGCGGGGTAGTCCAGGCCCAAAGACGAGTGGTCCGGATACCCAAGGAAGAAGCTGTCTCGCCAGATATTCTCGTTGGAACCGGAGTGGTTGGTTCAACCTCAGCAACTGCCTCAATCTCTGGAACGGGCGGCGGGACCTCGGAAGAAGATGCCTCGCTAGATATTCTCGTTAGGACCGGAGTGGTTAGTTCAACCTCAGCTGCCGCCTCAGTCTCTGGAACGGGTGGTGGGACCTCAAAGCAAGCAAGGATTTTCGGCCCTATTGACACTTCGCTGGTCTGAGCCGTTCGGCTTGGTTGCAGAGGAGAGAGCCAAAGCACCAATTGGAGGTCCTCTGGCGAAAATGCCAAGGGGGCAGCAAAGTCAGAAAGCTGGGTGGACTGGTCAAGAGCTTCATCTTGAGCGGGAGCCGAGATAGGCTCTGGGATTGGGCCAGTTTCGCTTGGAACGGCGGTTGGAGAAGACGGTTGCACGGTGACTTCTTCAATAGCCATGCCAGCCTCTTCGATGGCCATAGTGACTTCCTCGCTGGCTACACCAACTTCCTCGATGACCATGCCGATCTCTTCGGTGGCTACAACAACCTCCTCGCTGGCTACAGTGACCTCCTCGATGGTCATACCCACTTCTTCGATGGCCATGGTTATTTCCCCGACGAGTGGTTCCGGAGGTGGGACTTCCGCTATCGCTGTCACCTCTTCAACGACAGCGAGGCGAGGTCGGATGCGACGAACCTATCAATGGCAAAGTTAGCGAATCGTTGAATGACTTTAGTAAAGATAAATCCGAAAAAGGGTCACTTACTAAGGCATACTCTCGCTGATACCGCTCATCCTCTAGCAGCTCCTCTTCGTCCTCAATAGGACACTTCCACGAGCTTTTGTCGCTCGTTGGCTGGGAAACGATGGGAACAGTCTCACCGTCATGGCCCGCCGCGGGTTCCTTTTGGGCAGGTGCTTTTCCTTTGTCTCTAACACCCTTAGGTTTTCTGATAGCTCTCCGGCGGGGGGCAGACTGAAAAGGTAGACAGGAGGGTTAGGAAGAAGCATTTTGTCAATGTGTTAAAGGCGGTATGAAATTTACACACTTAGCGACATACCTCGGGTGCGGGATCGCGTTCTCGGATGACGATCCCCGTCGGGCGACGAGTAGCAGGAACTGGTGGAAGCGCAAGCCTGGTTCCTGTCATTGCCCCTGAACCCCTCGCTTCATGGTTGCGTTGGGAGTCAAGAATAGAGCGGTCTGACTCGCCCAGAGTGTCATATAGAGGATGGAAGATGGCGGCGAAGACAGCATCATCTGGGAACTCCCAATGGTTGTCAGACAAGGATCGCCACCAAGAGAGATAGGCGGGGTCGACGCCCAGCGAAGGCTCAATCTCCAGCAAGTTAGGAGTGAGAGGGAAGATGTTTTGCAGCGCGGTGACCTGGTCGGACTCGCCAATCTTCCTCCAAGAGGTGTACTTATTAACCGAGTGGAGAAGTGAATAGAGAATCCCTTGACGGAAGCCGAGTTGCCTGGCGAAGTGATTGGGGGCATACAGCTTGAAGCCTTGTTCATCCTCGGCGAGCTGAAGGTCGCAGCACGAAGTTGCTTTCATGAAGACGGTCCTGGCATCACTGTCCGAATCAGGACGGGGGAAGAAGCCCGTTGATAGGATTTCAGGATGGCGCCGGCGAACCATCATATCCATGGTGGGAGGCGGCTCAAGGTGGTTGTACAGGATGGAAAGGCTGGCGAAGAAGGACAGAGGAGTTCGATTCGCAGCGTTCCTGCACACCGCGAAGCCAAGCAGCCGGTCCTCGAGCAGGAATTCCAGCGGGGCTCGCTGGAAGAGTGGAAAGTACAGCTGCGTCCACAAGTCTAGGATCCACAGAGGGCCACCGGAGAGATGGAAGGGCCTCAGGGACAACAGGTGCAAGGTCCGGTAGAGCGCGCCCAATACGGGTTGCCCTAGCCCTACTTCGACGCCGTTATAGAGTGCTTCGGCCAGCCTTGTCCATTTCCCTGTAGGCTTGTGAGCACTACCGCAGAAGATGAATTTGTCGAGCCAATACTTAAGAAAGGCGATACCTCCTTCATGCTGCTCCGCGTGGCCGATGTAAAATTTCCTCAAAGCCCCATACGAGCCTTTCAAGGCGCGGCAGGCCCCCAGGTTGCAGCGTGTGTAAACTTGGTCGACGCAAAGTCGCCTGGCGCATATTGCTTTGCGTGAATCGGCAACCCGGTGATGGCGAGGATGTCCAACAGAGAGATGCCCATCTGCCCGAAGGGAAAATCGAAGGTGTTGGTGGCACTGTTCCATAGGCAGGCCACGGCAGCGATGGGTGCTCGGTCAGCATGAGGGGGCAGTGAGAAGCTCAAGGCAATGGCTTTGCGGATGCCGGTTGCTTCCCAGATTGCTTGGTCGGTCTGGAGGCGTTCCGCATACCACGCCCGTCCTCCGAGGTGGCGCTGGGCCACTCCCCGACCCGAATATTTATGTGAGAGTGGACTTGTTGGAACCAGGAGGCGAAGTTTCCCGGTTCGCGACGTTGGGCCAGGATTGGTCGGCGCACGGAGGCGGTGTAATGATTAAGATCAGCGGCGGACGGAGGCTATGAAGGAATCGGACCGAGCAGGGCTACCCCTGTTTCAAGGAAATAAATGGGCGTTCCTTGAGGAGGGTTGCTGGTGAAACGGCGAGCGATGCTGGTTGACCAGGAGCTTGCCGCCGTAAGGCTAAGGTTTGGGTCGTTAGCGGCAGGTTTGGGGCCATTTTTTCTGGTCGAAGTGAGGTCGGTGTTGAAGTTTGGTTGGTTGCAGAAGGAAAGGCAAAGGCTGGATTGGAAAGTGATGGTGAGATGTGGGGACCCGCATCGAGGTTTATAAAGAGGACGAACCGTAACGTCTTATTCAATCAGTGGCCGTAACGAGGAGACACAATGACGACCGAAACGTCAGCACGTTTCAAATTTCAAAAAAGCCAGTACATGTGACCTTTTTAGCCCACGAAGGGTGGCGAAGTCTGGCAGCACGCGATTTGGATTTGTCCAAAGATTTTTATACCTCGCGAGATTCGATGTCCTCGCGGGATCCTTTGTTCCAGTTCGTGTGGGATTTTATAGCGCATGGCGAGGTAGAGTTGGAAATGGACGATAGTACCCTCGGGATAGGATCGCTTAGTGTTCGAGTTCGCGTACGACGCTACAGTGAGATGATGCGAGGCGGTGAGCAAGACCTAAGCGATGTTGGTTTGATACGTGTTGCATGGATCGCACGGTTCGCGAGTTGATCGTATCCTTGTAGGATTCTAATTGCTGAGTCCGAAGTGGATTGTGATTAGGTTTCTGCGAGTTGATTGCAGATCGTTATATAAAGAAGCTCCATGGCTTACAGCAAAACACACAACTCTCTCAACATACAAACAAACAGACAAACACAGTCAATTGTACCCAGTACAAACCTTCGAGCGTCCTCGAAAACCCTAAAGGTCTAAGTGCACCTCGCCTTAGATCTCAGAGCCCATCTGGACTCGTCTTCGCTTTCCCTTTGTTGCTCTGTTCACCCCAGCCTTGAGTATCGATTCACAGGTGACCGAGAATATTTTGCTCGTAATCCCTTGCCCGCGAGGTGGCACCGGAGCTCTCTTTCGCCTGGTTAGAAGTCAAGAACGCGCATCGTTCTCTTTCCGCGTCCGCGCGGTGGCACGCCCTGCACACATTGTTTTACTTTTGGAAGCACAATCTCCTCTCTACCCTAGCTGAGGACGTGGGCCAAAACACTGCGTGCCCTAAATTTTGCCAATTAAACTTCGGCATTTTCATCGCCGCGGATATGAAGAGTAAAGAAACAGAGATTCTGGTCTTTAATTTGGATCAACTTTCTGAATCATCGAATATATCGAAGCCAAAATAAACAAAGAGAATCAGAGAAACTAAGAGCTAGATTATGATCTCGATTCTATGCATGAATTAGTAATTAACTTTCTGGATCATCTGTTGTCATATATGGTTGCCGTGAAGGTGGGCTTCCTTTCACTCTCAACAAAATCTTCTTCAATATCAATTCTCTTCATCACTAACTTGTCCTGCCCTAGCTACCAGCTACACTAATTAACTTGATCAGTCACCGGCCTGTTCTGTCAACTATAGCAATTGGAGTTACAAATAATAATACCTAATGAAAGGTGATTCACTATAGCTAATAGGTAAGCTGGACAGGCTTCATATATAGGGTTGCCAGATTGCTCCGTCAACAGTGACCTTTCCTTTTGAAAACGCTAATGGAATTATCGACCCAGTTTGTTTCAGATCTGTTAGATTGAGAAAGTATTACGGAAGTTGATATTTTTGCTCCATGTTCTATACTGGTCATTTGAGTGAAACTCATGATTCTGATTTGATTTACGGGGAGTGTGTTCAATTACTTAATTACCGGATAGTAGTTTGGTAACCAAGACGTATAGTTGCCATGTTTCAAAACTGGATGAAAATTCAAATAGTTTTTAGAACACAATTCATTTTGTTAATTAATCATGTGTTCTAGCTTCATTCTATATTTCGCATATTGTTAGTTCCCAATGATAAAATAGTCTAGGGTTCATATCCAAAACCAATTGGCAATGAGTAGAGTGACCCAACTCTTATAAAGACACATGCAAAGTCTCATATTCCTGATGTGAGATTGATATCTCAATATACCCCCGCACGTGTGGCGAATTTTTAAGCCTAACACGTAGACAACATTTGGATGATGTAGAGTGCGTGTGGCTATTGGGCTTCACACGTGGACGTGTGTAACCCACTCTGATACCATGGTAAAATAGTCTGGGGTTCACATCCAAAATCAATTGGTAATGGGTGAAGTGACCCAAACTCTTATAAACGCACATGCAATATTTCATATTCCTGATGTGAGATTGATATCTTAACACCCAGAAACTGCAATTATTGTGACTAATAATCTTCCAGTAGGCAAGTATTACTAAGAACACGAGTTAAATTATAAAGCACTCCCACACAATACATGCAAGCAGATAACTCATAAACTCATTGCAATTATTTATTGCATATTGATGATTGCAATTATTTATTCCAATCATCAACAAGCTGGTCGTTCTTGACTGAAGTTTATATGTAGAATGAACATATATGCTTGTATTGCGAAATGCGAATGATCTTACAAGAGACGGTCCATATTTCACTTTATTCTTAGAATTATAGTTATAGTGGTAATATTGTGGTTTTCTGAGTATAGCTAGCCTAGTAAGGCTTTTGACCAGCATAGTTCCCCGGGGGATCGTAGTTGCACCCGATGAAGGTACCTCCATTCATGCACTTCACTCTGGCACAACCAACACGTCCCGACTTGCGCCAAACCACCTGCGTGTAATGCCCACAAACCCTGCCAGAAGCACAAGTGTTAGAGTTGTAATTATAGTAGGCCTTCTCTCCCACCCACAGGTTCACAGCAGATGTGCCTGATAAGTCGCCGGAGCTCTTTGCAAGGTTTTCACCATAAGGGCCATTAGAATGCACGAGGTTGCAGTCACCATAATGTGAATTAGCATATCTTTGTGCATGTGCTGCTAGATTGGCATCCCATGTTAAGCCTCCGACGCCCACTGCGAAGTGTTATGTGTGAAGTGTGAAGTTCTTGTATATTAAAATGTGAAGTTTTGCTCTGTATAGGATCTGATCGATATACATATATATGTTTTATCTCTTAATAATACTATTGAGCCTAGTGATTAAACTACTTCACCGAAACATGCATCATAAATCCCCCTAGTAATTAATCATATTTGATCAACTGAGCAACTTGCATCAGGTTACTTTTTAACTTGACAACATGCATGCATATACGTATAGCAGCAGGCTTATTCTTATGCGTCGATCAGTACAAACTAATATGAAACGTATAGCACATTCAAGAGGACGAGTGTAGGCCTAGTTTTTGATGCTTGAGTATTTTAAGTTAAGTTGACATCCTTGGGATATGTACCAATTTGGTAATTAAGGTAATATGCTATACAAGTATACATGCTTCATGACCGGCCATATAGAGAAAAGAGATCTGATGTCACAGCCTATGATCACAATACTTGTAGTTGATAGCTAGAAACCATAGATCTAATTCTCAAGAGTACGTCGCGATTAATCAATCTAGGCACTTCGTCAACTGTTAAATTAGATATATATGAAATCGATTAAAGCAAATTGCAATTGTTTTGGTTCCATCCGATTACTTTTCTTGTATAGATTAGCTAGATACGTCGAGAAAACGTATACATTCAGTTAGGTAGCTAGGTCTACATCTGCAGTCTCGATCGGAATGTTCTCAATTGTGGACAGCAATGTAGTAAAACTTAGAAAAATTGCCAAAGAAAATTATACTTTGGAAAATATATATGAACTTATTGAGACACATGTGTAATGGTGAAGAGCGGTGTATTTAAAAGAAATTTAAAGAAATTAAAGTATCCCCAATCCAAGAACTAAAATATTGACAATCAAGGAAATTTCGACCGTGAAAATTCATGTATTAAAATGTACATGAAGGTAATCAAATACACTACTAGCAGGGATGGTAAGAGAGCATCTTCAGTACACGACGTGAATTTTTACATACATGCATACATAAATGGTCAGAATTAAAGGAAATAATATAGAAACATGGTAGTCAAACATATGAATTGTTATGAACGGTTAAGATTGTGTCCTGTAAATACACGTCGTGCATACAAGAATTTCCAGGATGGTAAAGTAGCTTTTTTGAGGCCTTGGGTAACCATCTCCTTAATTGCATTAACATTTTTGTCCGAAATATTCAAAGGATTAAAATTTGACCAAAGAGAAGAGAGATTTACTATGCTAAAAAAAAAAGGAAATTTCCACGATATTACGGGGGGTAGTATTGATTTTTTAGTCCTTGCCCGAATCATATGCAAGATGATAATATTGTTAAGCTATTATTAATGGATGAAACACATGAGACTTTCAAGTTTTGATCCGCAAATATGAATAGCTCGAGTACGTGACTATGATTGACGTACTTTGAAGGAATTTTTTTTTTTTGAAAGGTTTTGAAGGCTAGTATTAAAAAACAAGAGTTAGTTTTTTGAAATTTTCATAATATTTCGGGGATATTATCCAATTTTTAGTCCTTGCCCGAATCATATGAAATATGATAATATTGTTAAGCTATTATTTAATGGATGAAACACGGGAGACTTTCAAGTTTTAATCCGCAAATATGAATAACTCGACTACGTGACTATGAATGTCGACATACTTTGTAAGATTTTTTTTTTTTGAAAAGTTTTAAAGACTAATAATAAAAAACAAAAGTTAATTTTTTGAAATTTCCACGATATTTCGGGGATAGTATCGATTTTTTTGTCCTCCCGGATCATATGCAAGATGATAATATATATTGTTAAGCTATTATTTAATAGATGAAACACATGAAACTTTCAAGTTTTGATCCGCAAATATGAATAGCTCCAGTACGTGACTATGATCTATGATTGATGTATTTTGAAGGCTTTCTGTTTTTTTGTTTTTTGAAAGTTTTGAACTTACAAAAATGAGATTATAGTACACTAGCTAAAATGATATTAAACAAAAGAAACAAGAGCTATGTATGATCAAATTTTCAACCTACCTGTAATGTATTATCTTTATTTTTATTTTTTTTGAAAAGATGTATTATCTTTATTATGAAAAGAAGTTTGTGCAATAAGTTAAGAGTTTAAGACATTGTACATAATGGTACGCGCGTAAATAATGACATCAATATTCAGCTTGAGTATTTTTTTTTTTTAGTAATTTCTAAAAGTATTTTCATCCCATTGCAAAACAAGACATCAAGGTGAATGCAAATCTTTGATGGGTATTCATTTGTTCTGTCTATAATTCTAGTCATATTAACCATAATAGTATGAGCATGCAACATTAAAAATGTAATTTGTGACGCTTGATATATATCATTCTATACAGGCAATTCTATATAGAAGGCACATCGCTTATAGTTTATGTATCAAACCTACGTAAGTACATATATATGAATTTATTCTATGCCAAATTGCCAATACATGATTGAGATGTCATTCTACGACGAATCATACAACAACTCCATCTTATTCTTTGTAGTACATACTCTATAGAAATTATAGAATACTGTATATATACTTCTCAAAGGATCTCAGTAAGGTTTTTCCCCGACCCAGTTGCCCCGGGGATCATAGTTGCACCCAATGAAGGTACCCCCACTGTTACACCTGACTTTAGCACACCCAACATGTAGCGAGTTGCGCCAAACGACCTGTGTATAATGTCCACAGACCTTACCATCGGCGCAAGTGTTCGAGTTGTAATCATAGTCGGCCTTCTCTCCGATCCACAGGTTGACGGCATCTGTGCCCGACAAGTCGCCGGTGCTCATCGCAAGATTTTCACCGTATTGTCCACCGGAATGGACGAGTTGGCAATCACCAACATGAGTATTGGCATAGTCTTGTGCGAAACGCGCTACTTGGTCATCCCATGTCAAGGGCGCGACACCCACCGCGGCTCTAGCGGCGTTGTGGGCATCAAGGTAGTTTTGCGGTGAGTCTTGGGCGTGAACGGAATGGATCAGGGCTAGGGAGATGGCTGCAGTGAGGGAAATGAGAGCGAATGACATCTTATACAACTCCATATTTTGGTTATTAATGAATTATGTTGTGGTGCGTACGTATTTATAGAGGAGAATGTCGAAATGTATGTGCATGACTGTATGCAGTAGAAAACGTTCGTAATACGTTACAAAATTAAAGTCTTTTTTTTTTTTTTTTTTTGAGAAGAAATAAACAAAATTAAAGTCTTTGGAAGAAAAGAAATAGAAAAAAGGAAACAACCCTAATGTAGCCAAATCCTGGGGTCTGGGGAATTATGATCATTGGTAATAACTTGGGTACGTAAGGATTCAACCTAAATAAATCTAAGCAAAAAACAATGACTGAAATGATCTAGCTAGTATAGGCAATCGCTCAATCAAATTTCGGGTATGTTATCAAAGAGGATTTTCTAAATCTTGCCTTTATCAGAAATTAAACCAGCAAAGTATGAGACCTTCAAACGATGGTGGATTTTAAATTCTTTTTTGTTCCTTGGCGGTAAATGAGATCAAAGCTAACAAATTGCTTTGGTCCATCCCGTTACTTTTCTTCCATGTCTAAATTACATGCATCTAGCTAGAAACGTCTTGCTGCAGCTACCTTGATAGTTCTATCTGAACCATTTTTGCCGTCAGTTTCGGGGAACAAAATGACCTCAAGTTTATATTCCTGCCACCAATTTTGGAAAACTAGCGCAATGATTACAAGACTGAACTTTCGATCAGCGTAAGTTTCTAGCTAGTTTCCATGAACTATGCATCACACATGTAAATGTAATGGGCGTGGTAAAACAGAAAAGAAATTCAAAGATAACAAACATCATGCACAATATATTCAATTTAAAAAAAAAAAATCAAAGAGTCGAACTTAGTTTCTCTCACTCAAAATACAAAAGTTCATCACTTTGTATAGTTTTTGTGTCTTAAAAGAACGTTGTTATACCGGTATTAAGGTGCGCGCATGGTTGAGCATAATTTATCTAGCGCTAGGATAGTTAAGCAAATCGAAATTTTTCATGGATACAAAAGCTCCTTGCAGCGTTTTGTCCTGCTAGGTAGGAGTAGGGGATATCCCCGTTCTGGTTTTCTGTTTGGTCGATGTTGTTTACTTTTCTTATGACGGATGCATCTAGAAGTTTAGTGACGTACCGTCAGTTTAGGGAAATCATGATCATAATATTATTGGAATTATTAGACAAATTAAGTGCATAAATCCCTAAATTCATATATAGTTTCCTCATGACCAACTCTTTCTTTATGACCAGTATGTATAATAGTTGTAGCAAAGAAGAATCGTTGATTAGGACTAATGGACCAGACTTCTAATAGGGTCGTTCCCCAACAATGTTGCCGGGAGGATTGTAGTTGCAAGTAACGAACCACCACCCATTGTTGCACTTAACCCTAGCGCATCCAACCTGAGCCGAATTGCGCCAAACCACCTGAGTATAATGGCCGCACTGGCCTCCAACGCATTTATTCAACTGATAGTTGTGGTTCGGCTTCTCATCGATTCATAGTTCCACTGCTTTGGAGCCGGTAATGGCGTAGGAGGCTTCGGCAATGTTCTCGCTGTAGGGACAGGTAGAATGCTCCAGTTTGCAGTCTGGAATTCTCTTTCAGGCGTATTGCCGGGCGTAGGCTGCTAGCGAGTTGCTCCTTGTCAGTGGCTTGACTCCGACCTGGGCACGAGCGGCATTGTGGGAGTTGAGGTAGTCCTGAGGGTTGTTTTGGGCAAGGGAGATGTAGGCTAGGGCAAACCCCATGAACAAAAATGCCAAGGATGATTTGATTGTTGACTCCATTTTCTTTTCCAGGTTGTCTAAATCAGAGTATTCATGGTTTTCGGGGTATTTATAACAACTGTTTCGGCGTTTTTACATCCACCAAGCAGTAACAAATCCTTCATTTAAAGTTCTCAAAAACAAAATCCTTCATTTAAAGGAAAGAAAAAAAATATATCGTACATAGGTGAATTGAAACTCATTAGATGCATGTTTTTAGATATATATGCTTCTTGCCAAAATACTCTGAATCAAATTAATTATTACATCAAAGAATAAATAAAGGTTTTTGTAGAAGAGACATATACAAAATGGTACTCTCTCTCTCTGTCACACACACACACAAACGCACCAGGCCGTCGCCGACGACATCAGGCCGTCGCCGACGACATCAGGCCTCCGACGACGACACCACGTCTCCGCTAATAACACCAGGCCGCCTTCGATGACATCCGAGTCAAGCCCTACCGACGAGATCTGAACCAGGCTGCTTCCGACGATGTCCAAACCAAGCGCGGCCTATCCGAACCACCGTCAACGACACAGCCTCCACCGTCCTCCACATCGTCTCTCTCTTCTCTCACATCTCAACGACAACCGATGACACCTTTGAGGATGACGCCGACGACGACCGATTTGGCGGCCATCGACTCCGATTTTCTTCTCCGAATTCGACAATAGATCGGAGATGAGTAACAAGAGATCGGAGGTGTGCTTGAGGCGATTTGTGCTTGAGGCGAAGTTGGAGGTGTTTCTGATGGACAAGAGATCAGAGATGAGTAACAAGGGGAATGATTTGGCTTGGCTTGTGATCTGTGTGGATGTATGAAGCAGATTATTCTTGGCTTACATGTTGATGTTGGGAAACTTCAATTCATCGTTCCTCAGTACTGCAGGGTCAAAATTCCTGTACCTCTTGATCCCAATGCCGACTGCAGCAAGTAACAAACTTCCTTCCTTCAAATTAATTATTATATTTCTGTTATTAATCCGGATATTATTTCTCCTCTCTCTCAAGATTTCACAAGATCTCTTACGATTGATAATTAAACATGTAACGAAGAGATTTTGTTTTGGTAGATGAAGATTCATGAGGCCACAAGGGGCAAGAAAAGAGGAACAAAGTAGTGTTTGGTTCTATAGTTTGTACTCTACATTTATGTAATTTTCTTTATCAAAATAAAACAATCGAGACATTATATTTCTTTTTCTAAGGGTGTGACCTTAATATTAATGTTAATTCTTTGGATTAATGTACCTATATCGAAATCAAAATTGTCATCTATAGATTTGCATGTTAATTCTAATTAATTACGTAACTCTATTTATGGTTCGTAGCTAATGCTTGCACGAATTATAATACGTGGTCAGATCATAAAATGATTTAAGTACGTAAGATGTGAATGGTGTCTTATTCTGATGGTGGCTTTGATAAGCAAGTGATGACGAGCTGCCTTATAACACTGAGCTTGAGGTGTAAATGAAGCGGAATCTAGAAAACTAAATTGTCACATCTATTCAGATCCAGAACGCAGTACTGATAGTGTCAATGGTTAAGAAAGCGGGGTGGTTTAGAAGCACCGGGAGACCCTAGCAGCCTAGTTAGGTGCGTTTTCAATGCTTTTCCATATATAATGTCTTAACTAATTTACACCCATGAATATGGTAATAAAAAAATTAAAAAGGATTTCTCGTGCATTTTTTTTCTTACATTTAAGGAGACTGGATAACTCCATTGATCCAAAAAATTATATTACGAACTCTCTCGCTCAATCTAAGAGAATTGAAGATTACCTTTTACACCACTGCTCGGATAGTCCACCGACTACACATTTAACAATAACTCTTTAAGACTCATACACTTTGAACAAAGAGAGCACATAATATAATTCAACGGTATATCCGCCTAGAGATCCATATGGTGTATATCAATATTGATACAATCGGGTTACATTGTAACTAACTAAAGAACAAGGGAAACAAGGACAAGACTGCTACACACAACAAGGGATTCCTAATGCACTTTTATTGTACTCTCCAACCTCTTTTTTACAATGAACATAAGAAAAAAAAAAGCACTTTGATTCTTTTCATTTCTTTACGTACCATATATGAGTAAGGAGGTCCTCAAATTCTTAAAGTCAGAATATATATATATATATATATATACAGTCCCTATCCAGAGTGAAGCTTCGCTCTGGAATTAACGTGCGAAGGTCCTTATTTGACTCACTTTTCGGTCATATTTTTCGATCATACCCGGTCAGTGTCTAGATACATATCGTATGATCATCCTTACAAAGTTTCATCCAATTTGGTGACCGTTTAAGCCTCCATAATCATGATTTACTCCAACGGTTCTACTTGGACAGATTTTGTTCTATTGATTTATTTTATTTGATTCGGTGTGCAAACGATCACCAAACTGGATGAAACTTTGTAAGGATGATCATACGATATGTATCTAGACACTGACCGGGTATGATCGAAAAATATGACCGAAAAGTGAGTCAAATAAGGACCTTCGCACGTTAATTCCAGAGCGAAGCTTCGCTCTGGATAGGGACTGTATATATATATATATATATATATATATATATATATATATCTTAACCCTGATCGATGCTTTCAATTTTTGATGAAAGAAAAGGAAAATGAAAGACCATTTACACAATTTATTCCCATGAGGATATCACTTCATCCTTAAAACCCATGCACAAAATCGAACACAACAAGAATATAAATTATTTAAACAAGAATTCAAATTACCATTACAAACTCAGTGCCATGAAATTTCCAGGAGGGTGTAGAGATGATGATGAACGTCAAGCCGGCATCAGGCCAACATCTCTCATATCTTATTTACGCATCTACATAACTACTAAAAGGCGTTTTGATCTGTTTCTAGAGCAAAACACATAGTTTTTACTCTTTATACAGTCTGTTTAATCAGTAAGGTTGTTTGTCCCAATCTCCAGACGGATCATAGTTGCAGGTTACGAACATGTCGCCATTTTTGCACTTGGCCCTTGCACAACCAAGTTGGGTTGTGTCCCTTGTAACCACCTGAGTATAGTGGCGGCAACCATCTTCTTCAGGACCAGTACATTTGTTGTTCTTGTAATCGTATTCCGACTCCTCGGTACACCAATACTTTGTCGCAGCTTCACCGGTCATACCAAGACCACTCGCGATGTTCTCGGCATAAGGACCATTCGAATGCTCCATTGCACAGTCCTCGGCTCTCTGGTTGGCATAGTTTTGTGCATAGTCTGCTATGGTTTTATTCCATTGCAGTGGTGGGAGGCCATGCGCTTGGCGAATTTCGTTGTGTGCTTTAAGGAACCCACTGTCATCCTCGACGGTGCTTGCCAAAGGGACACAAGTGATTACGATCAATGCTACAAAGCATATGGCTAATATGTTTTGGTTACTGATGAACTCCATTTTTCTAGTATTTGAGAAGGACTTGAGAATATCAATTAGAGCATAGAGATATTTATAGAGTGGATTCATTAGACTGAGTACAAGAGAACGCTAAAAATTAGAGGTTTGTGTCACCATTTTTGCTAAGATTGCGGTCATCCCATATAAGTTTTACTCATAATAGAAAGAGAGAAACGTTTTAATAGATTGAGCTAGTGGACGACATCAATTGAAATTCCAATATACTAATTAAGGCATTCTCTTGAGATGGTATACAACCGGAAAAATCACAGTGAATGTCAATAAATAGCTAAATGAAAAATAAAATTTAGTGTAAATTGATATAGGGTTAGTAAATTAACAATATGATATATGCTCATGTGGATAACAATATGATGTATGCTCATATGATATTCAGGCAATTTTTCTCATTCAGAGTAGCAAATATATTCATCGGATCTTTAGTTGCATTTCAAACTCAGGCTCCAAGCCTCCAACAGTTCTAGACCATAAAATTATCATCTCACTCACGTTTCAATGTTTAGCCTAGCTCGCACTACCGTTAGACCTTTTGTAAGTGACTATGAGGATTCATGATGCTTCTAGTGTGATCCAAACAAAAGGTGTTATGTTCTCTTTGTGTTCACAGTTTCACATAATCTCATTAATATAAATGACTGATGTGAGATTGAGCCTCCTAGTTAGGTCCAAACCCCTATTTTCAAAAAACAAAAATTAAGATCCCGCAAATATATGCCAATGAAATAACCATCATATAGAAATCATCCTACATTTTAACTAAGCAGTAATAGTTCCCCACATTATCTTAAATATATAAACGAGACCCACCATCACGTGAAATTCTGCCTTTTATTATTGAGTACGTATGCTTTCAATCTCCAACCCCCATCTGTTTGGATCCAACCACAGATCACCATAGCTCCACAGTCTAGCGCTACTGACTTATACTTCACACGATTAGTATTATAGTACTTCACTGTCTAGTAGGGACGTTCATCCTCATAGTTCCCAGGAGGATCATAGCTGCAGATCGCAAACACCCATCCATTGGTGCATTTGGCTCTTGCACAACCAAGATGAACCGAATTGCCCCAAACCACCTGAGTATAATGCCCACATTCATCACCAACGCACTTGTTGGAAGCGTAGTCGTAGTTGGGCTTCTCCGTCACCCAAAACTTCACTGCTTGAGCGCCTGTCATCTCTCCGTAGCCCTCGGCCAGGTTCTCGCCGTAAGGCCCTTCAGAGTGCTCCATGTCGCAGCCGTGGATTCGAGTGTTGGCGTAGCGTTGAGCGTAGGCAGCTAGGGTGTAGTTCCAAGTGATCGGACCAACACCGACCGCCGCTCGAGCGACATTGTGCTCGTCGACAAAGCCTTGGTGACCACTGGGGTCGTAGGGGATCCCCTTGCCGACTTTACGAGCTAGGGCAGGATGAGATGCTAAGATCAAAGCAAGGGAGATTAATGTGGCTACTAGAAGCTTGGTGATGAGACTCATTTTTTTCATCTTTCTGATCGAAAGAGGCAGATAGCTAGAGATCGAGTTTGGGAGGTTGAGCTTGATGGAAATGGAACGTGGGGAGTGTGGTATTTATAAAGAGAAGCTTGTAGCAGTTGTTAGTTAAGATGGTTTTAAAGTTATGTAAAAAAAAAAAAAATGTGGTGGGAACGAAATGGAAGGAAGAACATGCATAATGTAAGGGAATTGTTGGACTTTTGTGTCCATTTGGAGAAAATGCCACACATTTCATGATAAGATGTTAACTTACAACTCAACTCCAAAATCTAGTTTTGGGATCTAGTCGATCGTAATCTTTATTGGGTTGGAATGTCCGGCCGGGTTGTAAAGAAGTGTTTCTGAGTTTAAAATGTCCGGTCCTCATTGTTCCCTTTCTTTGTTGGTTTGGAAGGTACTAGTGCAGAGTGTGGTTGCCTCATGTTTTCTACTGCATTAGTCCAATTTCATTTGTTGGTTCGTTCTTTGTTTCTTTCTTTCTGAAACTTGGGTTTTTCAAGTCCCGTGATAATGCAGCATAGTAAAGAACTCGATTGAGATGATATATATAAGGTCCCAGTACGAGTTTAATTAATAGTGATTCACTGAGATCACGGCCGTCCAAAACATCACTTCTGCAATGCCAAAATTTCACAGAAGTTTGAAGAATTCGCAGTGATGGAGTCATGCTTCTAATAGTACAAGGTCATGTGAGTTCATGTCACTATCCACCACCGAATAAGTCAGGCATTTAAGCAACATCAAATGCTTCTACTTACTTAATCCGGTTAAATTAATTGGTTACGTACTGAATCGACATGTCGAAGATCTCGACAATTTGTTTGGCACTACATTTCACGGGTCCGGCAAATGTATTTGACACAGGTTGTTTGTGCTTGTTTATATATGTAGCTCATCTTTGTGGCCGTTTGGGAAATACCCGAAACCAAAAACAAAACAGAAAACCGTAAAGAGGAACTCCAGCAGTACTATCAAACAGTTTCAGAATTAGGTTTATGGCACTTAAATCCAGATTTCAAGAAGACACAATAACTCTCCCAAATTTTCTGTAGGTATAGAACAATGGTAACTAAAGAAAGTAAGAAATAAGAAATAGGAGAAGATTTTTCAGTTAAAGTAATAAGTTCAAGCATATTTCAAAACATAGATACGAATCATGGAAGGTAGTAGTAATTCAAAATCACATGATCACTTTGCAAGTAGAGCAAATTTGGGACGTGATATCTAATCAACGCCCAACTTTTGTGCAACCACACCTGGATTTCTCTACCATTTGTATAATGATCAATGATGGAGTTGGAGAAAAAAAATTGATGGAAAGCGATGTGCGTTATCAGCGGGCAATTTTCACGGAGCAAACTGACAGCAAAACCGGCCGGAAATTTCAACCCTTTTTTACATCCGTCATGATGATAACTTGCATGTTACAGATCGAAGACTAATGCATGCAGAGAGATAGATTCACAGATATATAGAATTGCCTCTCCCTCAATTCATACATATAAAGTTGGCTCTAAATTAAAAATATGACCATGAACAATTGTCTCTAAGGAGAGAGAGGTCATTTTGGCCATAGCTCATAAGGTCATTCAAAAACTTTCTCAAGCGAGCCAATTCGACTTCTTCGATGTTTCTAATTTGCTTTTTAACCAGATATAAAGAAGCTGATCGAAGCAGTTTGCGCGCAGGTGAAAACTATGTTGAATACCGTAAGTCTAACCACACCCTGTTAAGTAATTCAACAATGTACTAGGGAAGCAATAATAAAATAAATTAACGCACGTAAGCCGCCAATCGCACACATATGAATATAGTAGAAGAAGGTCAGTAAAAGCTCATGTCAATCGCACACATACACAAGTGAATCACTTTTCGAGGAACTACTTAATTATAGATTACCTTAACTCCTTAAGTGACATATATTGCCATATATATATATATGGAGTAAATACTTGTGACACCCTGTAGTTTACACCTAAAATCAGTTTTGTCCCTCACTTTTTTTTTTAAACTGGTATACCCCTACACTTTGAATTCTCGACTGATTTGCCCTTTTTCTAACTGATTATGACTGTGAATAGGGGTATACCAGTTTAAAAAAAGGGTAAATCTGTCGAGAATTCAAAGTATAGGGGTATACCAGTTTAAAAAAAAAAGTGAGGGACAAAACTGATTTTAGGTGTAAACTACAAGGTGTCACAAGCATTTACTCCTATATATATATATATATATATATATATATATATATGATGAAATGCAATTCTTTTTATAGCAAATCACAAATAAATTTTCTAAAATGATTTGAAACATAAATAAATCTACTTGTGTTGTTGTTAAACAAATAAGCACAGTTTTTAACAATTAAGGACAATATTTTCTCTACATGATATGTGTCATGATTTAATTTACCAAACTAATCCTACACTAATTAAATATACTTTTAGAAGAGAAAAGTCTCTGCTTTTGAGATTTTTCAGTAAATGGAATACAGTAACAGATTTTCAATATAGTGTAGTAGCAGTTAATTTCAGTAGAAGTAGTAGCAGAGATTAACATCTCAGTAAAAGTTATAGCAGGTGTTAACTTCTCTGTAATAGTAGCAGTTAATTCCAGTAGAAGTAGTAGCAGGGGCTAACATCTCGTTAGTAATAGCAGTAAATTCTAATAGAAATAGTAACAGGGGTTAACATAACAACAACACAGTAGCAACACACAACAACAACAACACAATATAGTTATACACAGTAGCAGCATGAATCAATAACATGTAAGTAACAACACGAAAAGCACGCAGTAGCAACACACAACAACAACATGACACAGTAGCAACACATAGAAACAACATGAATCAACAACACATAGTAGCAACACACAACAACAACAACACGTAGTAGCAACACACGACAACAACACGTAGTGGTAGCTTGAATCAACAACACGTAGTAACAGCACACAACAACAACAACACAAATTAGTTGTACACAGTAGCAACATGAATCAACAAAACATAGTAGTAGCACACAACAACAACAACAACAACACATAGCAGCAGCATGAAGAGCACACGGTAGCAGCATGAAGAGCACACGGTAACAGCACATAGCAGGAACAAGCAGTAGCAGCAGTAGCAGCATGAATCAACAACACGTAGTAGTAACACACAACAACAACAACACACACTACGAAGAGCACACAGTAGCAGCATGAAGAGCACACAATAGCAGCACATATCAAGAACAAGCAATAGCAACATGAATCAACAACACGTAGTAGTAACACACAACAACAACACACAGTAGCAGCTGTGCAGAACATAGCAGCAACAAGCAATGCAGCACATAGCAGCAACAAGCAGCACAAGGTAGCAGCACAAAGCAGGAACAAACAGTAGCAACATGAATCAACAACACGTAGTAGTAACACATAACAACAACACACAGTAGCAGCATGAAGAGCACACAGTAGCAGCACGAAGAGCACATAGTAGCAACACGAAGAGCTCACAGTAGCAGAACATAGCAAGAACAAGCAGTAGCAACATGAATCAACACGTAGTAGTAGCACACAACAATAGCACATAGCAGCAGCAGTGCAGCAGTGCAGCAGTGCAGCAGTGCAGCACATAGTAGCAACAAACAGGAGCAGCAACAAGCAGTGCAGCACATAGCTGCAATAAACAGTTACAGCACATAGCTGCAACAAGCAGTAGTAGCACATAGCGGCAACAAGCAGTAACAACAACACGCAGTAACAGCACACAACAACAACACAAATTAGTTGTACACTGACAGTTAAAAACAGCCGTAAACATGCAGAAATTAAAGAAATTGATCCAAATTTACAATCAAGATTGAAAATTGAAACGCATACGTATACCAATTAAGACATAGAGATGAAGAAACTAGCTTAAATTCTAGCTCATTCTGATCACTTAAACAAAAATTGGATTTCAAATTTGGAGAACATGAAGAGAAGTATATATGTAGATTGCCTAGGGAAAGTGAAGTAGAAGACCCAAAGCGTAGTTGGGGACCCAAAGCATCTAGGTGTGCTTCTCGATCACTACGTCACAAAACGCTTCAGACGACAGACATTCACTGTCGTCTGATAGCGTAAAAATATGTAGCGTAAGTGGCTGCCGTCTCTATACAACTCAGACGACGGATAAAAACCGTGGACTATCATGCACTTAGACGACATATGAACTTAAAGGGTGTGTCGTCTGAGTTACTCAAAATTAAAGGATCGAGGATATTCTGTCGTCTATTTTAGAATTACACTACAGAACAATGTTGTTGATGTTGCACTGTAACTACAGATTAATGTACTTGAAATGTGCAAACACTACATATATATGTCGTTGAATACTGTATAGGGACCACAAAGATACATCACTTTCTGTAGTATGAAGTTGTTTGTTATGACACATTTATGTCGTCTCTTGTTACATTAGACTGCAGATTTTTGATTTCATTTGAACAATATGTAGTCTGAGGTGGTTTTCAACAACAATTTTCTATCGTCTGAAAGAATTCTAGTCACCATATACTAGGAGACATATGTTGTTCATAGAGAAGTGATACTACATTAAATTGATTGATATAGCAAGAACATCTAATGAGAAAACATCAAAATCATAAGATTTTAATATATATCATCAAAACCAAAAGGCTTGAATCTCAGTACATACATTACAAAGCAAAACTAGACTATTTCTAACAAAAAAGTAACAACTTAAAACTAATATAACAACGAGAGAGCTTCGCCTGTCTTATCCCTTGTCAGCTCCCTTTGCTGACAAAACTGATTTCATATCAACCCATATGCTAGAGCTGTCTGACATGGTTAACCAAGACAAAGATGAAATTAGTAGAGGCAGATATAGGTATGACTCCAAAACTATAAAATGACACTGCATTTTACATAAGGATGATAGGAAACAAAATTGCAATTATAAAAATTCACACATCAATAAAGCATCCATCATGCCAATCTCCTGTGATCTAAAATCCACATTCTTAATGTAGTATATGCTAAAGATGACATACATCTGCAATGTGAGAAAAATTCTATAATGATACCCTAAAACCAACTTAATATTCTTTAGATCAAGCTGAAATTATATCCAGTTGCATTGGAAATTATAACATAAATATCTTGTCAGTATATACCTCTGGTACAAATTAACAGACTTTGTGGTTACCTGTAAAAGAGCAGGCTTATGCACTCAAATAGAAGCATGCACAAGAGCATGCAGAAAGGTATAAATAAGGTACATCAAAACAATGTACTAATAACCAACACACTGAAAACAGGCACAAGGCTGACATGAACTAAGCAAAAATTATCAGCTCCTAATATCAAAATTATAAACAAAGAGTCAAGTGAGTAACTAGAGATCAGAATCAGTTAATTAATAGTCACGATATAAGGATGTGAAGTTGGTATTGAATATGCTTATTACCTACATGATATGAGAACTGTCCTAATGCCTTCAATAAACGACATGATTCAGTATCATGGTTATCACCTAATCAAATCCTAGAAAGCTGTTAGTAATCTGAACTAAGCCATTAAAACAACTCAAATCAATCTGCAATATTTATCTACATAAAGTTCCATCCAACTCTATGACACAAACATTAGCATGGCCTGAATTTCCATCAAATAGTATATATTGTAATGCCTCAAAAGATAACGTCACAGCGCCCTGCATCTTAAGAAGCTTAAGCATCATCAAGTAATACTTAAACAACTTAATATGCCCAAGGCCTTTAAAGGATTAAGATGTGAAGTATACGACACAACATAATGGAAACTACTAGAGACATAGACCAGTTCATCCTGATAGCAAACATAACTAGTTAAACTATTTCAAACATATTTACAACCCCTTTTGAGTTTAATACTCAGAAGCAAAAGAGTCCAACTTTATTACAACACAAGATTATAACTTAGTATAAAGCTAAGGCTGGTCACAGGGAAATTTAGATAAACATAGTTATAACATACATCTGTACTGATGGTACCATATTAGTCAAGACTAATGTAGGTACCAAACACCAAAAATGAGCCTTTGATGTCATATATACAACTAACTGATGTTAGTTTCCAAAGGCTAAATTATAAAGACAAGTAGACTATATATATAGCAAAAGACCTCAGAACACCATAACAGGAACTAGACCTCAAAAGGAGTTGACAAGCTGCAAAATGCCAAGGCCACTACTGTAGTTCCACTGCTTCTATTCAGTCTCGTGCACAGTACCTGAAAAAGTAGGGTGAGCATCACTCACGTTCATATGCTCAGTAGGAAGTAACGCTAGCTATGTTTGAAAAATATGGGAGTTTAGTTTTAATAAAACTAAAAACCATCAGAAGCATCAATAGAGATTTGTTATGAGAAATTTCAGTGAAACACATGCTCAGGGTACCCATTTTCTAAATACTGATGACCGGTCTTAATGCCAACTACTTGCTGAAATAAACATTGCTGCAATAATTAATTAAACCACAAGCAAGAAGTAGAAAGAGTGGCCGTTTACGCCATACCATGTAGGAGTGACGCCACACCTCAAAGGATGTTAGACGTCCTCCAGTCCGTATAGCCCCTCCGGAGGTTTAGGGGATCGAAACCCAAGGTAGTCATTTTGCTCCCTTCACTCTCAAGTCATCACATAAAATTTCAATGCAATATGATGCGTAAAACTATGAAAAGCATTTTACAAAAATTACTAACTAGTGAAGACCCCCTACCTGGAATCTCTTATGTACAACTCTCAGCAAGTACATCTTGACCACTCACTTCACTTACTCCACTTGAGCCTTCAATCCTATATGAAAAGTAGCAATTTACTATCAGTCCTAGCCTAACTTTTCTCTTAAAACTGTGCAGTGAGTAGAGTTACCATGTGTGGGCTTATTCCAAAAAGAAAACATTGATAAGAACACACAAAGATAATACTTGTTAAGAACGTAACCTATCTTGCCTCTCCAGAACTTAAAGTTAAGTTGAAAGCATAAAATTTATACTTAAATAATCTTGTTAAAGATCAGTGAAAGAAAGAAGAGAGTAAAGGATCCCAAATCCATTGTTTTGTAACGATAGGTTGCAAATCTGAAAAACTTTTCAGGAACAGGAAGTAAGAAAGAAAAATTCACCAACAATTGATCGTTCAATATTTTCAAGTGAAAATCTCCAGAATTAAAGTAGACAAGCAAAGCTAAAATTTGGCAAAATTTCAAGTTAAACGGAGTCCAAATGCATCATCAAACAAAGATCCAAAGTGACTGAAAATACAGTTTCTGCATAAATCCTGCAGCACTGTGCAAACTTTGAAATAGCACAAGTTTCTCATATCAACTCCGTTTTGTATGAAACCAAGTCTAAAACGATCATTGAAGAGTCTATTTTTAACTTTTAAGAACTGAGATTAAAACAAGTAGGATAGGTATTTCGAAAATCATGGAAAAGCCCACTGGTTCAGCTGTGTCTGTGAGGCATTTTATCAAACATGTGGTGTGCACTATGTGAAACCCAATCTAATTCAGTTCTAGGCATGTGTATAGAGTTACCAAACCTATCAAATAGTCAAAAGTGCATCCCAACAACAACCTTAAACACAACTTGATAGAAAACTTGATAACTGGAAGAACATAATACCAAAAGGAATTGAGTTCTGATGTTATGCAAAATAAGGAGCAGCTCAGCAATTTGAAGGTCCAAAATCCTCTAATTTCTCTATCAAAGTATGGTCAATTTCCTAAATGAAAAGGCATTAGATACCTGAGGATTCAAGGCATGGAATCTTTCATTTCATGATAGGATGACATCGTCTTTGATGGTACCAAACAAAGGCTCCTCACATACAAACTGCAACATCCCATCTTCACCAAACACAGGCCTTCATATCTACCGATCATGATTGTTATATGTTCAAACCAAGATCAAAAATTGAAGATAGAAAAAGATGCGACTTCTATTGGAGAAGGAGTTCGTAGTTGGAGGAAGAAGAAAGGAGAAAGGAGAATGTGGTTGTAGTTTGATGAAAACCAAATCTTCAATCTTTCTCTATCAATTCCCATATGCAAAACTCAATTATTCAAACCCCCAAATCAAACCCTGAAACCCAAAGTAAACCCAAACTAGCATCGATTTGCAAGGAGGAACAATTCGTAAACCAAACAACCCAAATCGAAAACCAACAAAACAATTCGAAAACCCAAATCGAATACCAAAAACCCCCAATTCGAAAACCCTAGATCCCAAAAAAATCCTCATCGATTGATAAAGAGGCTTACCAGATAGTCACTTGGAGTTGCAACTAAACAAAAAACCTTTTCTGACGACCTTTCTCTGAGAAAGCCAAGAAGGTGAGAAGGAGAGCTCCTGAATCAGAGGATTTACTGGTCAATGAGAGCTTCGAATCGCAGTTTTGAGAAATAGATCTCGGTTTCATTGCGAAGAGGGAAATAGAGAGAGGGGAAAGTGTTCCTCGCGTTTTGAGAACTCGGTTTTCACTACCAGAAGAAAGACTTTAGCCGACGAAAAAAAAAAACCAGGCCGACAAAGCATTTTTTTCTTCGGCTAAAGTGGACTTTAGCCGACGAAATTTTATTTTGTCGGCTAAGTTAAATTTTCGTCGGCTATGAAGTCCACTTTAGCCGACGAAATTTTCTTTCGTCAGCTATGGTAAACTTTAGCCGACGAAAAAAACTTTCGTCGGTTAAAGTTCACAAACTATGGCCGACGAAATATTTAAAAGTTTAGCTGACGAAATTAATAGTCGTCGGCTAAAGTGCTTTATATTTGCGGATCTGGACAGTACGTAGCAGCTCATCTGGAAAAAAAAACGGGAGAAGAAAAAAGGGGAGAAAAAGTTTGGGTGTTGTCGAAATCTGTCCATAATCAGTTTGTGGAGCCATATAGGTACGTATATGTATATATATGTTGATTAATTGAGTTTTATTTGAGTTGATCGATTTTAAGTGTGATTAATTGAGTTTATTGATTTTGATTGTGATTGAGTTGATTAATTTTGAGTACGTTGGATGTATATATATATATATATATATATATATATATGTTGATTTATTTGGTTGATGATTTGAATTGATAATATATATGAATTAATTTGTTGTTAATAAATAGTAGATATATATATATATATGTTAATTAATTTATAATATTATTGTGTTGATATGCATGGTATGAAGTTGTTGATGATATATATGAGTTCATGATGATTTTGTGATGATGTTGATATATGATTTTGATTGTGATCGAGTTAATTGATTTTGAGTACGTATGTTGGATGTATATATATACATATATGTTGATCGATTTGGTTGATGATTTGATATATAATATATATGAAGTTGTTTATAATTAAGTAGTAGATATATATATATATATATATATATATATGTTAAGTAATTTATAATATTGTGTTGATGGTATATACCACAATGATGATTTTGTGATGATGTATATATATATATATATATATGCATGTATAATATTGTTCTGTAATTATTAAGTATATATATATGTGTGTGTGTTAATTAATTTGTTATTAATTAGTTGTAGTACGTAAAATATATACTAAAGGAATTAAGATTTTATATATGGCATGAAATTTCATTAATAATTAGCTAGCAGCGTTATAAATATATATATATATTTTGTTATATTTTCAGGATATTGATAAGAGTTGGATTTCGCTTCCAAAATGGGACAAAAGATACGGTGCAGGAGTTATGAGTTTTATAGAATATACGCTGGCTAATGCTAACGGGAATACAATTTTCTATTGCCCGTGCACGAAATGTCAGTGTCGCAGCGATATGCATCGATTTCACATGGCAGCACCTGAGGAGTAACGGGTTTTGGGAGAAGTACAGATGTTGGTTATATCACGGTGAAACATCATCAGGGGGTCCACATGATCATGGCCAATTTTCTGAGACGGGCAGTATTAGTACATCCAACGATCCAACAACGGCATTCATCAACGACATGTTTCCTTATGAGAGCGGTGTATGCGCTCAAGGACAGTATATGCCTGACCCAGTGCAGCCCTTCCCTAGAGCTGTGAACACTGCTGGTATTGAAATGTACAACAAACTGCTTGCTTTCCAACAGACCCCTGTGTATCCCGGTTGTCAAAAGACCGTTCTTGAAAGTGTGATGGACGTAATGAAGATTAAAGTTGAGACAAAATCGACCGTGAAGGCTGTTGATGAGTATCTACAGTACATTGCTTCGATGCTGCCCAACGGTCATCGTCTTCCTACCACTCATCGTAAGGTCCGATGTATCCTGAAAGATCTTGGGCTTTCCTACATCAAAATCCATGCATGCAGATATGACTGCGTTCTCTTTTGGGGTAAAGATCCAGAAGGGAATGACCTTGGTGGCCTAGACGCATGTTCGGTATGTCACACTGACAGATATAAGCTGACTCCTGCAGGCAACAGGAAACCTGTAAAGGTACTTCGGTATTTCCCTTTGAGGGATAGGTTGGAGCGGTTGTACATGTCTTCACACACGGCTGAAGCTATGAGATGGCACTCCCACACAATAATCTTCCAGTAGGCAAGTATTACTAAGAACACGAGTTAAATTATAAAGCACTCCCACACAATACATGCAAGCAGATAACTCATAAACTCATTGCAATTATTTATTGCATATTGATGATTGCAATTATTTATTCCAATCATCAACAAGCTGGTCGTTCTTGACTGAAGTTTATATGTAGAATGAACATATATGCTTGTATTGCGAAATGCGAATGATCTTACAAGAGACGGTCCATATTTCACTTTATTCTTAGAATTATAGTTATAGTGGTAATATTGTGGTTTTCTGAGTATAGCTAGCCTAGTAAGGCTTTTGACCAGCATAGTTCCCCGGGGGATCGTAGTTGCACCCGATGAAGGTACCTCCATTCATGCACTTCACTCTGGCACAACCAACACGTCCCGACTTGCGCCAAACCACCTGCGTGTAATGCCCACAAACCCTGCCAGAAGCACAAGTGTTAGAGTTGTAATTATAGTAGGCCTTCTCTCCCACCCACAGGTTCACAGCAGATGTGCCTGATAAGTCGCCGGAGCTCTTTGCAAGGTTTTCACCATAAGGGCCATTAGAATGCACGAGGTTGCAGTCACCATAATGTGAATTAGCATATCTTTGTGCATGTGCTGCTAGATTGGCATCCCATGTTAAGCCTCCGACGCCCACTGCGAAGTGTTATGTGTGAAGTGTGAAGTTCTTGTATATTAAAATGTGAAGTTTTGCTCTGTATAGGATCTGATCGATATACATATATATGTTTTATCTCTTAATAATACTATTGAGCCTAGTGATTAAACTACTTCACCGAAACATGCATCATAAATCCCCCTAGTAATTAATCATATTTGATCAACTGAGCAACTTGCATCAGGTTACTTTTTAACTTGACAACATGCATGCATATACGTATAGCAGCAGGCTTATTCTTATGCGTCGATCAGTACAAACTAATATGAAACGTATAGCACATTCAAGAGGACGAGTGTAGGCCTAGTTTTTGATGCTTGAGTATTTTAAGTTAAGTTGACATCCTTGGGATATGTACCAATTTGGTAATTAAGGTAATATGCTATACAAGTATACATGCTTCATGACCGGCCATATAGAGAAAAGAGATCTGATGTCACAGCCTATGATCACAATACTTGTAGTTGATAGCTAGAAACCATAGATCTAATTCTCAAGAGTACGTCGCGATTAATCAATCTAGGCACTTCGTCAACTGTTAAATTAGATATATATGAAATCGATTAAAGCAAATTGCAATTGTTTTGGTTCCATCCGATTACTTTTCTTGTATAGATTAGCTAGATACGTCGAGAAAACGTATACATTCAGTTAGGTAGCTAGGTCTACATCTGCAGTCTCGATCGGAATGTTCTCAATTGTGGACAGCAATGTAGTAAAACTTAGAAAAATTGCCAAAGAAAATTATACTTTGGAAAATATATATGAACTTATTGAGACACATGTGTAATGGTGAAGAGCGGTGTATTTAAAAGAAATTTAAAGAAATTAAAGTATCCCCAATCCAAGAACTAAAATATTGACAATCAAGGAAATTTCGACCGTGAAAATTCATGTATTAAAATGTACATGAAGGTAATCAAATACACTACTAGCAGGGATGGTAAGAGAGCATATTCAGTACACGACGTGAATTTTTACATACATGCATACATAAATGGTCAGAATTAAAGGAAATAATATAGAAACATGGTAGTCAAACATATGAATTGTTATGAACGGTTAAGATTGTGTCCTGTAAATACACGTCGTGCATACAAGAATTTCCAGGATGGTAAAGTAGCTTTTTTGAGGCCTTGGGTAACCATCTCCTTAATTGCATTAACATTTTTGTCCGAAATATTCAAAGGATTAAAATTTGACCAAAGAGAAGAGAGATTTACTATGCTAAAAAAAAAGGAAATTTCCACGATATTACGGGGGGTAGTATTGATTTTTTAGTCCTTGCCCGAATCATATGCAAGATGATAATATTGTTAAGCTATTATTAATGGATGAAACACATGAGACTTTCAAGTTTTGATCCGCAAATATGAATAGCTCGAGTACGTGACTATGATTGACGTACTTTGAAGGAATTTTTTTTTTTTTGAAAGGTTTTGAAGGCTAGTATTAAAAAACAAGAGTTAGTTTTTTGAAATTTTCATAATATTTCGGGGATATTATCCAATTTTTAGTCCTTGCCCGAATCATATGAAATATGATAATATTGTTAAGCTATTATTTAATGGATGAAACACGGGAGACTTTCAAGTTTTAATCCGCAAATATGAATAACTCGACTACGTGACTATGAATGTCGACATACTTTGTAAGATTTTTTTTTTTTTGAAAAGTTTTAAAGACTAATAATAAAAAACAAAAGTTAATTTTTTGAAATTTCCACGATATTTCGGGGATAGTATCGATTTTTTTGTCCTCCCGGATCATATGCAAGATGATAATATATATTGTTAAGCTATTATTTAATAGATGAAACACATGAAACTTTCAAGTTTTGATCCGCAAATATGAATAGCTCCAGTACGTGACTATGATCTATGATTGATGTATTTTGAAGGCTTTCTGTTTTTTTGTTTTTTGAAAGTTTTGAACTTACAAAAATGAGATTATAGTACACTAGCTAAAATGATATTAAACAAAAGAAACAAGAGCTATGTATGATCAAATTTTCAACCTACCTGTAATGTATTATCTTTATTTTTATTTTTTTTGAAAAGATGTATTATCTTTATTATGAAAAGAAGTTTGTGCAATAAGTTAAGAGTTTAAGACATTGTACATAATGGTACGCGCGTAAATAATGACATCAATATTCAGCTTGAGTATTTTTTTTTTTTAGTAATTTCTAAAAGTATTTTCATCCCATTGCAAAACAAGACATCAAGGTGAATGCAAATCTTTGATGGGTATTCATTTGTTCTGTCTATAATTCTAGTCATATTAACCATAATAGTATGAGCATGCAACATTAAAAATGTAATTTGTGACGCTTGATATATATCATTCTATACAGGCAATTCTATATAGAAGGCACATCGCTTATAGTTTATGTATCAAACCTACGTAAGTACATATATATGAATTTATTCTATGCCAAATTGCCAATACATGATTGAGATGTCATTCTACGACGAATCATACAACAACTCCATCTTATTCTTTGTAGTACATACTCTATAGAAATTATAGAATACTGTATATATACTTCTCAAAGGATCTCAGTAAGGTTTTTCCCCGACCCAGTTGCCCCGGGGATCATAGTTGCACCCAATGAAGGTACCCCCACTGTTACACCTGACTTTAGCACACCCAACATGTAGCGAGTTGCGCCAAACGACCTGTGTATAATGTCCACAGACCTTACCATCGGCGCAAGTGTTCGAGTTGTAATCATAGTCGGCCTTCTCTCCGATCCACAGGTTGACGGCATCTGTGCCCGACAAGTCGCCGGTGCTCATCGCAAGATTTTCACCGTATTGTCCACCGGAATGGACGAGTTGGCAATCACCAACATGAGTATTGGCATAGTCTTGTGCGAAACGCGCTACTTGGTCATCCCATGTCAAGGGCGCGACACCCACCGCGGCTCTAGCGGCGTTGTGGGCATCAAGGTAGTTTTGCGGTGAGTCTTGGGCGTGAACGGAATGGATCAGGGCTAGGGAGATGGCTGCAGTGAGGGAAATGAGAGCGAATGACATCTTATACAACTCCATATTTTGGTTATTAATGAATTATGTTGTGGTGCGTACGTATTTATAGAGGAGAATGTCGAAATGTATGTGCATGACTGTATGCAGTAGAAAACGTTCGTAATACGTTACAAAATTAAAGTCTTTTTTTTTTTTTTTTTTGAGAAGAAATAAACAAAATTAAAGTCTTTGGAAGAAAAGAAATAGAAAAAAGGAAACAACCCTAATGTAGCCAAATCCTGGGGTCTGGGGAATTATGATCATTGGTAATAACTTGGGTACGTAAGGATTCAACCTAAATAAATCTAAGCAAAAAACAATGACTGAAATGATCTAGCTAGTATAGGCAATCGCTCAATCAAATTTCGGGTATGTTATCAAAGAGGATTTTCTAAATCTTGCCTTTATCAGAAATTAAACCAGCAAAGTATGAGACCTTCAAACGATGGTGGATTTTAAATTCTTTTTTGTTCCTTGGCGGTAAATGAGATCAAAGCTAACAAATTGCTTTGGTCCATCCCGTTACTTTTCTTCCATGTCTAAATTACATGCATCTAGCTAGAAACGTCTTGCTGCAGCTACCTTGATAGTTCTATCTGAACCATTTTTGCCGTCAGTTTCGGGGAACAAAATGACCTCAAGTTTATATTCCTGCCACCAATTTTGGAAAACTAGCGCAATGATTACAAGACTGAACTTTCGATCAGCGTAAGTTTCTAGCTAGTTTCCATGAACTATGCATCACACATGTAAATGTAATGGGCGTGGTAAAACAGAAAAGAAATTCAAAGATAACAAACATCATGCACAATATATTCAATTTAAAAAAAAAAAATCAAAGAGTCGAACTTAGTTTCTCTCACTCAAAATACAAAAGTTCATCACTTTGTATAGTTTTTGTGTCTTAAAAGAACGTTGTTATACCGGTATTAAGGTGCGCGCATGGTTGAGCATAATTTATCTAGCGCTAGGATAGTTAAGCAAATCGAAATTTTTCATGGATACAAAAGCTCCTTGCAGCGTTTTGTCCTGCTAGGTAGGAGTAGGGGATATCCCCGTTCTGGTTTTCTGTTTGGTCGATGTTGTTTACTTTTCTTATGACGGATGCATCTAGAAGTTTAGTGACGTACCGTCAGTTTAGGGAAATCATGATCATAATATTATTGGAATTATTAGACAAATTAAGTGCATAAATCCCTAAATTCATATATAGTTTCCTCATGACCAACTCTTTCTTTATGACCAGTATGTATAATAGTTGTAGCAAAGAAGAATCGTTGATTAGGACTAATGGACCAGACTTCTAATAGGGTCGTTCCCCAACAATGTTGCCGGGAGGATTGTAGTTGCAAGTAACGAACCACCACCCATTGTTGCACTTAACCCTAGCGCATCCAACCTGAGCCGAATTGCGCCAAACCACCTGAGTATAATGGCCGCACTTAACCCTAGCAAGTTCCAAGGCCCACGCATGAACGTATTTGATTTGGTGGGACGCGTCCGCGAGGCTCATGAAGCTCTGAGTCGGCAATTCCCTGGCGGCAATCCTGCTCTAGACCATGTGTTGGAACTTGCTGTCGCTGTCGAGCTGCAGGCTCACCGAGTTCAAGGCGTCGATGCCCAATCGGCTACCCACGAGCAAGCTCGCCAAGCCTTAGACAATCAGATTGTAGCCCTTTTAGCAGAGTTTGGTGATGCTGAAATTCCAGAAGCATCGTCAGAGAATCCAAGCACTGTCTACGCTCAGCAAGTGGAGGCCCTGGAGGTTCAAATAGCGGAGCTGCAAGCTCAGCTTGCTCAAGCTCGCCAGAACTTGGCCCGAGCTGAGGAAATGGAAGCCCGCGTGCAGGCCGCGAAAAAGACCCAGGAAGCTTTGGACTCGGCTATTGCTGCTGCCGACGAAGCCCAAGCCCCGGCGTATGATGAAGAGTTGGCCTTAGAAGGCCTTCTCGTAGATTTGTATAAGGCTTCTAGGCGGGTTTAGGTCCGATCAATGCTTTGCCCCTTTTGTATGAACTTTTATGATAATATTATCAAATCTTTCCCGCTCTTGTCAACTGTTGTGTAAGAACTGTCAGGAAAAAATCTTTTTCCAAGATTTGGTGGGGGTTTCCAATGTAACTACCCGCTTGGAACGCGGGTAGTCATTATGGAACAACGCGTCCAACCTTATCTCCAAAGCTCACATCTCGGGGTAACTACTGCGTGATGGACATTTGTTGAAAGTAACATCAACCTTTTCGCCTATAAAAAGAGACGCTTGGCCGGGGCGAAGTATCAGTTATGTCTTTGCCCCTCGCCATGGTTTCTTATTCCCTTCTGTTCATCCTTTTGTCCCTGCTTAAAGCAAAGCCCCAACCACACATTTTCACTCTTTGCTCTTGCTGATTTTGAAAAGCTACTCTCAGGCCGTGAGTGATTCTGAAAATCTACTCTCAGGTCAAGCCTTTGTCTGGCCTAACTAATGGTTGGGTGCCTTCTGCCTTGCACCGGCTGTTCTGTCCGCGCGTGAGGCTCTGCCTGCCCTTCAAACAAGGACCGGTCGGTAGCATGAGGGATCCTGGTCCACTGGACCTCTAGCTTCCCAACAATTTGCCTTAGGTCCAGGCCGGTGTCAAGGCTCGTGCTGGTCTAAAGAAGCGGGACGTTTGTCACCTTTGAACGAAGGACGTGGCGGCAACCTCTTGCGAAATATATGGGTCGAGGCTTCCACTACCTGTAGATCTATGCTTTTTGAATGTAAACATAGTCTAATTTCACCTTTTCTGCCAATGTAGTTTCTCTGGCCGCAAAGCCAAAGTTTGAAACTTGTATTGAACAACGTCAAAAAGGCGAAATGAATGAATTTATTGGTTTTAGGGCCTCTGGAATAGGCCCCAATCTTGTACTTGTCTTTGTGTTTAGACTTTGCACGTTTACTGAGAATGAAGAAAACAATAGAGTTATCCTTTTTTAGGGCCTCTGGAATAGGCCCCAATCTTATACTGGCCTTTTTAGGCTGGTATGTTACAATGTACTCTATCAGTCTTCTATCCTGGATTGCCCCCTAGTGTTAGGCGGCGGAGCGAGAACGCGATGGCGCGTAACACTATTGACTATGGTGACAGGGTCCGGGGGAGGAGGAGGATCCTCGCGTTCCCAAACTCCTGCAATGTAGCGCTTGAGGAAACGGCCATTAATAGGATTGCGATAAATGGTACCGTCCAAGTCGCGCAGGTGGTATGCCCCCTTGGGGAGTATACGATGAATAATAAAGGGGCCATCCCATCGAGCGGACCACTTGCCCCGACCGTCGGTTTTGTCCCCAAGTGGGAGTATCGCACGCCACACCTTCTGGCCCTCAGTATAGCTCCGTCCGCGGGTGACCTTATCATATGAACGGCCGATGCGTTGTTTCTCGAGGACGAGATTGTTGAAAGCGGTGACGCGGTGCTCGTCCAGATCTTCAAGCTCCTGCCACATGGCTTGGACGTAATCCTCGCCGAGTAGTTGATGTTGTTCCTGAACGCGGTGCGAAGCGATATTGATCTCAAGGGGAAGGACAACATCATGACTGTACATGAGGGCGTACGGGGTGGTATCCATCGGGCCGCGCTTTGAAGTGCGGTAAGCCCACAATGTGTGGTAGAGTTCCTCGTGCCAGACGCGCGGGTTTAACTCCAACATCTTGCAGAGGATGCCAAGGATGACCTTATTACTAGCCTCCGCTTGGCCGTTGGACTGGGCATAATATGGCGTAGAATGGAGAAGCTTGATTCTGTAATCGTTTAAGTACGTAACAACCGAATCGGCCATGAAGGCTGCCCCCCTGTCCGTAACGATGCACTCCGGGATACCAATGCGGGAGATGATATTGCGGAAAATAAAGTTGCGCACCGAGTTGGCGGAGGCGACCTTGAGTGGCTCTGCCTCGACCCATTTGGTAAAGAAATCGGTGGCAACGATAATGAACTTATGCTGCTCAGAGGAATGGGGATGAATGATGCCCACAAAATCCATTACCCATCCGCGACACGGCCAAGGTTTAATGATAGGCTGCAATGGGATGTTGGGAATATGTTGCACTGGGCCGTGAGCCTGGCAGTCTTGGCAACCTCTGGCGAAGGCAATACAGTCTTTCAGAATGGTTGGCCAGTAGTACCCGTGGCGGCGGATCAACCATCGCATTTTTGGCCCGGCCTGGTGCAAACCACAAACTCCACAATGTAATTCGCGCATGAGATGTTTAGCTTCGTTCCCATATACGCAGCGGAAGTCGGTCCCGTCTTCCCCACGCTGCCGGAGTTCGTCATTGCGTAAAACAAAGTTTAAGGCGAGGAAACGGATTTGCCTGGAATGAGCGGCGTCGTTGGGGTTCTGGAGGTAGGCGATAAATGGTAGCCGCCAATCCTCGTCGATAGGGTCCAAGGCTGCAACTTCGGGGATGGCGGCCTGAAATTGCCCCCTGGCGATGAAAGAGGGAAGAGTACGGCGTTCGACCTTGAGCAAGCGTTCACACACTCCGTCTCACAGGCTGAGGCCAGACGCTACCTGGGCGAGCTCGTTGGCGGCGAAGTTGAATTCGCGTGGTATGTGCTCGATGTAAACGTCGTCAAATCGATCCAACACTTCAAATGCCTTACGCAGGTATGGCTCAATTGACAAGCTTAAACATTTGAACTTTTCCACCAGTTGGTTTACGACCAACAAAGAATCGCCAAAGATCTGAACCTCGCGGACTCCTAAATCCAACAAAATCTCTAGGCCGATGATCAATGCCATGTACTCAGCCTAGTTGTTGGTGCATTTGAAATCGAGCTGGAACGAGTAGGAGAAACGATCTCCAGCAGGATTGGCTATGGCTATCCCAGCTCCGGCTGCGGTATCAGTCCGTGAACCATCAAAGTACAGGGTCCATGGAGCGAGTGTCACGGTAGCGAAGTCCAATTCGCTAAACGCCGTGAGCTCTGATGGTGGGTGATGGGCAAGAAAATCCACTATTGCCTGTCCTTTTACTGCCTTTTGCGGAACATATTGCAACGAGAATTCGGACATGGCGAGGATCCACTTGCCGATGCGTCCCCACAAGATAGGGCGAGAGAGCATGTATTTGACCAAGTCGGACTGAGCGATCACAACCGTGGTAAAGGCAAGCATGTAATGGCGTAGCTTGCGCCCTGCAAAATATAAGGCGAGACACAACTTCTCCATGGGCGAGTATCGTGTCTCACAATCCGTTAAAACCCTGTTAAGGTAATAGACAGCGTGTTCTACCCCGTTCACATCGTCTTGGGCCAAAAGTCCACCGATGGACAAGTCGGCAGCGGCGATATAAAGTTTAAGCGGGGCGCCGTCGCGAGGCGGGATCAGGACTGGTGGGTTCGTAAGGTAGTCCTTGATTCGATCGAAGGCCTGTTGATGTTGCGGTTCCCATACGAACTCGGTTGCCCCCTGGAGCTTAAGGGAGGGGTGAAAAAAGTTGGACCTTCCCTGCCGCGTTTGATATGAAAGGACGGAGAAAGTTGATTCGCCCGAGCAGCTGTTGGAGCTCCTTTTTGGTTGTGGGGGGCGAAGCGGTGATTACCGCCTGTGCCTTGTCCTTTGGGATCTCGATGCCTCTTTGATGCACTAGGAAACCAAGGAAATCGCCGGCCTCCGCGAAGAAAACACATTTGGTGGGGTTCATCTTTAGGTTATGTCGGCGCATCCGTGTAAACACCTGCCGCAGGTCTTCAACGTGGGTTGCCCGTGTCTTGGTTTTGACTACGACATCGTCGATGTATACTTCAATCAACTTGCCCAAGATGTCATGAAAGATGAGGTTCATGGCGCGTTGGTACGTTGCCCCCGCGTTTTAAAGTCCGAAGGGCATGACAACATACTCGAACGCGCCAGCAAAACCAGGGCAGCGGAAGGCGGTCTTGTGTCAATCCTCCTCGGCGACGGGAATCTGGTGGTACCCGGTCGTTCCATCCATAAAGGATAACACCTCGTGCCCCGCGGCGGCATCAATGAGTAGGTCAGCCACAGGCATGGGGTATATGTCCTTTGGTGTTGCGTTGTTTAGGTCTCGGTAATCAACACAGACATGCATCTTGCCATTTTTCTTGCGGACGGGGACGACATTGGACAACCACTCGTTATACTTTGCCACGCGAATGATGCCCGATCGGTGCATGCTCTCGATCTCTTCCTTGACTACGATCTGAGTTTCAGTTCGCATGAATCGGCCGTCCTCCCGTACTGAACGCCGATCGGGATAAGTTGGTAGCCGGTGGCAGACCAAGTCCGGGGATAAGCCGGGCATATCTTCGTATTTGTCGGCGAAGCAATCCCTGTACTCGCATAAGAGGGAAAGAAGGGCTTCCTTTTCATCCTCCGCCAACTTTGCGCTGATGGAAATGAGTAGGGGCCTTTCTGCAGTCCGTACGTCAACTTGTAAAATGGGGTCGCGAACTTGAGGTGGTGTGTCGTCCAAGGCGACAGGAGCTAGCTGAATAACTTCCTCCTTGGTATCGGAATAATCCACTACTTCATCCACATATTCCATAGTCGCGACCTTGTTGTAGGCTTCGCGTTCTGCCCAGTACGAAAGGAGTCTTTCGCACAAGGACTCGCCAGCCTCGCGTGCCTCCTCTGAAAAGGCACTATCCATCGGAAGGGGGTATGAGATTCGCGATGGTGTGAGGACGTTGCAAATCGTCCTTCGCCTGGGTAAGTCCCCATCGCGTTAGATTGGAGGCCATTACTCCGTATAGGCGGCCCTTGTTATCGACGCCTTGAACGTCCAACGGGCCCAAGTCTGTAGTATAATATCGGGCATCGTTGAAGTTGGCGGAAATAGAGAAAGGCCGTGGGTCGGCTTTGACGATGACTGCCTCACAGTTCTCGGTATCCCAAGTCATGAGTTCTTGATGCATTGAGGAAGGCACGCAAAAACTTCTGTGGATCCAATCTCGGCCAAGAATCATGCTATAAGAGGAAACACACTCGGTGACGAAAAAGGTGTAAACCCGTGATGCCGGCCCGACCTTGACCGGTAGAAACAGCAAGCCTAGGGTTCTGGACACCTGCCCGGTGAAGTTCTTCACTGTTAAGGACGTGGTTTGGATCATCGAGCCCGGGATGTCGAGGAGTCCCATGGTACGGGTTGTGACAACGTTTACCGTGGCACCGGTGTCGACCATGACCTTGTTGATCATTTTTCCTTGGACTTCAGCTGTGATATACAGTGGTCGCATGTGAGTGGCCATGTCCAAAGTTGGCGTGGAAAAGGTTAGAGTTTGCCTATGTGTAATGCTGCTCGTACTTTCCACCTGTGGGGCGTCGTCGGCTGGGGCCGGAGCTGGGCCCATTTCGCTGTTGCATGGCGGGGGTATGCTACTGACATCCTCGCTGCTGATGGTGATATCCGCTGCACTGCAGGTTATGTTTGGTGGGAGAGCGTATCATTCTGAAATGAAGAACACCATCCCGACCTGAAAAGAGAATTGTTCAGGAACTGGGACCAGAGGTGTGTCCATGATCCCGTGTTCCCCTTCGAGCACTACGAAAGCGTCTGCTTCATGGCTAAACCCTTCATCAGTATCCCATCCTGAGACCTCTACCATATTGCAGGTGAATGATTCTGCCTGCTCTTCGTCCTGGTCTTCCTCTAGGTTGAGTCGAGGTTCTGAATGCGCCTCATTGTCTTCCTCATTCTCGCGGAAACGTTGGGCCATTTGTTGGGCGAGGTTAGGACTGGAGGGCGCCGGTGTCGCTACTGGTGGCTCTGGAGCCTCGGGTTGCCGCGGACGCCATACTGACTTGGTTGGAGGCTGATGGTCCTTGGCTGGTTGTTTGTCTGTCACCAAAGGAGCCTTATCGTTGTCTTCTTTTGTCAACCGCTGCAGGGCAGATACTCAGGGAACCATCCGAGTATCGGGTTCCGGGGTACGCCATGGCCGAGACTGGTGTGGCGGTGGTGGCTCCCTTCTGACATCGGCCTCGAGATTTTGACGTTCCCGTTGCCGTGAGGGCTGAGAGGGTTCACGTTTGGACTCTGAGTCCAGGGTCATGAATAACTTACGCCTAGGACCGGAAGGCGAAGCTTTGCTTCGTTCGGGTTCCGGTGACAGCCTGGGTCTGGAAGGTTGTTGATCCCTCCTCCTTGCAGGCTCTGGTGATGGATTGGGCCTAGCAGGCTGCGGATCCCTTTTCCTGTCAGGGGCTGGGGATGGCCTGCGCCTGGAAGGTTGTGGATCCCTTCTCCTCTCAGGTGCTGGGGATGGCCTGCGCCTGGAAGGCTGTGGCTCCCTTCTTCGTTCAGGTGGTGGTGATGGCCTGCGCCTGGAAGGCTATGAATCCGTTTTTGGTGGAACCGTGAGTCGGCAGAAGACGTTTGCCTTGGGTGCAGGCTCGTCGCTGAACTGTTCGCAAATCCTTGGGGGTGTGACTGGCGGCATTTGAAGGACTGCACGCAAACCCTCTGCCTCCCGCCACATCCGCTCAGACGTCTGTGCGAGCTGTGAGGGGCGTACGGCGCCTTCTTCAACAGCCCGTAAGGGGCGTAGGATGCTACCGTATCGCTTCTGGAGCTTGCGCTTCTTAGACCTGCTAATGGTAACTGCCTTGCCCCCTTGCTGCGTGTACCAGACCCCTTCCTTGATCGCTGATTTGGACGTTGGGGAAATGTAGGGGTTGGTTAAGACACCTTGACGAGGGCTCGGGGCCTCGTTGCTGTGACGCTCACCGCTGGAGTCTGACATGTCCATTTCGCTTGTGGCAGGGGATGTAGGTACCGCCTCTGCCCAATGCGTAGAGACGAACGTCTCGAGACGTTCTATCGTCCTTTCCAGCTCTTCTTGAGTCCTAGGGCTCATAGGCTGGGAATCTTCGACGGGGAACGGTCTATCGTCCCTGATGACTGCTTTGCCCTTATCCTTGCGGGAGGGGCGGTCTGCTTCGAGCTTAGCGACCAACTGTCGAGCTGGGTCGTCTGCGTTTCCTTTCTGGTTATTCGGGACCGTATAGTTATTCGCCGGCCGTTTACGATTTCGGCCCGGCGGTTCGCGTGAACCTGCATTTGGCGATAGGTCTAATGTGATTCTTTGCTGGCCGACTCGAGGCCAAGCGAAGTCAGCCGTTGCGATCATGAAGTCGCCCTCATCCTTAAAGCGGATATACCCGAGGTCGAGCCAGTCTTGAACCTGGTCTCTAAGCTGCTGGCATTCGCTGGTTCTGTGCCCCCAGCTGTTATGGAACTTGCAGTGAATGTGCCCCTTCTTGTATTCGATGTAGGGCAAGGAACCGGCAACTGTGACGAGCCTGTCATCAATGAGATCGTCTAAAATCTCATGTGCGAGGTTCTCGTTGTAGGTGTACTGGCGACGTGGCCGGCGGGCACTGTGGTCTCCTTCCTCGCGCCTCCTTTTAGGCGCCTGGCGTCGATCGTCTTCCTGGGTCTGATTGGCCCAGTTGACCTCGACCATGCCAACTATAGGCGGGAAAGGGTCTATATCAACCAATGAGGCCTTACTACCCGGTGTTTTCATCTTCAGCTCGCCCAAGTTCAGCCATGTCTGCAGCTGGTCTCGAAGCTTGACACAATCTTTGGTGTCATGATTGTATACATTGTGGAAAGCACAATACTTCTTGTCTTTCAGCTCCTCCTTGGGTGGTATCTTGTGATCCAGGCGCACGTACCTCTCCTCGATTAGGTCATTAAAGACCAAATGGGCTTTTTTGGCATCATAGGTGTACGACTCGTACTCCGGCTTGGTCCAGGCAAAGGACTGGATGGTGATTGGCTCACGTGTCATCTTCAGGTTTTTCAGCTTATGAGCTACCTGCTTACCAGTTAGCTCTACCGCGCCAATATCATCCAGATCCTGATCCGTGTGAACTCCCTCCGGCCTTTGATAATATGGATCATGAGTAGGGGTCTGCATGCTTAGTGCCCCCACTATCCGGTTCTTCCCCGGTACGTAAGTTCCTTTGGAGGCGTTGGCTTTGTCGTCCAACTCGTTCAGGATGAGCTTGTAGCTGCCGACTTTGTTAATCAGGTCACCCATGGAACTGAAGCGCTTTCCATGATGCTTCAACCGCTGGCGGTGCTCCAGACCTCTGATGGCCAACTTAATGGCTTCCTGCTCAGGTAGCAGGTAGTCGCACTTGGCTTGTTGGATCTTGAAGTGTTGGAGGAAAGAGACCCCGGACTCCATGCTTTGCTGGCTCATCTGTGTGAGGGAGTCGAGGCCAACTTCGGGCTCGATCGTGCCGTACGTCTCTCGGAAGAGTCTTTCCATGGTGGGCCAATCTGCTATTGACCCAGGCTTCAATCTGGAGTACCAGGTGAAAGCAGCCCCGGATAGAGAAGTCCCGAAGAGCTTAAGTTTGAGCATGTCATCATTCCCGTATTAGCCGTATTGGACCTTAAAACGGGCCATGTGAGTTGCTGCATCTTCCCTCGTCTCCCAAGAGAATGTGGTGAAGACAATATTTTAAACCCGTGAGGGAAGGGATATTGTGTCACGCTATCAGGATAGGGGTCACAATAATGCAAGCTAGCGTCACCTTTTCCGGTTTGCTCCTTGACTATGCTCGAGATAAGCTGGCGCCAATCGGCTGCCGTCACTGGTGCGGATTCTGCCCCCTGGTCGTGGCCGTGCCATGCAGAGAGGCTAGGGGCCTGCCCGACGTTCTTAGGGGTTGAATTGGAGTAAGCGATAACTGAGTCATCTGGTGTCCCAATCCCTTGAGATGGAAAGACACCGGCGTCCCTGAGTGTGACCCCAGGGCTGCCCGACGAGAGTAGACGGGGTGGCGTCTTCGACGAACTGGCCCCCAATGTGAATTGGTGAGCTTCTGGGCCCCGACCCTCGGATTTCCTCTAGGGCGCTCATTAGGTGGAATATACCTTGAGCCCTCAGCTGCACTTGAACTAGCATAGTTCATGGCATGATTCTTTGGCGTTTGAGCCCGAATCCAGTCTTCCACTTGCAGGACCCTTGTGTTCAGGGTATCATGGCGCTCTTTGTAGTCCTCAAGCTTCTCCATGCTATTCTTGCTCCTGAAGAAGGAAGCGTCCTGCTGTTGTTGTAACTTGGTGTCGTGGTCGTCCAAGCGACGGGTTTGGACATCCAAGGTTTTTGTAAAGGCCACCTTGCTCTGATCCAATTCTTTCTGGATCCTTTGCAGGGAGCCGGTCAACAAATCTTTGTCCTCCCTGACTTTGCCTGCAACATAGTTAAACTCCTCGCTAAGCCTAACATGGTTCTCTTGGTTCGCGAGCCAGATTTCCCTATCCTTAGCGACCTGTGCAGAGAGGTCTTGGAAGTTTTTATGGGTGGCGTCGACTTTCGAGCCGAGCGAGTCAACGTTTTGCTGGATGGTGTCGACTTTAGAGCCGAGCTCGCTCCTGAATGAGCCGAACTCATTCTTGAGCGAGCCGAAATCCCTCTTTAGTTCCTCAGACATCCGGCGGACTTCATCCGCGGGCAGAGTAGGTCCTGCGTCCGGGGTTGGTCGTGAACCTGTCATTGTGGTTTCGGTATGGTCGGGGTTGCCAAACCGAGCGAGAATCTCTTCTTGGGTGAGAGATCTGCAAGCCGGGCTATTATGGGGCTTGTATTGTGGAGACTTATGCTTCAAACAAGAAATCGAGGGTCTCCGATATGGGGATCCGTCTGATTTCCCTATGATGACGAGAAAACTAAAACTCCCGGTCCCACTGGGCGTGCCAATGTTTTGGCCCACGTCCTCAGCTAGGGTAGAGAGGAGATTGTGCTTCCACAAGTAAAACAATGTGTGCAGGGCGTGCCACCGCGCGGACGTGGAAAGAGAACGATGCGCGTTCTTGACTTCTAACCAGGCGAAAGAGAGCTTCGGTGTCACCTCGCGGGCGAGGGATTACGAGCAAAATCTTCTCGGTCACCTGTGAATCGATACTCACGGCTGGGGTGAGCAGAGCAACAAAGGGAAAGCGAAGACGAGTCCAGATGGGCTCTGAGATCTAAGGCGAGGTGCACTTAGAACTTTAGGGTTTTCGAGGACGCTCGAAGGTTTGTACTGGGTACGATTGACTGTGTTTGTCTGTTTGTTTGTATGTTGAGAGAGTTGTGTGTTTTGCTGTAAGCCATGGAGCTTCTTTATATAACGATCTGCAAGCAACTCGTAGAAACCTAATCACAATCCACTTCGGACTCAGCAATTAGAATCCTACAAGGATACGATCAACTCGCGAACCGTGCGATCCATGCAACACGTGTCAAACCAACCTCGCTTAGGTCTTGCTCACCGCCTCGCATCATCTCACTGTAGCGTCGTACGCGAACTCGAACACTAAGCGATCCTATCCCGAGGGGATTTCTAACTCTACCTCGCCATGCGCTATAGAATCCCACACGAACTGGAACAAAGGATCCCGCGAGGACATCGAATCTCGCGAGGTATCGGAATCTTTGGACAAATCTAAATCGCGTGCTGCCAGACTTCGCCACCCTTCGTGGGCTAAAAAGGCCACAGGTACTGGCCCAAATGTTATCCAAAACGTATCTCGAGTCTTGGACCGAAAATACCCACTGGGCTCAAACACGCAGATTACGGCAGATATCCACATTTTCCATTATAAATACACCAATTATCTCATGAACACCCATCAGACAGTGCCTCAAAGCATCAATATGGAGTTGTGTAAGCTTTCATCGGTCCTCATTTCTCTCGTAGCCTTATTATCCCTACTCCATTCCCTTTACGCGCAGGACTCAATCCAAGACTACCTGAACAGCCACAACTTTGCTCGGTTGGCGGTCGGTAACGTTCCGATGGAGTGGGATCTTGAACTAGAGCGTTTTGCTCAAGACTATGCCTCAAAGCACGTCCATGACTGCCAACTTGTCCACTCCGGTTACAAATACGGTGAAAACCTTGCCATGAGCTGGGGTGAGATGTTCGGCCTAGATGCCGTCAGTATGTGGGTTGGGGAGAAGCAGAACTACGATTACGCCTCGAATTCTTGCGTCGGTGGTGAATGCGGGCATTATTTGCAGGTCATTTGGAACACCTCGACTCATCTGGGTTGTGCCAAAGCGAGGTGCAAGAATGGAGGTACTTGGATCGGGTGCAACTATAAGCCCCCTCCAAGTGGGGATAGGCCTTACAACCCCCCGCCAAGTGAGGAGAGCCTTTACTAATAAGATTTCATTTTCTGTTAATTAGCTATATGTGTGTCCATTACTATGATTTATGAATGAAATGGATTAAGAGCTGAATTGACAATATTATAAATAAAATGAAAGGATGCAACTTTTCAGTTGTTACAAGTTACAACCATCGAATAACAGACCAAAATTTATACACGAATTATATGTGCATTATGAGTTGATGCATACTAGTAGCGAGGCTAGAATGTTCATTTTTGTGTGCTTGACCATATGTCTCTACTCGTTCTCTTAGGTTGAATGCCTCGAAGGGATATGCATAAGAGCAATATGCAATGAATATTCTATGAAAGGCAACGCGCACTTAATTTGCTACTCTGAACATCTTATACATATGAAAGTGATCAATATTGCATGATTTTCAAGATTCAAATTATTGTCAGATAGAGCTCTTAATTAGATCTCATTTTTGATTGTTATTCCTCTCACTTGTATTCTCAAATCTTTGCTCTCTGGTCTATTTATTATATCTATAAGAAATCACATATTAGTATGATTCAGAAAACTAACTACATGATTAAAATTTCTTTCAAACTTTGAGATATTGGAGAAAAGTATGAAATAATAGAAAAAGTGATGAGATATCAAATTAAAACAAATTGTTTCTTTTGTTTAATTGACAGTTTGCTATTGGTAGAATGAGTTATGTTTGTTTTTATCATCTAAAGAAATTGTATATGCCCTATGGAAATCACACCAGAACATATGTTCCGACACACTATTGCCTTTGATTAGACCTCCATAACAAGATTCAGTTATATATTTATAACACCAATTGGATTTTGTTAGAATCCAAAGATATGAGCCTACATGAGTGTATACAAAGCGATATGAAAGCATGTGTACTTTTTTTTTTTTTTTGATTGAGTAAAGCATGTGTACTTGAAATTTATTTAAATGAAACCGGGATGAATTAACATGTTCTTCTCTATTTTTCTGCATGTGAAGCTTACTTCAGTTGGAAGCAAGAAAGAACGTGGAAGTCGTAAGATCAATGCACCACTTGCTATTCTATATAGATCTGGTTCACTTGTTCCTATAAATAGCGACTTAAAATCAGCACCAGACACAAGTCACATATATACGTCGATCATACTACAAATTATCTTCGTCAAATATGGCTTCCCTTCTTGCCATTCTTCTCTGCTTTATAGTCTTGACAGTGGTGCTACTGGTTCAACCCTCCCATGCGCAAAACTCACCACAAGACTACGTCGATGCTCACAACGCCGCTCGTTTACGAGTTGGTGTACCAAATGTTACGTGGGACGACACTGTTGCAGCCTATGCTTAACTCTACGCCAATTTACGAAGCGGCGACTGCAGTCTCGTGCATTCGTATGGGCCTTACGGTGAGAACTTGGCCTACGGCTACGGCAGCGGTGCAATCACAGGCGTCGACTCCGTGAACTTGTGGCTGGAAGAGAAGCCTTACTACAACCACAACTCCAATTGTTGTGTTGGTGGAGAATGTCTTCACTATACTCAAGTGATTTGGCATTACTCTATCAGGCTGGGGTGTGCCAGGGTCCAATGCAGCAACCCTGGGTGGTGGTTTGTCACCTGCAACTATGATCCACCTGGCAACTACTACGGCAAGCGTCCTTATTAGTTAAATGATCTGTATGAGAACATTTTCGTAGACATTTCTTATGAGATTATACTGTTGTCTAGTGCTCAATTTGTCTATGTTATTCTTGTATTGGATTAAGGATTTTTGTGTAAAAGTCATCTTAAGACTTTATAAGGGTAGTAATAGGGCTTCTCCCGATGAAGAATGTTGTACGTTGTTGTTCTGCTGCCATAAAACACTATTTGAGAGCTGCTGTGTCACTTTGTAAACCCTCATTCGTTAGTGGATTTCATTTTCCCTGCTACTCCGTGGACGTAGGCTATTGCCGAACCATGTTAAATCATTTGTGTTCTCTTTTTGTTCTCTGTTCTTGCATAGATTTGATCTGTGAGTTTTTTCCTGCAGTATTCTCTTGTTTATCTATTAGCTGCTGTTATTTGTTGTTGTTACTTGGTCTGAGCTCAACAACTAGTATCAGAGCCAGTTGTGACTCTGATTTGAGAAGATGGGTGATGAACATGGAGATGCAGATAGATTTGCAAGAACAACGGCTCAGAATGCAAAGTTTGAGGTGGAGAAATTCGACGGTACAAACAACTTTGGGATGTGGCAGTGTGAAGTGAAAGGTGTGTTAGCTCAACAAGATTTGAATATGGCTTTAGAATATAGGCCCCAGGGTATGTCAGATAAAGATTGGCAAAAGATAAATTTAAAGAAGATGGATTGCTCTACGATTCGCTTATGTTTGGCGAAGCAGCAAAAGTTCGATGTGATGCGGGAAACGATAGCAAAGGAGCTGTGGCAGAAGTTAGAAGACAAATACATGACAAAAAGTGCTGAGAATCGTCTGCATTTGAAGAGGAGGTTGTTCAATTTCAAGTACAAAGAAGGCACGAAGATGATTCACCATCTTAATGCTTTTAATAAATTGGTTGCCGATTTGTTGAATCTAGATGAAGATAAAGCTATGCTTTTAATGAATTCTCTGCCGGATTCGTATGAATATTTGGTAACTACTCTTCTTCAAGGTAAAGAGACTATTAAGTTTGAAGAAGTCTCTAATGCTCTGATGAATTATGAAATTAGACATGCCGATAAGCAGAGTATTGCATCTACCATAGATTGTTTAGTTGTTAGAGGCAGGGCAGTTGAAAGGAAAAATCACGGCGGTAGAAAAATGTTTCATTCTCGTCCAAGAGGAAACTCCAAAAACAGAAGAAGTTTGGGGAGAGATGAATGTGCATTTTGTCATGAGCAAGGGCATTGGAAGAAGGATTGCCCAAAGTTGAAAAGCAAGAACAGAGGCACTCATGCCAATGTGACATTTAGTGAGGACGAGTCTGATTTTGTTCTCAATGTCCAAGGAACTAGCTGTGTTGCATCTGCTGACCCTAATTCATGGCTCATGGATAGTGGTTGTTCTCAACATATGTGCCACAATAGAGATTGGTTTGCAACATTAGATACAAGTGTTAGCAGAAGTGTGTTCATGGGTGATGACAATCCACATGATAGAAAGGGAATTGGGACAATCAAGTTGAGGCTTCATGATGGTGCGGTTAGAGAACTAACAAATGTATGGTATGTTCCTATGATTGGGCATAACTTAATCTCTTTGGGAGTCTTAGAAACAAGTGGATATAAAATTGTTATGGAGAATGGTGTTACTAAAGTATCAAAAGGAGCTTTAGTAGTGATGAAAGGAAACAAACATGGCAATTTGTATTTACTGCAGGGAGTAACAGTAATATGTAGTGTTGCTGTTGTGAAAGAATGTATTGATTATTATGATACCAAACTGTGGCATATGAGACTTGGGCACGCGGGAGAAAAAGCTCTTCAAGTATTGGTGTAACAAGGCCTATTGAAAGGAGCAAAAACTTGCAAACTCGACTTTTGCGAGCATTGTGTTTTAGGCAAGCAGACAAGAGTGAAGTTTGGCACCGTAGTGCATCAAACTAAAGGAATTCTTGATTATGTGCACTCTGATGTCTGGAGACCTACAGAAATAGCCTCTAAGAGTGGTAAGCATTGGTTTGTGACATTTTTTTATGACTACTCTAGAAGATCATGGGTCTACACAATGAAGCACAAATATGAGGTATTGAGTATTTTCTTGAATTAGAAGAATATGGTAGAAAACCAAACGGGGAAGAAATCAAAGTTTTGAGGTCAGATAATGGTGGAGAGTATAAATCTGATCATTTTCTCAAAGTGTGCAAAGAAGAAGGCATAGTCAGACATTTCATTGTACCCGGAACCCCGCAGCAAAATAGGGTTGCTGAGAGATTGAACAGAACTTTGTTGGAGCTCAATCCGGCTTAAGCAAATCATTTTGGGCAGAAGCTACCAACTATGCTTGTCACCTTGTAAATCGCTTACCATATGCAACAATTGGAGGTAAAACTCCCATTAAGGTATGGACTGGAAAACCAGCAGTAGATTATGATTATTTGCACATATTTAGTTGTCCTGCTTATTTTTGTGTAACTGAAACTAAACTTGATCCAAGAGCCAAGAAGGCTATATTTGTTGGTTTTAGCAGCGGTGTCAAAGGTTTCAGGTTATGGTGTCCAAAGTTGAAGAAGCTTGTGATTAGCAGAGATGTCATGTTTGATGAAGCTAGTATGCTTAACATTAGCAAAAAGGCTATTGGTGGATCACCGCAGAAAAATGGGAAATATGTTCAACAGGTGGAGCTTGACAAAGTAGTTTCTCAAGCTTCCAAGTCTCAACAACCGACTCATGGGCCTCAAATTGAAGAAGAACATGAAGAAGTGAATGGTGAACAGGTGCATGTTCAAAAAGGTGATGTGGATCATATTGTACCTGACCAACAACCTATTACGGTGAGAAGAGAAAAAAGAACAATTAGAAAGCCTGCCAAATTTGAAGATTGTGTTGCTTATGCCTATCATGTTATAGCTGTTGAGATCCCATCAGGCTTCAAGGAAGCTGTAGATAGTCCTGAAAGTGGAGAATGGAATGGAGCAATGAAGGAAGAAATGAATTCTCTTATGAAGAATAAGACATGGGAATTAGTTCAATTGCCTAAAGGTAAAAGAGCTATTGGTTGCAAATGGATATATGTTAAGAAGGAAGGTGTTGATAATCACAAAGGCATAAGATATAAAGCGAGGCTGGTAGCAAAGGGGTATTCACAGAAGGAAGGTGTAGACTATAATGAGATTTTTTCTCCTGTGGTGAAGCATTGTTCTATTCGGATGTTGTTGGCTTTGGTTGCACAATTTGACCTTGAATTAGTGCAACTTGATGTGAAGACGGCATTCATACATGGTGACTTAGATGAAGAGATATACAACCGCTCCAGTAGGCAAGTATTACTAAGAACACGAGTTAAATTATAAAGCACTCCCACACAATACATGCAAGCAGATAACTCATAAACTCATTGCAATTATTTATTGCATATTGATGATTGCAATTATTTATTCCAATCATCAACAAGCTGGTCGTTCTTGACTGAAGTTTATATGTAGAATGAACATATATGCTTGTATTGCGAAATGCGAATGATCTTACAAGAGACGGTCCATATTTCACTTTATTCTTAGAATTATAGTTATAGTGGTAATATTGTGGTTTTCTGAGTATAGCTAGCCTAGTAAGGCTTTTGACCAGCATAGTTCCCCGGGGGATCGTAGTTGCACCCGATGAAGGTACCTCCATTCATGCACTTCACTCTGGCACAACCAACACGTCCCGACTTGCGCCAAACCACCTGCGTGTAATGCCCACAAACCCTGCCAGAAGCACAAGTGTTAGAGTTGTAATTATAGTAGGCCTTCTCTCCCACCCACAGGTTCACAGCAGATGTGCCTGATAAGTCGCCGGAGCTCTTTGCAAGGTTTTCACCATAAGGGCCATTAGAATGCACGAGGTTGCAGTCACCATAATGTGAATTAGCATATCTTTGTGCATGTGCTGCTAGATTGGCATCCCATGTTAAGCCTCCGACGCCCACTGCGAAGTGTTATGTGTGAAGTGTGAAGTTCTTGTATATTAAAATGTGAAGTTTTGCTCTGTATAGGATCTGATCGATATACATATATATGTTTTATCTCTTAATAATACTATTGAGCCTAGTGATTAAACTACTTCACCGAAACATGCATCATAAATCCCCCTAGTAATTAATCATATTTGATCAACTGAGCAACTTGCATCAGGTTACTTTTTAACTTGACAACATGCATGCATATACGTATAGCAGCAGGCTTATTCTTATGCGTCGATCAGTACAAACTAATATGAAACGTATAGCACATTCAAGAGGACGAGTGTAGGCCTAGTTTTTGATGCTTGAGTATTTTAAGTTAAGTTGACATCCTTGGGATATGTACCAATTTGGTAATTAAGGTAATATGCTATACAAGTATACATGCTTCATGACCGGCCATATAGAGAAAAGAGATCTGATGTCACAGCCTATGATCACAATACTTGTAGTTGATAGCTAGAAACCATAGATCTAATTCTCAAGAGTACGTCGCGATTAATCAATCTAGGCACTTCGTCAACTGTTAAATTAGATATATATGAAATCGATTAAAGCAAATTGCAATTGTTTTGGTTCCATCCGATTACTTTTCTTGTATAGATTAGCTAGATACGTCGAGAAAACGTATACATTCAGTTAGGTAGCTAGGTCTACATCTGCAGTCTCGATCGGAATGTTCTCAATTGTGGACAGCAATGTAGTAAAACTTAGAAAAATTGCCAAAGAAAATTATACTTTGGAAAATATATATGAACTTATTGAGACACATGTGTAATGGTGAAGAGCGGTGTATTTAAAAGAAATTTAAAGAAATTAAAGTATCCCCAATCCAAGAACTAAAATATTGACAATCAAGGAAATTTCGACCGTGAAAATTCATGTATTAAAATGTACATGAAGGTAATCAAATACACTACTAGCAGGGATGGTAAGAGAGCATCTTCAGTACACGACGTGAATTTTTACATACATGCATACATAAATGGTCAGAATTAAAGGAAATAATATAGAAACATGGTAGTCAAACATATGAATTGTTATGAACGGTTAAGATTGTGTCCTGTAAATACACGTCGTGCATACAAGAATTTCCAGGATGGTAAAGTAGCTTTTTTGAGGCCTTGGGTAACCATCTCCTTAATTGCATTAACATTTTTGTCCGAAATATTCAAAGGATTAAAATTTGACCAAAGAGAAGAGAGATTTACTATGCTAAAAAAAAAGGAAATTTCCACGATATTACGGGGGGTAGTATTGATTTTTTAGTCCTTGCCCGAATCATATGCAAGATGATAATATTGTTAAGCTATTATTAATGGATGAAACACATGAGACTTTCAAGTTTTGATCCGCAAATATGAATAGCTCGAGTACGTGACTATGATTGACGTACTTTGAAGGAATTTTTTTTTTTTGAAAGGTTTTGAAGGCTAGTATTAAAAAACAAGAGTTAGTTTTTTGAAATTTTCATAATATTTCGGGGATATTATCCAATTTTTAGTCCTTGCCCGAATCATATGAAATATGATAATATTGTTAAGCTATTATTTAATGGATGAAACACGGGAGACTTTCAAGTTTTAATCCGCAAATATGAATAACTCGACTACGTGACTATGAATGTCGACATACTTTGTAAGATTTTTTTTTTTTGAAAAGTTTTAAAGACTAATAATAAAAAACAAAAGTTAATTTTTTGAAATTTCCACGATATTTCGGGGATAGTATCGATTTTTTTGTCCTCCCGGATCATATGCAAGATGATAATATATATTGTTAAGCTATTATTTAATAGATGAAACACATGAAACTTTCAAGTTTTGATCCGCAAATATGAATAGCTCCAGTACGTGACTATGATCTATGATTGATGTATTTTGAAGGCTTTCTGTTTTTTTGTTTTTTGAAAGTTTTGAACTTACAAAAATGAGATTATAGTACACTAGCTAAAATGATATTAAACAAAAGAAACAAGAGCTATGTATGATCAAATTTTCAACCTACCTGTAATGTATTATCTTTATTTTTATTTTTTTTGAAAAGATGTATTATCTTTATTATGAAAAGAAGTTTGTGCAATAAGTTAAGAGTTTAAGACATTGTACATAATGGTACGCGCGTAAATAATGACATCAATATTCAGCTTGAGTATTTTTTTTTTTTAGTAATTTCTAAAAGTATTTTCATCCCATTGCAAAACAAGACATCAAGGTGAATGCAAATCTTTGATGGGTATTCATTTGTTCTGTCTATAATTCTAGTCATATTAACCATAATAGTATGAGCATGCAACATTAAAAATGTAATTTGTGACGCTTGATATATATCATTCTATACAGGCAATTCTATATAGAAGGCACATCGCTTATAGTTTATGTATCAAACCTACGTAAGTACATATATATGAATTTATTCTATGCCAAATTGCCAATACATGATTGAGATGTCATTCTACGACGAATCATACAACAACTCCATCTTATTCTTTGTAGTACATACTCTATAGAAATTATAGAATACTGTATATATACTTCTCAAAGGATCTCAGTAAGGTTTTTCCCCGACCCAGTTGCCCCGGGGATCATAGTTGCACCCAATGAAGGTACCCCCACTGTTACACCTGACTTTAGCACACCCAACATGTAGCGAGTTGCGCCAAACGACCTGTGTATAATGTCCACAGACCTTACCATCGGCGCAAGTGTTCGAGTTGTAATCATAGTCGGCCTTCTCTCCGATCCACAGGTTGACGGCATCTGTGCCCGACAAGTCGCCGGTGCTCATCGCAAGATTTTCACCGTATTGTCCACCGGAATGGACGAGTTGGCAATCACCAACATGAGTATTGGCATAGTCTTGTGCGAAACGCGCTACTTGGTCATCCCATGTCAAGGGCGCGACACCCACCGCGGCTCTAGCGGCGTTGTGGGCATCAAGGTAGTTTTGCGGTGAGTCTTGGGCGTGAACGGAATGGATCAGGGCTAGGGAGATGGCTGCAGTGAGGGAAATGAGAGCGAATGACATCTTATACAACTCCATATTTTGGTTATTAATGAATTATGTTGTGGTGCGTACGTATTTATAGAGGAGAATGTCGAAATGTATGTGCATGACTGTATGCAGTAGAAAACGTTCGTAATACGTTACAAAATTAAAGTCTTTTTTTTTTTTTTTGAGAAGAAATAAACAAAATTAAAGTCTTTGGAAGAAAAGAAATAGAAAAAAGGAAACAACCCTAATGTAGCCAAATCCTGGGGTCTGGGGAATTATGATCATTGGTAATAACTTGGGTACGTAAGGATTCAACCTAAATAAATCTAAGCAAAAAACAATGACTGAAATGATCTAGCTAGTATAGGCAATCGCTCAATCAAATTTCGGGTATGTTATCAAAGAGGATTTTCTAAATCTTGCCTTTATCAGAAATTAAACCAGCAAAGTATGAGACCTTCAAACGATGGTGGATTTTAAATTCTTTTTTGTTCCTTGGCGGTAAATGAGATCAAAGCTAACAAATTGCTTTGGTCCATCCCGTTACTTTTCTTCCATGTCTAAATTACATGCATCTAGCTAGAAACGTCTTGCTGCAGCTACCTTGATAGTTCTATCTGAACCATTTTTGCCGTCAGTTTCGGGGAACAAAATGACCTCAAGTTTATATTCCTGCCACCAATTTTGGAAAACTAGCGCAATGATTACAAGACTGAACTTTCGATCAGCGTAAGTTTCTAGCTAGTTTCCATGAACTATGCATCACACATGTAAATGTAATGGGCGTGGTAAAACAGAAAAGAAATTCAAAGATAACAAACATCATGCACAATATATTCAATTTAAAAAAAAAAAATCAAAGAGTCGAACTTAGTTTCTCTCACTCAAAATACAAAAGTTCATCACTTTGTATAGTTTTTGTGTCTTAAAAGAACGTTGTTATACCGGTATTAAGGTGCGCGCATGGTTGAGCATAATTTATCTAGCGCTAGGATAGTTAAGCAAATCGAAATTTTTCATGGATACAAAAGCTCCTTGCAGCGTTTTGTCCTGCTAGGTAGGAGTAGGGGATATCCCCGTTCTGGTTTTCTGTTTGGTCGATGTTGTTTACTTTTCTTATGACGGATGCATCTAGAAGTTTAGTGACGTACCGTCAGTTTAGGGAAATCATGATCATAATATTATTGGAATTATTAGACAAATTAAGTGCATAAATCCCTAAATTCATATATAGTTTCCTCATGACCAACTCTTTCTTTATGACCAGTATGTATAATAGTTGTAGCAAAGAAGAATCGTTGATTAGGACTAATGGACCAGACTTCTAATAGGGTCGTTCCCCAACAATGTTGCCGGGAGGATTGTAGTTGCAAGTAACGAACCACCACCCATTGTTGCACTTAACCCTAGCGCATCCAACCTGAGCCGAATTGCGCCAAACCACCTGAGTATAATGGCCGCACTGGCCTCCAACGCATTTATTCAACTGATAGTTGTGGTTCGGCTTCTCATCGATTCATAGTTCCACTGCTTTGGAGCCGGTAATGGCGTAGGAGGCTTCGGCAATGTTCTCGCTGTAGGGACAGGTAGAATGCTCCAGTTTGCAGTCTGGAATTCTCTTTCAGGCGTATTGCCGGGCGTAGGCTGCTAGCGAGTTGCTCCTTGTCAGTGGCTTGACTCCGACCTGGGCACGAGCGGCATTGTGGGAGTTGAGGTAGTCCTGAGGGTTGTTTTGGGCAAGGGAGATGTAGGCTAGGGCAAACCCCATGAACAAAAATGCCAAGGATGATTTGATTGTTGACTCCATTTTCTTTTCCAGGTTGTCTAAATCAGAGTATTCATGGTTTTCGGGGTATTTATAACAACTGTTTCGGCGTTTTTACATCCACCAAGCAGTAACAAATCCTTCATTTAAAGTTCTCAAAAACAAAATCCTTCATTTAAAGGAAAGAAAAAAAATATATCGTACATAGGTGAATTGAAACTCATTAGATGCATGTTTTTAGATATATATGCTTCTTGCCAAAATACTCTGAATCAAATTAATTATTACATCAAAGAATAAATAAAGGTTTTTGTAGAAGAGACATATACAAAATGGTACTCTCTCTCTCTGTCACACACACACACAAACGCACCAGGCCGTCGCCGACGACATCAGGCCGTCGCCGACGACATCAGGCCTCCGACGACGACACCACGTCTCCGCTAATAACACCAGGCCGCCTTCGATGACATCCGAGTCAAGCCCTACCGACGAGATCTGAACCAGGCTGCTTCCGACGATGTCCAAACCAAGCGCGGCCTATCCGAACCACCGTCAACGACACAGCCTCCACCGTCCTCCACATCGTCTCTCTCTTCTCTCACATCTCAACGACAACCGATGACACCTTTGAGGATGACGCCGACGACGACCGATTTGGCGGCCATCGACTCCGATTTTCTTCTCCGAATTCGACAATAGATCGGAGATGAGTAACAAGAGATCGGAGGTGTGCTTGAGGCGATTTGTGCTTGAGGCGAAGTTGGAGGTGTTTCTGATGGACAAGAGATCAGAGATGAGTAACAAGGGGAATGATTTGGCTTGGCTTGTGATCTGTGTGGATGTATGAAGCAGATTATTCTTGGCTTACATGTTGATGTTGGGAAACTTCAATTCATCGTTCCTCAGTACTGCAGGGTCAAAATTCCTGTACCTCTTGATCCCAATGCCGACTGCAGCAAGTAACAAACTTCCTTCCTTCAAATTAATTATTATATTTCTGTTATTAATCCGGATATTATTTCTCCTCTCTCTCAAGATTTCACAAGATCTCTTACGATTGATAATTAAACATGTAACGAAGAGATTTTGTTTTGGTAGATGAAGATTCATGAGGCCACAAGGGGCAAGAAAAGAGGAACAAAGTAGTGTTTGGTTCTATAGTTTGTACTCTACATTTATGTAATTTTCTTTATCAAAATAAAACAATCGAGACATTATATTTCTTTTTCTAAGGGTGTGACCTTAATATTAATGTTAATTCTTTGGATTAATGTACCTATATCGAAATCAAAATTGTCATCTATAGATTTGCATGTTAATTCTAATTAATTACGTAACTCTATTTATGGTTCGTAGCTAATGCTTGCACGAATTATAATACGTGGTCAGATCATAAAATGATTTAAGTACGTAAGATGTGAATGGTGTCTTATTCTGATGGTGGCTTTGATAAGCAAGTGATGACGAGCTGCCTTATAACACTGAGCTTGAGGTGTAAATGAAGCGGAATCTAGAAAACTAAATTGTCACATCTATTCAGATCCAGAACGCAGTACTGATAGTGTCAATGGTTAAGAAAGCGGGGTGGTTTAGAAGCACCGGGAGACCCTAGCAGCCTAGTTAGGTGCGTTTTCAATGCTTTTCCATATATAATGTCTTAACTAATTTACACCCATGAATATGGTAATAAAAAAATTAAAAAGGATTTCTCGTGCATTTTTTTTCTTACATTTAAGGAGACTGGATAACTCCATTGATCCAAAAAAATTATATTACGAACTCTCTCGCTCAATCTAAGAGAATTGAAGATTACCTTTTACACCACTGCTCGGATAGTCCACCGACTACACATTTAACAATAACTCTTTAAGACTCATACACTTTGAACAAAGAGAGCACATAATATAATTCAACGGTATATCCGCCTAGAGATCCATATGGTGTATATCAATATTGATACAATCGGGTTACATTGTAACTAACTAAAGAACAAGGGAAACAAGGACAAGACTGCTACACACAACAAGGGATTCCTAATGCACTTTTATTGTACTCTCCAACCTCTTTTTTACAATGAACATAAGAAAAAAAAAAGCACTTTGATTCTTTTCATTTCTTTACGTACCATATATGAGTAAGGAGGTCCTCAAATTCTTAAAGTCAGAATATATATATATATATATATATATATATACAGTCCCTATCCAGAGTGAAGCTTCGCTCTGGAATTAACGTGCGAAGGTCCTTATTTGACTCACTTTTCGGTCATATTTTTCGATCATACCCGGTCAGTGTCTAGATACATATCGTATGATCATCCTTACAAAGTTTCATCCAATTTGGTGACCGTTTAAGCCTCCATAATCATGATTTACTCCAACGGTTCTACTTGGACAGATTTTGTTCTATTGATTTATTTTATTTGATTCGGTGTGCAAACGATCACCAAACTGGATGAAACTTTGTAAGGATGATCATACGATATGTATCTAGACACTGACCGGGTATGATCGAAAAATATGACCGAAAAGTGAGTCAAATAAGGACCTTCGCACGTTAATTCCAGAGCGAAGCTTCGCTCTGGATAGGGACTGTATATATATATATATATATATATATATATATATATATATATATATATCTTAACCCTGATCGATGCTTTCAATTTTTGATGAAAGAAAAGGAAAATGAAAGACCATTTACACAATTTATTCCCATGAGGATATCACTTCATCCTTAAAACCCATGCACAAAATCGAACACAACAAGAATATAAATTATTTAAACAAGAATTCAAATTACCATTACAAACTCAGTGCCATGAAATTTCCAGGAGGGTGTAGAGATGATGATGAACGTCAAGCCGGCATCAGGCCAACATCTCTCATATCTTATTTACGCATCTACATAACTACTAAAAGGCGTTTTGATCTGTTTCTAGAGCAAAACACATAGTTTTTACTCTTTATACAGTCTGTTTAATCAGTAAGGTTGTTTGTCCCAATCTCCAGACGGATCATAGTTGCAGGTTACGAACATGTCGCCATTTTTGCACTTGGCCCTTGCACAACCAAGTTGGGTTGTGTCCCTTGTAACCACCTGAGTATAGTGGCGGCAACCATCTTCTTCAGGACCAGTACATTTGTTGTTCTTGTAATCGTATTCCGACTCCTCGGTACACCAATACTTTGTCGCAGCTTCACCGGTCATACCAAGACCACTCGCAATGTTCTCGGCATAAGGACCATTCGAATGCTCCATTGCACAGTCCTCGGCTCTCTGGTTGGCATAGTTTTGTGCATAGTCTGCTATGGTTTTATTCCATTGCAGTGGTGGGAGGCCATGCGCTTGGCGAATTTCGTTGTGTGCTTTAAGGAACCCACTGTCATCCTCGACGGTGCTTGCCAAAGGGACACAAGTGATTACGATCAATGCTACAAAGCATATGGCTAATATGTTTTGGTTACTGATGAACTCCATTTTTCTAGTATTTGAGAAGGACTTGAGAATATCAATTAGAGCATAGAGATATTTATAGTGTGGATTCATTAGACTGAGTACAAGAGAACGCTAAAAATTAGAGGTTTGTGTCACCATTTTTGCTAAGATTGCGGTCATCCCATATAAGTTTTACTCATAATAGAAAGAGAGAAACGTTTTAATAGATTGAGCTAGTGGACGACATCAATTGAAATTCCAATATACTAATTAAGGCATTCTCTTGAGATGGTATACAACCGGAAAAATCACAGTGAATGTCAATAAATAGCTAAATGAAAAATAAAATTTAGTGTAAATTGATATAGGGTTAGTAAATTAACAATATGATATATGCTCATGTGGATAACAATATGATGTATGCTCATATGATATTCAGGCAATTTTTCTCATTCAGAGTAGCAAATATATTCATCGGATCTTTAGTTGCATTTCAAACTCAGGCTCCAAGCCTCCAACAGTTCTAGACCATAAAATTATCATCTCACTCACGTTTCAATGTTTAGCCTAGCTCGCACTACCGTTAGACCTTTTGTACGTGACTATGAGGATTCATGATGCTTCTAGTGTGATCCAAACAAAAGGTGTTATGTTCTCTTTGTGTTCACAGTTTCACATAATCTCATTAATATAAATGACTGATGTGAGATTGAGCCTCCTAGTTAGGTCCAAACCCCTATTTTCAAAAAACAAAAATTAAGATCCCGCAAATATATGCCAATGAAATAACCATCATATAGAAATCATCCTACATTTTAACTAAGCAGTAATAGTTCCCCACATTATCTTAAATATATAAACGAGACCCACCATCACGTGAAATTCTGCCTTTTATTATTGAGTACATATGCTTTCAATCTCCAACCCCCATCTGTTTGGATCCAACCACAGATCACCATAGCTCCACAGTCTAGCGCTACTGACTTATACTTCACACGATTAGTATTATAGTACTTCACTGTCTAGTAGGGACGTTCATCCTCATAGTTCCCAGGAGGATCATAGCTGCAGATCGCAAACACCCATCCATTGGTGCATTTGGCTCTTGCACAACCAAGATGAACCGAATTGCCCCAAACCACCTGAGTATAATGCCCACATTCATCACCAACGCACTTGTTGGAAGCGTAGTCGTAGTTGGGCTTCTCCGTCACCCAAAACTTCACTGCTTGAGCGCCTGTCATCTCTCCGTAGCCCTCGGCCAGGTTCTCGCCGTAAGGCCCTTCAGAGTGCTCCATGTCGCAGCCGTGGATTCGAGTGTTGGCGTAGCGTTGAGCGTAGGCAGCTAGGGTGTAGTTCCAAGTGATCGGACCAACACCGACCGCCGCTCGAGCGACATTGTGCTCGTCGACAAAGCCTTGGTGACCACTGGGGTCGTAGGGGATCCCCTTGCCGACTTTACGAGCTAGGGCAGGATGAGATGCTAAGATCAAAGCAAGGGAGATTAATGTGGCTACTAGAAGCTTGGTGATGAGACTCATTTTTTTCATCTTTCTGATCGAAAGAGGCAGATAGCTAGAGATCGAGTTTGGGAGGTTGAGCTTGATGGAAATGGAACGTGGGGAGTGTGGTATTTATAAAGAGAAGCTTGTAGCAGTTGTTAGTTAAGATGGTTTTAAAGTTATGTAAAAAAAAAAAAAATGTGGTGGGAACGAAATGGAAGGAAGAACATGCATAATGTAAGGGAATTGTTGGACTTTTGTGTCCATTTGGAGAAAATGCCACACATTTCATGATAAGATGTTAACTTACAACTCAACTCCAAAATCTAGTTTTGGGATCTAGTCGATCGTAATCTTTATTGGGTTGGAATGTCCGGCCGGGTTGTAAAGAAGTGTTTCTGAGTTTAAAATGTCCGGTCCTCATTGTTCCCTTTCTTTGTTGGTTTGGAAGGTACTAGTGCAGAGTGTGGTTGCCTCATGTTTTCTACTGCATTAGTCCAATTTCATTTGTTGGTTCGTTCTTTGTTTCTTTCTTTCTGAAACTTGGGTTTTTCAAGTCCCGTGATAATGCAGCATAGTAAAGAACTCGATTGAGATGATATATATAAGGTCCCAGTACGAGTTTAATTAATAGTGATTCACTGAGATCACGGCCGTCCAAAACATCACTTCTGCAATGCCAAAATTTCACAGAAGTTTGAAGAATTCGCAGTGATGGAGTCATGCTTCTAATAGTACAAGGTCATGTGAGTTCATGTCACTATCCACCACCGAATAAGTCAGGCATTTAAGCAACATCAAATGCTTCTACTTACTTAATCCGGTTAAATTAATTGGTTACGTACTGAATCGACATGTCGAAGATCTCGACAATTTGTTTGGCACTACATTTCACGGGTCCGGCAAATGTATTTGACACAGGTTGTTTGTGCTTGTTTATATATGTAGCTCATCTTTGTGGCCGTTTGGGAAATACCCGAAACCAAAAACAAAACAGAAAACCGTAAAGAGGAACTCCAGCAGTACTATCAAACAGTTTCAGAATTAGGTTTATGGCACTTAAATCCAGATTTCAAGAAGACACAATAACTCTCCCAAATTTTCTGTAGGTATAGAACAATGGTAACTAAAGAAAGTAAGAAATAAGAAATAGGAGAAGATTTTTCAGTTAAAGTAATAAGTTCAAGCATATTTCAAAACATAGATACGAATCATGGAAGGTAGTAGTAATTCAAAATCACATGATCACTTTGCAAGTAGAGCAAATTTGGGACGTGATATCTAATCAACGCCCAACTTTTGTGCAACCACACCTGGATTTCTCTACCATTTGTATAATGATCAATGATGGAGTTGGAGAAAAAAAATTGATGGAAAGCGATGTGCGTTATCAGCGGGCAATTTTCACGGAGCAAACTGACAGCAAAACCGGCCGGAAATTTCAACCCTTTTTTACATCCGTCATGATGATAACTTGCATGTTACAGATCGAAGACTAATGCATGCAGAGAGATAGATTCACAGATATATAGAATTGCCTCTCCCTCAATTCATACATATAAAGTTGGCTCTAAATTAAAAATATGACCATGAACAATTGTCTCTAAGGAGAGAGAGGTCATTTTGGCCATAGCTCATAAGGTCATTCAAAAACTTTCTCAAGCGAGCCAATTCGACTTCTTCGATGTTTCTAATTTGCTTTTTAACCAGATATAAAGAAGCTGATCGAAGCAGTTTGCGCGCAGGTGAAAACTATGTTGAATACCGTAAGTCTAACCACACCCTGTTAAGTAATTCAACAATGTACTAGGGAAGCAATAATAAAATAAATTAACGCACGTAAGCCGCCAATCGCACACATATGAATATAGTAGAAGAAGGTCAGTAAAAGCTCATGTCAATCGCACACATACACAAGTGAATCACTTTTCGAGGAACTACTTAATTATAGATTACCTTAACTCCTTAAGTGACATATATTGCCATATATATATATATGGAGTAAATACTTGTGACACCCTGTAGTTTACACCTAAAATCAGTTTTGTCCCTCACTTTTTTTTTTAAACTGGTATACCCCTACACTTTGAATTCTCGACTGATTTGCCCTTTTTCTAACTGATTATGACTGTGAATAGGGGTATACCAGTTTAAAAAAAGGGTAAATCTGTCGAGAATTCAAAGTATAGGGGTATACCAGTTTAAAAAAAAAAGTGAGGGACAAAACTGATTTTAGGTGTAAACTACAAGGTGTCACAAGCATTTACTCCTATATATATATATATATATATATATATATATATGATGAAATGCAATTCTTTTTATAGCAAATCACAAATAAATTTTCTAAAATGATTTGAAACATAAATAAATCTACTTGTGTTGTTGTTAAACAAATAAGCACAGTTTTTAACAATTAAGGACAATATTTTCTCTACATGATATGTGTCATGATTTAATTTACCAAACTAATCCTACACTAATTAAATATACTTTTAGAAGAGAAAAGTCTCTGCTTTTGAGATTTTTCAGTAAATGGAATACAGTAACAGATTTTCAATATAGTGTAGTAGCAGTTAATTTCAGTAGAAGTAGTAGCAGAGATTAACATCTCAGTAAAAGTTATAGCAGGTGTTAACTTCTCTGTAATAGTAGCAGTTAATTCCAGTAGAAGTAGTAGCAGGGGCTAACATCTCGTTAGTAATAGCAGTAAATTCTAATAGAAATAGTAACAGGGGTTAACATAACAACAACACAGTAGCAACACACAACAACAACAACACAATATAGTTATACACAGTAGCAGCATGAATCAATAACATGTAAGTAACAACACGAAAAGCACGCAGTAGCAACACACAACAACAACATGACACAGTAGCAACACATAGAAACAACATGAATCAACAACACATAGTAGCAACACACAACAACAACAACACGTAGTAGCAACACACGACAACAACACGTAGTGGTAGCTTGAATCAACAACACGTAGTAACAGCACACAACAACAACAACACAAATTAGTTGTACACAGTAGCAACATGAATCAACAAAACATAGTAGTAGCACACAACAACAACAACAACAACACATAGCAGCAGCATGAAGAGCACACGGTAGCAGCATGAAGAGCACACGGTAACAGCACATAGCAGGAACAAGCAGTAGCAGCAGTAGCAGCATGAATCAACAACACGTAGTAGTAACACACAACAACAACAACACACACTACGAAGAGCACACAGTAGCAGCATGAAGAGCACACAATAGCAGCACATATCAAGAACAAGCAATAGCAACATGAATCAACAACACGTAGTAGTAACACACAACAACAACACACAGTAGCAGCTGTGCAGAACATAGCAGCAACAAGCAATGCAGCACATAGCAGCAACAAGCAGCACAAGGTAGCAGCACAAAGCAGGAACAAACAGTAGCAACATGAATCAACAACACGTAGTAGTAACACATAACAACAACACACAGTAGCAGCATGAAGAGCACACAGTAGCAGCACGAAGAGCACATAGTAGCAACACGAAGAGCTCACAGTAGCAGAACATAGCAAGAACAAGCAGTAGCAACATGAATCAACACGTAGTAGTAGCACACAACAATAGCACATAGCAGCAGCAGTGCAGCAGTGCAGCAGTGCAGCAGTGCAGCACATAGTAGCAACAAACAGGAGCAGCAACAAGCAGTGCAGCACATAGCTGCAATAAACAGTTACAGCACATAGCTGCAACAAGCAGTAGTAGCACATAGCGGCAACAAGCAGTAACAACAACACGCAGTAACAGCACACAACAACAACACAAATTAGTTGTACACTGACAGTTAAAAACAGCCGTAAACATGCAGAAATTAAAGAAATTGATCCAAATTTACAATCAAGATTGAAAATTGAAACGCATACGTATACCAATTAAGACATAGAGATGAAGAAACTAGCTTAAATTCTAGCTCATTCTGATCACTTAAACAAAAATTGGATTTCAAATTTGGAGAACATGAAGAGAAGTATATATGTAGATTGCCTAGGGAAAGTGAAGTAGAAGACCCAAAGCGTAGTTGGGGACCCAAAGCATCTAGGTGTGCTTCTCGATCACTACGTCACAAAACGCTTCAGACGACAGACATTCACTGTCGTCTGATAGCGTAAAAATATGTAGCGTAAGTGGTTGCCGTCTCTATACAACTCAGACGACGGATAAAAACCGTGGACTATCATGCACTTAGACGACATATGAACTTAAAGGGTGTGTCGTCTGAGTTACTCAAAATTAAAGGATCGAGGATATTCTGTCGTCTATTTTAGAATTACACTACAGAACAATGTTGTTGATGTTGCACTGTAACTACAGATTAATGTACTTGAAATGTGCAAACACTACATATATATGTCGTTGAATACTGTATAGGGACCACAAAGATACATCACTTTCTGTAGTATGAAGTTGTTTGTTATGACACATTTATGTCGTCTCTTGTTACATTAGACTGCAGATTTTTGATTTCATTTGAACAATATGTAGTCTGAGGTGGTTTTCAACAACAATTTTCTATCGTCTGAAAGAATTCTAGTCACCATATACTAGGAGACATATGTTGTTCATAGAGAAGTGATACTACATTAAATTGATTGATATAGCAAGAACATCTAATGAGAAAACATCAAAATCATAAGATTTTAATATATATCATCAAAACCAAAAGGCTTGAATCTCAGTACATACATTACAAAGCAAAACTAGACTATTTCTAACAAAAAAGTAACAACTTAAAACTAATATAACAACGAGAGAGCTTCACCTGTCTTATCCCTTGTCAGCTCCCTTTGCTGACAAAACTGATTTCATATCAACCCATATGCTAGAGCTGTCTGACATGGTTAACCAAGACAAAGATGAAATTAGTAGAGGCAGATATAGGTATGACTCCAAAACTATAAAATGACACTGCATTTTACATAAGGATGATAGGAAACAAAATTGCAATTATAAAAATTCACACATCAATAAAGCATCCATCATGCCAATCTCCTGTGATCTAAAATCCACATTCTTAATGTAGTATATGCTAAAGATGACATACATCTGCAATGTGAGAAAAATTCTATAATGATACCCTAAAACCAACTTAATATTCTTTAGATCAAGCTGAAATTATATCCAGTTGCATTGGAAATTATAACATAAATATCTTGTCAGTATATACATCTGGTACAAATTAACAGACTTTGTGGTTACCTGTAAAAGAGCAGGCTTATGCACTCAAATAGAAGCATGCACAAGAGCATGCAGAAAGGTATAAATAAGGTACATCAAAACAATGTACTAATAACCAACACACTGAAAACAGGCACAAGGCTGACATGAACTAAGCAAAAATTATCAGCTCCTAATATCAAAATTATAAACAAAGAGTCAAGTGAGTAACTAGAGATCAGAATCAGTTAATTAATAGTCACGATATAAGGATGTGAAGTTGGTATTGAATATGCTTATTACCTACATGATATGAGAACTGTCCTAATGCCTTCAATAAACGACATGATTCAGTATCATGGTTATCACCTAATCAAATCCTAGAAAGCTGTTAGTAATCTGAACTAAGCCATTAAAACAACTCAAATCAATCTGCAATATTTATCTACATAAAGTTCCATCCAACTCTATGACACAAACATTAGCATGGCCTGAATTTCCATCAAATAGTATATATTGTAATGCCTCAAAAGATAACGTCACAGCGCCCTGCATCTTAAGAAGCTTAAGCATCATCAAGTAATACTTAAACAACTTAATATGCCCAAGGCCTTTAAAGGATTAAGATGTGAAGTATACGACACAACATAATGGAAACTACTAGAGACATAGACCAGTTCATCCTGATAGCAAACATAACTAGTTAAACTATTTCAAACATATTTACAACCCCTTTTGAGTTTAATACTCAGAAGCAAAAGAGTCCAACTTTATTACAACACAAGATTATAACTTAGTATAAAGCTAAGGCTGGTCACAGGGAAATTTAGATAAACATAGTTATAACATACATCTGTACTGATGGTACCATATTAGTCAAGACTAATGTAGGTACCAAACACCAAAAATGAGCCTTTGATGTCATATATACAACTAACTGATGTTAGTTTCCAAAGGCTAAATTATAAAGACAAGTAGACTATATATATAGCAAAAGACCTCAGAACACCATAACAGGAACTAGACCTCAAAAGGAGTTGACAAGCTGCAAAATGCCAAGGCCACTACTGTAGTTCCACTGCTTCTATTCAGTCTCGTGCACAGTACCTGAAAAAGTAGGGTGAGCATCACTCACGTTCATATGCTCAGTAGGAAGTAACGCTAGCTATGTTTGAAAAATATGGGAGTTTAGTTTTAATAAAACTAAAAACCATCAGAAGCATCAATAGAGATTTGTTATGAGAAATTTCAGTGAAACACATGCTCAGGGTACCCATTTTCTAAATACTGATGACCGGTCTTAATGCCAACTACTTGCTGAAATAAACATTGCTGCAATAATTAATTAAACCACAAGCAAGAAGTAGAAAGAGTGGCCGTTTACGCCATACCATGTAGGAGTGACGCCACACCTCAAAGGATGTTAGACGTCCTCCAGTCCGTATAGCCCCTCCGGAGGTTTAGGGGATCGAAACCCAAGGTAGTCATTTTGCTCCCTTCACTCTCAAGTCATCACATAAAATTTCAATGCAATATGATGCGTAAAACTATGAAAAGCATTTTACAAAAATTACTAACTAGTGAAGACCCCCTACCTGGAATCTCTTATGTACAACTCTCAGCAAGTACATCTTGACCACTCACTTCACTTACTCCACTTGAGCCTTCAATCCTATATGAAAAGTAGCAATTTACTATCAGTCCTAGCCTAACTTTTCTCTTAAAACTGTGCAGTGAGTAGAGTTACCATGTGTGGGCTTATTCCAAAAAGAAAACATTGATAAGAACACACAAAGATAATACTTGTTAAGAACGTAACCTATCTTGCCTCTCCAGAACTTAAAGTTAAGTTGAAAGCATAAAATTTATACTTAAATAATCTTGTTAAAGATCAGTGAAAGAAAGAAGAGAGTAAAGGATCCCAAATCCATTGTTTTGTAACGATAGGTTGCAAATCTGAAAAACTTTTCAGGAACAGGAAGTAAGAAAGAAAAATTCACCAACAATTGATCGTTCAATATTTTCAAGTGAAAATCTCCAGAATTAAAGTAGACAAGCAAAGCTAAAATTTGGCAAAATTTCAAGTTAAACGGAGTCCAAATGCATCATCAAACAAAGATCCAAAGTGACTGAAAATACAGTTTCTGCATAAATCCTGCAGCACTGTGCAAACTTTGAAATAGCACAAGTTTCTCATATCAACTCCGTTTTGTATGAAACCAAGTCTAAAACGATCATTGAAGAGTCTATTTTTAACTTTTAAGAACTGAGATTAAAACAAGTAGGATAGGTATTTCGAAAATCATGGAAAAGCCCACTGGTTCAGCTGTGTCTGTGAGGCATTTTATCAAACATGTGGTGTGCACTATGTGAAACCCAATCTAATTCAGTTCTAGGCATGTGTATAGAGTTACCAAACCTATCAAATAGTCAAAAGTGCATCCCAACAACAACCTTAAACACAACTTGATAGAAAACTTGATAACTGGAAGAACATAATACCAAAAGGAATTGAGTTCTGATGTTATGCAAAATAAGGAGCAGCTCAGCAATTTGAAGGTCCAAAATCCTCTAATTTCTCTATCAAAGTATGGTCAATTTCCTAAATGAAAAGGCATTAGATACCTGAGGATTCAAGGCATGGAATCTTTCATTTCATGATAGGATGACATCGTCTTTGATGGTACCAAACAAAGGCTCCTCACATACAAACTGCAACATCCCATCTTCACCAAACACAGGCCTTCATATCTACCGATCATGATTGTTATATGTTCAAACCAAGATCAAAAATTGAAGATAGAAAAAGATGCGACTTCTATTGGAGAAGGAGTTCGTAGTTGGAGGAAGAAGAAAGGAGAAAGGAGAATGTGGTTGTAGTTTGATGAAAACCAAATCTTCAATCTTTCTCTATCAATTCCCATATGCAAAACTCAATTATTCAAACCCCCAAATCAAACCCTGAAACCCAAAGTAAACCCAAACTAGCATCGATTTGCAAGGAGGAACAATTCGTAAACCAAACAACCCAAATCGAAAACCAACAAAACAATTCGAAAACCCAAATCGAATACCAAAAACCCCCAATTCGAAAACCCTAGATCCCAAAAAAATCCTCATCGATTGATAAAGAGGCTTACCAGATAGTCACTTGGAGTTGCAACTAAACAAAAAACCTTTTCTGACGACCTTTCTCTGAGAAAGCCAAGAAGGTGAGAAGGAGAGCTCCTGAATCAGAGGATTTACTGGTCAATGAGAGCTTCGAATCGCAGTTTTGAGAAATAGATCTCGGTTTCATTGCGAAGAGGGAAATAGAGAGAGGGGAAAGTGTTCCTCGCGTTTTGAGAACTCTGTTTTCACTACCAGAAGAAAGACTTTAGCCGACGAAAAAAAAAAACCAGGCCGACAAAGCATTTTTTTCTTCGGCTAAAGTGGACTTTAGCCGACGAAATTTTATTTTGTCGGCTAAGTTAAATTTTCGTCGGCTATGAAGTCCACTTTAGCCGACGAAATTTTCTTTCGTCAGCTATGGTAAACTTTAGCCGACGAAAAAAACTTTCGTCGGTTAAAGTTCACAAACTATGGCCGACGAAATATTTAAAAGTTTAGCCGACGAAATTAATAGTCGTCGGCTAAAGTGCTTTATATTTGCGGATCTGGACAGTACGTAGCAGCTCATCTGGAAAAAAAAAACGGGAGAAGAAAAAAGGGGAGAAAAAGTTTGGGTGTTGTCGAAATCTGTCCATAATCAGTTTGTGGAGCCATATAGGTACGTATATGTATATATATGTTGATTAATTGAGTTTTATTTGAGTTGATCGATTTTAAGTGTGATTAATTGAGTTTATTGATTTTGATTGTGATTGAGTTGATTAATTTTGAGTACGTTGGATGTATATATATATATATATATGTTGATCTATTTGGTTGATGATTTGAATTGATAATATATATGAATTAATTTGTTGTTAATAAATAGTAGATATATATATATATATGTTAATTAATTTATAATATTATTGTGTTGATATGCATGGTATGAAGTTGTTGATGATATATATGAGTTCATGATGATTTTGTGATGATGTTGATATATGATTTTGATTGTGATCGAGTTAATTGATTTTGAGTACGTATGTTGGATGTATATATATACATATATGTTGATCGATTTGGTTGATGATTTGATATATAATATATATGAAGTTGTTTATAATTAAGTAGTAGATATATATATATATGTTAAGTAATTTATAATATTGTGTTGATGGTATATACCACAATGATGATTTTGTGATGATGTATATATATATATATATATATGCATGTATAATATTGTTCTGTAATTATTAAGTATATATATATGTGTGTGTGTGTTAATTAATTTGTTATTAATTAGTTGTAGTACGTAAAATATATACTAAAGGAATTAAGATTTTATATATGGCATGAAATTTCATTAATAATTAGCTAGCAGCGTTATAAATATATATATATATATATTTTGTTATATTTTCAGGATATTGATAAGAGTTGGATTTCGCTTCCAAAATGGGACAAAAGATACGGTGCAGGAGTTATGAGTTTTATAGAATATACGCTGGCTAATGCTAACGGGAATACAATTTTCTATTGCCCGTGCACGAAATGTCAGTGTCGCAGCGATATGCATCGATTTCACATGGCAGCACCTGAGGAGTAACGGGTTTTGGGAGAAGTACAGATGTTGGTTATATCACGGTGAAACATCATCAGGGGGTCCACATGATCATGGCCAATTTTCTGAGACGGGCAGTATTAGTACATCCAACGATCCAACAACGGCATTCATCAACGACATGTTTCCTTATGAGAGCGGTGTATGCGCTCAAGGACAGTATATGCCTGACCCAGTGCAGCCCTTCCCTAGAGCTGTGAACACTGCTGGTATTGAAATGTACAACAAACTGCTTGCTTTCCAACAGACCCCTGTGTATCCCGGTTGTCAAAAGACCGTTCTTGAAAGTGTGATGGACGTAATGAAGATTAAAGTTGAGACAAAATCGACCGTGAAGGCTGTTGATGAGTATCTACAGTACATTGCTTCGATGCTGCCCAACGGTCATCGTCTTCCTACCACTCATCGTAAGGTCCGATGTATCCTGAAAGATCTTGGGTTTTCCTACATCAAAATCCATGCATGAAGATATGACTGCGTTCTCTTTTGGGGTAAAGATCCAGAAGGGAATGACCTTGGTGGCCTAGACGCATGTTCGGTATGTCACACTGACAGATATAAGCTGACTCCTGCAGGCAACAGGAAACCTGTAAAGGTACTTCGGTATTTCCCTTTGAGGGATAGGTTGGAGCGGTTGTACATGTCTTCACACACGGCTGAAGCTATGAGATGGCACGCTGATAGGGAATTGCATGACGAAAATACCCTTATACACCCTTCTGACGGGGAGGCTTGGAAGCAAATAGACAGGGAGTTTCCTCATTTTGAGACAGAGGTCCGAAATGTGAGGCTCGGGCTCTCATCCGACGGGTTCAACCCTTTTGGTAACATGAGTCTTCAATGTGAGTCATGACTGTCATATCCTGCTACAACGTCTCTTCCCTGTTTTCATTCAACCGTTCCTTCCCCGTCAGGTGGTGGAGCCGTTAGTAGCGTTGGCAAGTTTTTCCAGAAGTTATGCACACGGGAAGTGAAAAAATCTAACCTCCGGGAAATGCAAGAGGACATCATTTATATCATGTGTAAATTTGAGAGGATATTTCCTCCAAATTTTTTTGACATCATGTCTCACCTGATGATCCATCTTCCCGAGCAATTGTTGCTTACCGGTCCAGTACACTACACTTGGATGTATCCCATGGAAAGGTACGTTTTTTACATCTCAATTCTTGAATATATATACATATTCAATAATCATAACATTTTGCAACTTGATTTACAGGCAACTTGGAGACTACAAAGATTATGTGGCTAATAAATCCGCTCCTGAATGATGTATAGCTGAAGCATATATTGCGTACGAGTGCGTCACCTACATGAAGTTGTATTTAGGAGCGTTGAAGGAAACTCCGCAAACCATGCCGGTAGATGTACCGAAGTTCAATCTTTCCATAGTCTCTAGTGATGTTGAAGTGTATGGAATTTTGCCAGACTCCTACAAGTTGCAACCACATGAGCTAGTCATTGCCCACTGGTGGGTATTGATTAACTGTCCAGAAGTTGAATACTGGAAAGACATCCATCTATATTGTCCAGACATTCAAGGTGATCTCGAGTACCACAACAGGGAGTTCGCAGATTATTTTGGCGGCTGGGTACGTAATTTAATTTTTCTGTACGGGTTTATGTTTATTGCATAATTATAAATATTTACAGTTAAGATGGTTGGTTGCAGATGAACCATATTCAATTTGATAGTCACCCAAATTGGTCGCACGAACTAAGACTTCTAGCGATGAAGCCGATAGTCTCAAGAGTTTATCCGATGTGCAAGGTGAATGGCGTGCAATGTATATGCGAACAAAGAGACAGCAGAAGGAGAACACAGAATTCTGGGGTCATGGCACATGGTGGGCAGAATGGAGTTGACTATTACGGTGTTCTCCATTCAGTGGTGGAACTCGTTTATGGGCAAGGCATGACAGTGCACCTCTTCAAGTGTAGATGGTTTGATACGAGCCCGCAGAGCATGAAGACCGATCAGTACGGAATATTATCGATGAACACTGCTACAAGTTCTTACGAAGATGACCCATTCGTTTTTGCCACATCGGTAAAACAAGTGTTTTATCTTGATGACCTTGCTAAGGGTGACGCATGGAAAGTAGTCAACCTTGTGCACCCTCGAAACATTTACCGGGGGGCTACACTTGGAGAGGCCGAAGACGAGGAAGAGGATGTTGCGTATCAAGAGCCCAACGCAATAGGTATTCCTAACTCCTCTACCATTCGCCTTAATAATTTTAAAGCGGGTCGTTCGGTTCGAATTCGTGATGAAGAGCCAAGGCTTGTTGATGTTGATCCAAATCAAGAAACATACGAAGACTCTGGCGATGAGGAAAGACTTATATTACCAGAAATTAATTCTGACACCGAAGAAGACTCATCGAATGATTCCGATTACGAGCCTTAGTTTTAATTTAGAGGACGAAATCCATTCATTTGTATAACTTTTCAAAAACCTTTTTCCTTTATAGTTTACACATGTTGAATTCATATTTCAGTTATTTTTTATGAATTTTGGTAATACATGATGAACAGGTTTTTTTTAATGTATGGTTTACTAATATCGTCTGTTTTTTTAATGTATTTTTTTACTTTAGCCGACGAAAAACATTATAATTCGTCGGCTAAGATGGTTTTTGCCGACGAATTACCTAATATTTCGTCGGCTATTCCGGTATTTTTAATTTTTTAATTGCATACTATAGCCGACGAAAAAAGCCATAATTCGTCGGCCATAGTGTTTTAGCCGACGAAAAAAACCTTAATTTCGTCGGCCATAGTTGTTTTTTATTTTTTTTATTACACACTTTAGCCGATGAAATACACTGTCATTCGTCGGCTAAGATGGTTTTTGCCGACGAATAACCTAATATTTCGTCGGCTATTGTTATTTTTTAATTTTTTAATTACATACTATAGCCGACGAATACGTTAGGGTATTCGTCGACTAAACCCTAAAATTTTTCTATTACCTACTATAGCCCTATATTCGGTGGTTATTTTGCGTAAAAGTTTTATACGACTTGTTGCTTGTCATCGGTTTAAAACTATTTTCAGTTGGAGGTCCGGCCAAAATATGTAATTTAGACGGTCGAACGACCTTTTCCGTGCGTTTAGGGGTTTGACTTACGAGATTGACCGTCCGGATCGAGCCCTTATTCTTTTCGGATCAAGTTGAATTTTTTCCCATACATGTATTTTATCATGATGGTCAGATCTGACGACTGGATTTCTGTTTCTGAATTTTGATCATCACAATCACAACATGCGTACTAATGTTGTATAACTTGTTTACCAAATGTTACGTAAATGTTCCGTTTCAAAAACAAACTATACGTAGAACCTTCAAACGTAAAAAAGTCGTGAAATAAGACTTGACCAGAATGGTGAAATACGTATACGGTTGAAAAATTACAGTATTCCAGTCATGTCTCGGTGCCGATAGTTGCGGTCAATGCAATTTCAATTCTTTCACCCTATGGGTAGCCCTACGTTCAGTGGTTATTTTACATAAAATTTTTATACGACTTATTGTGTCTCATCGTTTTGAAAATATTTTCAGTTGAAGGTCCGGCCAAAATACGAAATTTAGATGGTCGAAAGACCTTTTCCGTGCGTTTAGGGGTTTGACTTACGGGATTGACCGTCCGGATCGAGCACTTAACCTTGTCAGATCAAGTTGAATTTTTTCCCATACATGTATTTTATCATGATGGTCAGATCTGACCGTCGGATTTGTGTTTCTCAAGTTTGATCATCACAATCACAACATGCCAAATGTATAAAGGTTTAGCCGACGAATTTCAAAGGTTTAGCCGACGAATTTCAAAGGTTTAGCCGACGAGTTTCAAAGGTTTAGCCGACGAATTTCAAAGGTTTAACCGACGAATTTATAAAGTTTAGCCGACGAATTTCAAAGTTTTAGCCGACGAGTTTAGAAGGTTTAGCCGACGAATTGGTGTATAGCCGACGAAATTTGTATCTTTAGCCGACGAATAAATTATTTCATCGGCTAAAGTTTTCGGGTTTAACTGCGAAACCTAGCCGCCTCCCTCATTTCCGACATTTTTCCATCCTCCCTCCTCCCTCCCGGTTTCCTCCCTCCTCCTTCTCCCTCTCCCGGCCGGCCGGTCTCCTCCCTCGCTCCTCCCTCCCTCTCGGTCTCCTCCGCCTCCTCCCTCCCTCCCTCCCTGAAGTATCCCTCCGATCTCCCCCGTCTCTGACTCCTCCGGTCTCCTCCCACCTCCCCCGATCTCCCGGTCTCTAAGGTTTAATTTGTGTTAATTTAATTTATGTTAATTTAATTTTTGTTAATTTAATTTGTGTTAATTTAATTTGTGTTAATTTAATTTTTGTTACTTTAATTTGTGTTAATTAAATTTTTGTTAATTTAATTTTTGTTAATTTAATTATGTGTTAATTTAATTATGTTAGTTTATGTGTTTATTTTTGAATATATGTGTTAATTTATTTTTGATTTCGAATTTAGTTTTATGATATGTTAGTTAATTTATGATGATGTTGATATATATAATATTATTATGTAATTATTAATTAAGTATATCTATATATATATATATATATTGGTATGAAGTTATTTTTGATTTCGAATTTACTTTTATGATATGTTAATTAAGTATATCTATATATATTGTTATGTAATTATTAATTATGTATATTTATTTATTAAATAAGTATAATTTAAACATGTATAATTTTTTATACAATAAAGACAAAATAATCTAAAGCCTTAGATTAATATTTTAAATAGGATGAACGGCTTTGTTCGATCGAAGAAGAGTCCAAAGGGCCAAAGGTCCGAATCGTCTGAGGGAACCTCTAGCAACCCTCAAACGACGTTTCAGGGCCACATGACAGCCAGGCGTGCGAGTCTTCTGGAGACGGCGCCGGAGGTGCCCCTTTCATCGAGGCAGGCGGCCTTCCCTCGTTCCTCGAGGCCCTTGTGGCCTCAGACCCAGACGGAGGTGTCTGCACCCCGTATGCCCGAGATACACCCGGCGCCCACTCCGGGTCCTACTTCTTCCGATAGTGGGTCATCTGGGGTACAGATGTCGCCGCCTCATCTGTTTCTTCCGCGGATGATACCGGCGTTACCTGTAGTCGATGGCTCAGGGACGCCGATATATCCACTGCCCCCGTCAGTGGCTCCATCAGTGGCGTACTGATTCGTGCCTTTTGATACGCCTCTTATTTCTGGGAGGGTATCATCATCGGCGACAGAGCCGGAATCAGTCACGAGCTCCTCAGGTAATCAGTGATGCATGATTACTTATAAAGGGTCATATATATTTTAATAATCAATTTGGCCGAATCATGTGATAGGCACAAAGAAGAAGAGAGCCCCCGTCACAGGGAAGGCCCTCGAGAAGATGGTGGATACCGTGGGGAGGATCGTCATCGATACTGACGGGGATGGCCACGTAGTATCGGGCAGGAAGTCGAGGACGTACTCCGGCCGTGTGGGAGCTCTCATTAGGGATAGAGTCCCTATGTTGTGGTCTGACTGGGGCGAGGTCCCGCAGGAGGTTAAGGACATGGTCCACAACGCGATGTCGGTGAGTTTACAAAATAATGTTATGTATCAAATTGTTGATTTCTCGAAAAGCTAAACTAATAAACGGTTAAATGCAGGTGTGGTTTGAGGTTCCCGAGCACCTGATGGACAGCTGGGCCGACGTTGTGCATGGGGGAAGATACGTTGGGAAGTTAATGAAAAACAAAATTGTATGTGATATTAATAATATTTCTAATATTTTTGTTGTATCTGTAGGTACAAGGAGTGGAAGAACGAGCTGCGGACCCATTGGACTACGAATGGGAAAGCACGTTCTGGTACCCCTGCTAAGTTCCAGTACAGGGAGCACGAGTGGCGTTGGCTTCTGACATCAGAATTCAACAACCCTCGTAAACAAGTATTTAAATAAATTAGTTAGTTAATTTAAAATTAAGTACATGCGTTCTAAAATATTTTACTAATAGTTTACTTTTTTCTTTGAAGGCGGTTTCCCGGGTGAACGCTCAGAACCGGCAACGCAACACAAGGAACCATCATGCCAGTTCTAGACCGTTCGCTGTCTTCATGGACGAGGCGGCCAGGGAACATCCAGAAGTCAACCCGTACGTCTATACATACGAGAAGGCATATCCTGACTCACAGGAGGATATTGTAAATCACCTTACGTTTTTAAATTTTTAAATTTATGTAAAAATTTTAATTAATAATTTTTTTCCTATCCATATAGGCGAGGGTGAGGGAGGCTAGTGACAAGGTCATGAGTACCGTAGTGAGGGAGACATGGCCGGACACACAGGAGGAAGAGATGTCCCAAGCCATGTCCCGGATCGACACTTCGGATCCAACGATTGGGGCGAGGATCATGGGCACAGCCTTCCCACCGAGAGCAAATAACTTCTACTGTCGGGGTCTAGGAAAGAGAGGCGAGGGGGTCCTGAAGACCACTCCAGGATTTCAACGAAAGGCAGCCTCGACCAGCAGCAGGACCACGTCCACGATCAACAGGACGACTCAGCTAGAGTCAGAAGTTCAGAGACTACGAGAACAACAAGCTGCTCAGGCTGCCTCGCAGGCAGCCTATATTGCCTCACAGGCAGCCTTTAATGCCGCGCAGGCAGCCTATGTTGCCAAGATACATGCCATCCAGCAGGCCCAGCAGCAACAGATGTTCCAGTACATGCAAGACTTTGCAGCTGCCCAGATTCACGGATTTCCGCCTCCGCCCATGCCTCCGCCCATGACGCTACCCCAGCCGCCGCAACCTCCGCAGCAGCCCCCAGAAGAGGACTTTAATTTAGACGATATAGAATTTATGTAGTTGATATATACTTTTATGTACTTGATACTTTTATGTAGTTGATATATACTTTTATGTGTTTGTTGTTGGTTATATGGAATTGTTTTGGTGTATTTTGCAGCTTGCTTGGAATGGTAATTCAGAAATTTCAGGGTTTTTTTTTACTGGAATGGACTTATAGCCGACGAAAAAAGCCTTAATTCGTCGGCTAAAGGTTTTTTTTAAAAAAATAAGTTTTAGCCGACGAATTAAAGCATATTTCGTCGGCTAAATCCCTATAAAGCCGACGAAATATACTATATTTCGTCGGCCATAGTTGTTTTATATTTTTTTATTACAACCTTTAGCCGACGAATATTTTAAATTATTCGTCGGCTAAAGTTTGGAAGATAACCGACGACACAAAATGTCGTCGGCTAAGGTATGGACTATAGCCGACAAAGAAATTCGTCGGCTAAAGTATGACTATAGCTGACGACATTATTTCGTCAGCTATAGTCTGGACTATAGCAGACGACATTATTTCGTCGGCTATAGTCCATACCTTAGCCGACGACATTATGTCGTCGGCTAAAGTTTGGACTATAGCAGACGACATTATTTCGTCGGCTATAGTCATACTTTAGCCGATGAAACTTTTTGTGTCGTTGGCTAAAGTCATCACAGACGACCCTTTCCCGACGACACTATAGCCGACGAAGGTTCGTCAGCTAAGAGCTTCGCCGACGAACTTTTTTAATAGGCCAACGGAAATTTTTCGTCGGCTAAAGTACTTGTCCTGGTAGTGTTTGAGAGCTAGGTTTTGAGTTTCGCTAGTGTCAAACGCGCGGCCTTAAAGGTAGGTCAATTTGAGTTGTCTTTGTTTTCCAAAGCATTTAGACGACATAAAAATGTAGTCTTAAGTATGACTGTTATATTTTTTCAACTGAAATTGTGCTGTTTGTAGACAACAGTTTTCTGTCGTTTGAGTTTTTTAACTTGCAAAAAAATTACAACACCTTCAAATTCATGAGTTTTCACCATTTTCACACGACACAAGTTTAATTTTATGTCGTCTATGCTCATTGAAATGTTTCAGACGACAGAATCAAAAAATTATGTCGTTTGAAACCTGTCGTCTATAGACTATTGTGACGTAGTGCATGTAGGTATCAGGTCGGAGCAAGATATGCTCCAACTGGCTCTTCTTCTGGTACATTTTCTCGATCGTCTTGCCGTCTATCACCGCCGTCGTGTTGGCGTTGCTGCTGCTCTGCAGTGGACGCTTCTCCACCACCATGGTTTAGAGACCGAAATGATGCGTTTTGGGGTCAGAGAGGAGAGAGAGAAATGAAATTGAATGTTAGAGAGAGAGAAAGTGTGTGACATGGTCTGTAATTTTGTTGAAATTATAAGTATTATAATCATTATGCATTTAAAATTTAAATTAGACTTGATGTTGTATTATTTTGAGTTTGGGCTTCCGTCCTTATTTATATAAATATTTTAGAATATAGGTTTTCTGTGTTTTACAACTGTTTATAATATTGAGATGTCATTTTCTCATTCTTTTATATATGTTCTTTTCTTTTCTTAATATGAAAATTCTGTTTCTTTTTACTTTCTCAATATTATTTTTTAAATTATTTCTATATTTTTTTATATTCATTTTTACTTCTTCTTTTTTTCCTAATCTGCTTCGACGTATACTTAACCCAGGTTGTATATTTATCTCCCACCTCTCAGCTCCTCTTCTATTGATCAACTCCTTCTCTATCTGATTTCGGTTTCGTCAAAACAATCGTTACAAGAGCTCTGCCCAATTTAAAGGTGGTTAGTTTTTTCTTTCCTGAGTATGAAATACGAATAACATGTTGTATTTGAAATTAGGGTTCGGGGAAATGGATTTGAATTAGGGTTTATCATGTTTATCGTGTTCTTCTTCAATCCTGAGTTGGACCCGCCCTCAGCATCCAATATTTTAGATTCAGAAAGACATCTGATGGTTCTACTGATTTATACCACACTTTACCCAAATTCATAGTGATGTGTACTTGGTCAATTATTGACCAAAGAAATTATGTCTAACCCCCTTAAATGTAGATGTAATAGTGGAAACCAAAACATCTCAATTTTTTATGGATCTAGATCTGACCATAATTTTTCTTGCTGAACTAAATTTCTTGGCTATATATTGGATGTTTGCCTGGGCCAAAATTCTTCGAGGATTGGTGTAGCCATAACTTTATTTTCTTTGAGGAGTGTGGATCGACTGCATATATAAGATCTCATCTATCATTGTTCAATAGGTTGAATCAACTAGTTTTTCAAAATGGTATGTATAACTTGTATCCCTGTTCGGTTTTTTGTTTTGCTTGAATTAGTTCAAGCCCTAAGATACCTCATGGCACAGGTCCAAACAACATTTGGTTTACAATATTTCCATTTGGTTTTCAAATTCGCTGATTATTGTTAAGATATGATCGACCTGATTATTGTTAAAATTGCAGCTCGACACAATACGAATTCCAGTTATGCCCTCTTCACCTTTGCAAACAACCACTGAATCTCACAACCACAGGTAATTAATTTAGGTACTGATAAATAAGCTAGCTAGCATAGCCCCATATGGTGGCCTTCCTTAGCAAGAATGCCACTTTCTTGTATTTCAAATTTTTTTTCAGTGACTATAGATTTCTTTCTATCTGAAATGCAGCCTGAAAAACGGTGAACAGTATGCTGAAGGCATTAACTGGGATGATCTTGGGTTTGGACTGATTCCAATCGATTACATGTACACCATGAAATGCTCCAACAGAGAAAACTTTACACAAGGACAACTCACTCCCTTTGGAAAGATTGAGCTCTGTCCATCTGCTGGAATATTAAATTATGCACAGGTAGGTCAGCAATGTACGTTGATTCATTTCTTAATTGGTGCGAGTCCAGTAGTATTTTTCTAATATCATACTGCATTTTAGGGTTAGAATTAGAAACGTCAGAGAACTCACTTATTTGTTGTATGCAGGGACTATACGAAGGTCTTAAGGCAATTAGAACAGAAGATGGTCGTATTTTGTTGTTTCGGACTAAAGAGAATGCTCTGAGAATGAAGATGGGTGCAGAGAGATTGTGCATGCCATCTCCATCTGTTGAGCAATTTGTTGAGGCTGTGATGCAAACTGTCCAAGCCAACAAGCGTTGGGTACTAATTACATTCTAAGTTACATATTTATTATCTATAATTTATGTATTAAGAAATTTGCTACTTTATCAAATGGAGTCCTGTTTTTGCATATCGAATAGATATTGGAACACTGTTTTTAGATCAATTGGATATATATTGAAATGTAAATTTTCTTTGTATAGGTACCACCTCCAGGAAAAGGATCACTGTATGTTAGGCCTTTGCTCATGGCGAGTGGATGTAATCTGGGTTTGGGGCCGGGAAAGGAGTATACATTCGTAATCTATGCTTCTCCAGTTGGTAATTATATCAAGGTACGTATTATGAGTTAACCATTTCAACTTGCTGGACAGTATAAGCTAAATACAAGATGATTATTAGCTATGACTTGCCCGTTGACTAGCTAGGTAGCTTGCTCTTTCTCTCAGTAGTTACAAGCTTGTGGGGTTCAATTGTTATTACAATGTTATCACTTATCTCTATATCAGATATATCTGGTTTTAGGAGTTCTTGTCTTGAACCACTCGGCATCATGCCTGCTTATTTCAGTTCCATTTTGTGAAGGGTGAGTGCATGTGTACTCGAGAAAGGTTATCAGTTTGATATACATTGTCTACATAGCTAACTGACGGTTAGGGATTTTGGGGGTGAGGTTGTTAAACATCCTCTTTATCTTATGGATGAGACTGCAGGCAAATGAGGCTAAAGTGTTAGTTTGATATATATTGTCAACCCAACTCATTACAATATTTGACAGAGAGTTTATTCTGTATATAGGGAAGGACGGCCCTCAATTTGTTTGTTGAACATGTTTACCACAGAGCTGCTCCTGGTGGAACTGGAGGAGTCAAGTCTGTCACCAATTACTCACCTGTAAGCAGGCACATATACATAACTAATTAATCATATGTTATCCTTCTTGGATTTCTAATAGCAACAAATAAGAACTGACAGATGAATTTGCACGAGACAGACAAAAACAAATTTATAAATTTTCTGTACTTATTTTTCTTTAAAGGTTTACCAGCCACTAACGCAAGCAAGGGCCAAGGGGTTTTCTGATATCTTATTCCTAGATTCGGAAACTGGTAAAAATATTGAGGAGATTGCAGCAGCTAACATTTTCATCCTGAAGGTATTGCCAATTCACTCTGTGGCTCATGTATTGTTTAATGAAGTTCTTTATAAATATATATATTACTTGCAGGGTAATGTTCTATCAACTCCAACATTGAAACTAGGAACTATCCTCCCTGGAATAACCCGTAAAAGCATCATTGACATTGCCCGTGATTTTAGTTATCAGGTAATCTAAATTTCCAATGAGCTGAAGTTTAATGTATCAGACATAACATTTGTAGAACAAATTAACTTTCACATCGTGTACTTTCGGCCACTACAGGTGGAGGAGCGTGTGATCCCAGTGGAGGATTTACTTGAAGCTGACGAAGCTTTCTGCACTGGAACTGCGGTGATTGTCAACTCAGTTGGTTCAGTCACTTATCAAGACAAGAGGCAAGTGCAATATACACAGTTGTTCCTAACAACATATATATCAAGTAGCCACAGCGATCGATCATGTGATAGTTACTGGATCAAAACTGCAATCCAATTTCCATTTTCCTGGACATTATTTAGTTTGTAACATGCATATATATTGCAGGGTTGAATATAAAACAGGAGAAGGATCATTATGTCAGAAGCTGTATGAAACACTAATAGGAATCCAAACAGGTCGTCTTGAGGACAAGAATGGATGGACGCTAGAGGTCAATTGAACCCCAGAGAAGTTCGTCATCTTTACTCTAAATTGAAAGTGTACTAGTTCTCTATTGGAATTTCAAACTTGGCTGAATAAATCAAGCTACTTTGGCTTCAAAAGGATTAGAATAAGAAAATGTACCGCACGTTTTCTTCTTAAATTTGAACTTTTCTCTTTTGGTCATATATATGGTTAAACATTAGCTAGGAAGAAGATTTATCTATTGAACCTGGAGTTTATGTCAACCAAAACTGCAAAATGTCATGATTATTGAACATGTATATATATTGAGGAATTTAGGTGTAAAAAACGTACTTTTCCATGAGATACATCCAAGTGTAGTGTACTGGACCGGTAAGCAACAATTGCTCGGGAAGATGGATCATTAGGTGAGGCATGATGTCAAAAAAATTTGGAGGAAATATCCTCTCAAATTTACACATGATATAAATGATGTCATCTTGCATTTCCCGGAGGTCACATCGAGAAACTTCCCGTGTGCATAACTTCTAGAAAAATCTTGCCAACGCTACTAACGGCTCCACCACCTGACGGGGAAGGAACGGTCGAATAAAAACAGGGAAGAGACGTTGTAGCAGGATATGACAGTCATGACTCTTCAACCCGTACATCTTATTGTCCCAGAAGTTCACACACCGGGCTATATTTCCTGCATAGCCTGAAGGATACTTCACACAACTCATCCACCTGAAAATTAGGTTCTTCTGGTCAGGCTTCACGGTGTAAGGAGCTTGAGGCATTTTTTTCTTCCCTTCTTTCAACCACAAATGTCTTCTTATTACGCATTTTTTTAGATCAATGCGTGCCTTAGGACCGTCTTTCGTCTTCCCCTCCAAGTTCAGCACTATGCCCACCACACTGTCACACACATTCTTTTCTATGTGCATCACATCCAGGTAGTGTCTGATCAACAATTTACTCCAGTATGGGAGTTCCCAGAATATGCTCTTATGTGTCCAGAATTTGTACATGTCGGGTCTTTCAGGTATTGCCGCCATAATGTTGGGATGATTGCTGAGCTGCCCAAAATCGTACTCATTAAGCACTGCTAAAATTTCTTCCCCCGTCCATCTTCTGGGAGGCACACCGTGTTCTACGGTCCCATCAAATGTCTTGTCATCGAACTGTCATTCGTGATCATATGGAAGGAAAGCACGGTGACCCAATCTGCACATCTTGTTGCAATGACTGCTGCTCCTCTCATTGCTAAGGCACTCTGGACAAGTCTTGTATCCCCTAACAACGTTGCCCGACAACATCCCACGGGCAGGAAAATCACTGATGGTACCAACAACCATGACATGCATTTGGAACATCTCGTGCGTGTACTTGTCATAAGTGGGATGACCAACGTCCCACAAAAATTTAAGCTCTTCAATCAAAGGTCTCAAATACACATCGAGACACTTCCCCGGATAACCGGGCCCCGGAATCAACAAACTCAACATATTGTATTCCTTCTTCATGCACATCCATGGGGGAAGGTTGTACGGTACCAAAATCACCGGCCATATACTGTATTGAAGACTCATGTTGCCAAAAGGGTTGAACCAGTCGGATGAGAGCCCGAGCCTCACATTTCGGACCTCTGACGCAAAAATGAGGAAACTCCCTATCTATATGCTTCCAAGCCTCCCCGTCAGAAGGGTGTATAAGGGTATCTTCGTCATGCAATTCCCTATCAGCGTGCCATCTCATCGCTTCGGCCGTGTGTGAAGACATGTACAACCGCTCCAACCTATCCATCAAAGGGAAATACCGAAGTACCTTTACAGGTTTCCTGTTGCCTGCAGGAGTCAGCTTATATCTGTCAGTGTGACATACCGAACATGCGTCAAGGCCACCAAGGTCATTCCCTTCTGGATCTTTACCCCAAAAGAGAATGCAGTCATATCTGCATGCATGGATCTTGATGTAGGAAAGCCCAAGATCTTTCAGGATACATCGGACTTTCCGATGAGTGGTAGGAAGATGATGACCGTTGGGCAGCATCGAAGCAGTGCACTGTAGATACTCATCAACAGCCTTCACGGTCGATTTTGTCTCAACTTTAATCTTCATTACGTCCATCACACTTTCAAGAACGGTCTTCTGACAACCGGGGTACACAGGGGTCTGTTGAAAAGCAAGTAGTTTGTTGTACTTTTCAATACCAGCAGTGTTCACAGCTCTAGGGAAGGGCTGCACCGGGTCAGGCATATACTGTCCTTGAGCGCCTACACCGCTCTCATAAGGAAACATGTCGTTGATGAATGCCGTTGTTGGATCGTTGGATGTACTAGTACTGCCCGTCTCAGAAAATTGCCCATGATCATGTGGACCCCCTGATAATGTTTCACCGTGATATAACCAACATCTATACTTCTCCCAAAACCCGTTACTCCTCAGGTGCTGCCATACTTTCTCAATGGGAAATCGATGCATATCGCTGCGACACTGACATTTCGTGCACGGGCAATAGAAAATTGTATTCCCGTTAGCATTAGCCAGCGCATATTCTATAAAACTCATAACTCCTGCACCGTATCTTTTGTCCCATTTTAGAAGCGAAATCCAACTCGTATCCATATCCTGAAAATATAACAATATATATATATATATATATATATATATATATATATTTATAACGCTGCTAGCTAATTATTAATAAAATTTCATGCCATATATAAAATCTCAATTCATTTAGTATATATTCTACGTACTACAACTAATTAATAACAAATTAATTAACACACACTTATATATATACTTAATAATTACAGAACAATATTATACATATATATATATATATATATATCTACATCATCACAAAATCATCATTGTGGTATATATACCATCAACACAATATTATAAATTACTTAACATATATATATATATATACTACTTAATTAATTATAAGCAACTTTATATATATTATATCAAATCATCAACCAAATCGATCAACATATATGTATATATATACATCCAACATACGTACTCAAAATTAATCAATTAACTCGATCACAATCAAAATCATATATCAACATCATCACAAAATCATCATGAACTCATATATATCATCAACAACTTCATACCATATCAACACAATAATATTATAAATTAATATTAATTAACATATATATATCTACTATTTATTAACAACAAATTAATTCATATATATTATCAATTCAAATCATCAACCAAATCGATCAACACACACATATATATATATATACATCAAACGTACTCAAAATTAATCAACTCAATCACAATCAAAATCAATAAACTCAATTAATCACACTTAAAATCGATCAACTCAAATAAAACTCAATTAATCATCATATATATACATATACGTACCTATATATGGCTCCACAAACTGATTATGGACAGATTTCGACAACACCTAAACTTTTTCTCCCCTTTTTTCTTCTCCCGTTTTTTTTCCCGTTTTTTTTTTTCAGATGAGCTGCTGCTGCCCAGATCTGCAAATATAAAGCACTTTAGCCGACGACTATGAATTTCATCGGCTAAACTTTTAAATATTTCGTCGGCCATAGTTTGTGAACTTTAGCAGACGAAATAAATTCTTTAGCTGACGAAAGTTTTTTTCGTCGGCTAAAGTTTGTCATAGCCGACGAAAATTTAAAATAGCCGGCAAAAGAAAATTTCGTCGGCTAAAGTGGACTTCATAGCCGACGAAAATTTATCTTAGTCTTTCGTCGGCAAAACCCCACTTTAGTCGACGAAAAAATGCTTCGTCGGCCAGGTTTTTTTTTTTCGTCGGCTAAAGCCTTTCTTCTGGTAGTGAGCGCTAACATACCTCATGGCACTAGTCCAAATCCTAAACCCTAAACCCAAGATAGTATTTCTATCTACTATTGTTATCTCTGATCGATTATTGTTAGGATAGCTAGGATTGACCTGACTCCAAATTAGATTGCAGATAGACACAATTAGAATTCCAGCTATACCTTCTTCACTTTTGCAAGTAATTAACCACTGAAAATCTCACAACCGCAGGTAATTAATTTAGGTACTGATAAATAAGGTAGCTTGTAAGCTACTTTCGTGTTCTATCCGAAAATGCAGACTGAATACTGATATGAACTATGAAGAGTATGCTGAAGGCATTAACTGGCCGGGATGATCTTGGGTTCTGACTGATCGATTCCAATCGATTACACGTGTACGTCTTTGTATTAGCCCTTAATTTTCTTATGGCTAGTGACTCGAATTTGGGTTTGGGGCCGGGAAAGGAGTATCAATTCCAAATACATGCATGCTTCTCCAGTTGGTTTTTATCACAAGCTAGGTAAGAGTAGACCACTTGAACTTGCAAGTTAATTGTTACCTGTATGCCATGCATGCCAATTGATGACTATCTATTTTGCTCATTCCCTCAGTAGTTACAAGCTTGTGCGGTTCAAGTGTTACTACAACGTACGTGGTTTAAGAAGTTCTTGTGTTTTGAACCATTCGACATCACGCCTTATTTCTCCCTTTTTGTAAAGGGCAGAGTGCATGTGTACTAGAGAGAATGGTTATTAGTTTGCTATACATTGCCTTTGCCTTCATACGTACACAAGCACACACGTAGCCTAAAGGATTTTGGGGTCTGGTCGCGTTAAATCTTAGGGTTTATATAGTGTTTTCTGCATATATATATTGCTTTTATAAATATGAATTTTGATGTACTTGTAGGGTAATTTTCTATCAACTCCAACAATATTATTGAAACTTGGAACTATTGTCCGAGGAACAACCCGCCCGTGATTTTGGTTAACAGGTGATTTAAATGTTTCATTGAGCAACAATATGTACTGTTTGTAAAATTTCCCCAGATGAAGGAGCGTGTGATCCCGGTGGAGAATTTACTTGAATCTGATGAAGCTTTCTACATTGGAACTGCCGTGGTTAATTACCAACTCAATTGGACGTCCCCAGAAGTTGAAACTTGCATGAGTGTACCTACTAGCTCCCTCTTGGAATTTCAAACTTGGCTCTGATAAATTTCGAATTTTCGATCTGTTTGAAATTCTGTTTTGGCTTGAAACGTATAGCCATATGTACCGGCAAGTCTCTTCTGAGATTAGATTGCTCCACTTGATTATATTGCCCTACCAAATATTTAAAGGTGGTCTCCAGTTTGATATCTTGATTTGTTTGTGTGGGCGTTGATGTGCAAAAATTTCCAGTAGTCACATGTTAGTGGGTCAGGGTCATGTGTTGTGTCACCTTCGAAATAATGCACGGATAGAGATGAACATGGTACCCGCAAATCATCGGTCTCATCTGCGTCAAAGCGTCACATATAAAAATATCTTCTCTTTTTTTAGTTATTAAAAATAAATTAAGATTTAATCTTCAATATTTGATTATATACTTTATATGAAAATTTTGTTAGCGTCGTGTCTGTTTCATGGATCCGGATCCTCTCTTAAGTCATTTTCTCTCCTAACCTATCTAAGATTTTCATAAGATATTGACACATGTTCGGGCTTAATCTAATGGTCTATAATGATTGTTTTCTTCTAGATCTTTTTTTAGGAGATAGTTTTCCACTTTTCCCTTACTATTCGTCTCAGTCTTCTTCTTCTTCGAGATTGCCTGCATAAGTTAATCAACAGATCTCTATCACTTTTTGGATCCACTTTTTTAATTTTCAAATCTTTAAGAAGTATAATTATGTTTTGGGCTCTTGTTTATTAGAAATGTGGGGTGGATAGAATCAATTCAAAAGGGTTTGAATTGTGGATTTGTGGATTTTCTTATAACTCATAAAGTAAATTCTTCAAGCAGCTAGGTCTGCTCTCTTGTTTGATCTGTATCTCTTATGCTAACTTGGGAAGCTCGAACAATAAGATGAGATTAAGCTACGTTTAGTCTTTGCTTGGGTTCTCTATAGTATCCATCCAATTCTACTACCTTTGTTGTCTGTGGTTCCCAGAATTTCCACTGTTCTCAAGCTCCATGTTGTTGAGTAATAGAAGCTAATCTATTGAGTAGTAGAAACTAATCTTTACTTTTATTTCCTGGTGCTTTACCATGTAATAGGTCTCAGGCTATTGATATGAAGAAGAAGAAGAGAGAGAGAGAGAGAGAGAGAGAGAGAGAGAGAGAGAGAGAGAGAGAGAGAGAGAGAGAGAGAGAGAGAGAGAGAGAGAGAGAGAGAGAGAGAGAGAGAGAGAGAGAGAGAGAGATGAATACGACAAAAATATAGGGTTTTTCCGTAAAGTCACCAATTTTTATTGTTGTGGAGGTATGTAAACCATCCGATATAAGACTGAACATGTGATGTCATCTCCATAAAAGGTTAGGTAGGTTAGGAGAGAAAAAGGCCTAGGAGAGGATCTGGATCCCTGTTTCATAGCTAGTTACTTATAACAAATGCTGCAACGGAATCAAGTTGCTGTAAGTAAAGAACTAAAAGAAGCATGTGGTAATAATCCGCGCCCCAACGGTAGGATCTGAAGTGTCGATCCTGGACATGGCCTCTGACATGTCATCCTCTACCGTGCCCGGCCATGTGTCGTTCACCATGCCTCTCATGACCTCTTGCTCCGCCTCCCTCACCCTCGCCTAATTGGATATATTATAAAAATATATTAATATACATTTAATAAAATGTAATTAAAATTAAAAATTAGAAAATATAAGGAACTTACAAGATCCTCCTCAGAATGAGGATATGCCCTCTGAAAGGTCCCCACATAGGGGTTCTCCTCTGGCCGCTCTCGCCGCACGTCGTCCATGTTGGCCGAAAACGGCCTCGAACCAGCACGATGGTTGGTTGCACTACCAGAAGAAATGTTATAGCCGACGAAAAAAAAAAAAACCAGGCCGACGAAGCATTTTTTCGTCGGCTATAGTGGGCTTTAGCCGACGAAATTTTCTTTCGTCGGCTAAGGTAAATTTTCGTCGGCTATGATGTCCACTTTAGCCGACGAAATTTTATTTCGCCGGCTATTTTAAATTTTCGTCGGCTATGACAAACTTTAGCCGACGAAAAAAAATTTCGTCGGTTAAAGAATTTATGTCGTCGGCTAAAGTTCACAAACCATGGCCGACGAAATATTTAAAGGTTTAGCCGAAGAAATTCATAGTCGTCGGCTAAAGTTCTTTATATTTGCAGATCTGGGCAGCAGCAGCTCATTTCGAAAAAAACGGAAAAAAAAACGGGAGAAGAAAAAAGGGGAGAAAAAGTTTGGGTGTTGTCAAAATCTGTCCATAATCAGTTTATGGAGCCATATATAGGTACGTATATGTATATATATGTTGATTAATTGAGTTTTATTTGAGTTGATCGATTTTAATTAGTGTGATTAATTGAGTTTATTGATTTTGATTGTGATTGAGTTGATTAATTTTGAGTACGTTGAATGTATATATATATGTGTTGATCGATTTGGTTGATGATTTGAATTGATAATATATATGAATTAATTTATTGTTAATAAATAGTATATATATATATATATGTTAATATTAATTTATAATATTATTGTGTTGATATGGTATGAAGTTGTTGATGATATATATGAGTTCATAATGATAATTTTGTAATTAATTAGTTGTAGTACGTACGTAGAATATATATATACTAAATGAATTGAGATTTTATATATGGCATGAAATTTTATTAATAATTAGCTAGCAGCGTTATAAATATATATATATTTTGTTATATTTTCAGGATATGGATAAGAGTTGGATTTCGCTTCCAAAATGGGACAAAAGATACGGTGCAGGAGTTATAAGTTTTCTAGAATATGCGATGGATAATGCTAACGGGAATACAATTTTCTATTGCCCTTGCACGAAATGTCAGTGTCGCAGCGATATGTATCGATTTCCCATTGACAAAGTATGGCAGCACCTGAGGAGTAACGGGTTTTGGGAGAAGTACACATGTTGATTATATCACGTTGAAACATCATCAGGGGGTCCGCATGATCATGGCCAATTTTCCGAGACGGGCAGTGCTAGTACATCCAACGATCCAACAACGACATTCATCAACGACATGTTTCCTTATGAGAGCGGTGTATGCGCTCAAGGACAATATATGCCTGACCCGGTGCAGCCCTTCCCTAGAGCTGTGAACACTGCTGGTATTGAAAAGTACAACAAACTGCTTGCTTTCCAACAGACCCCTGTGTACCCCGGTTGTCAGAAGACCGTTCTTGAAAGTGTGATGGACGTAATGAGGATTAAAGTTGAGACAAAATCGACCGTGAAGGCTGTTGATGAGTATCTACAGTACACTGCTTCGATGCTGCCCAACGGTCATCGTCTTCCTACCACTCATCGGAAGGTCTGATGTATCCTGAAAGATCTTGGGCTTTCCTACATCAAGATCCATGCATGCAGATATGACTGCGTTCTCTTTTGGGGTAAAGATCCAGAAGGGAATGACCTTGGTGGCCTTGACGCATGTCCGGTATGTCACACTGACAGATATAAGCTGACTCTTGCAGGCAACAGGAAACCTGTAAAGGTACTTCGGTATTTCCCTTTGACGGATAGGTTGGAGCGGTTGTACATGTCTTCACACACGGCCGAAGCGATGAGATGGCACGCTGATAGGGAATTGCATAACGAAGATACCCTTATACACCCTGCTGACGGGGAGGCTTGGAAGCATATAGACAGGGAGTTTCCTCAATTTGCGTCAGAGGTCCGAAATGTGAGGCTCGGGCTCTCATCCGACGGGTTCAACCCTTTTGGGAACATGAGTCTGCAATACAGTATATGGCCGGTGATTTTGGTACCGTACAACCTTCCCCCATGGATGTGCATGAAGAAGGAGTACAATATGTTGAGTTTGTTGATTCCGGGGCCCGGTTATCCGGGGAAGTGTCTCGATGTGTACTTGAGACCTTTGATTGAAGAGCTTAAATTTTTGTGGGACGTTGGTCATCCCACTTATGACAAGTACACGCACGAGATGTTCCAGATGCATGTCATGGTTGTTGGCACCATCAGTGATTTTCCTGCCCGTGGGATGTTGTCGGGCAACGTTGTTAGGGGATACAAGGCTTGTCCAGAATGCCTTAGCGATGAGGGGAGCAGCAGTCATTGCAACAAGATATGCAGATTGGGTCACCGTGCTTTCCTTCCATATGATCACGAATGGCGGTTCGATGAAAAGGCATTTGATGGGACCGTAGAACACGGCGTGCCTCCCAGAAGATGGACGGGGGAAGACATTTTAGCGGTGCTTAATGAGTACGATTTTGGGCAGCTCAGCAATCATCCCAACATTGTGGCGGCAATACCTGAAAGACCCGACAGGTACAAATTCTGGACACATAAGAGCATATTCTGGGAACTCCCATACTGGAGTAAGTTGTTGATCAGGCACTACCTAGATGTGATGCACATAGAAAAGAATGTGTGCGACAGTGTGGTGGGCACAGTGCTGAACTTGGAGGGGAAGACGAAAGACGGTCCTAAGGCACGTATTGATCTAAAAAAATGCGGAATAAGAAGACATTTGTAGTTGAAAGAAGGGAAGAAAAAAATGCCTCAAGCTCCTTACACCGTGAAGCCTGACCAGAAGAACCTAATTTTCAGGTGGATGAGTTGTGTGAAGTATCCTTCAGGCTATTGCCCGGTGTGTGAACTTCCGGGACAATAAGATGTACGGGTTGAAGAGTCATGACTGTCATATCCTGCTACAATGTCTCTTCCCTGTTTTCATTCGACCGTTCCTTCCCCGTCAGGTGGTGGAGCCGTTAGTAGCGTTGGGAAGGTTTTTTCAGAAGTTATGCACACGGGAAGTGTCTCGATGTGACCTCCGGGAAATGCAAATGGACATCATTTATATCATGTGTAAATTTGAGAGGATATTTCCTCCAAATTTTTTTGACATCATGCCTCACCTGATGATCCATCTTCCCGAGCAATTGTTGCTTACCGGTCCAGTACACTACACTTGGATGTATCCCATGGAAAGGTACGTTTTTTACTTTCATGAATTCCTCAATACATATACATGTTCAATAATCATAACATTTTGCAACTTGATTTACAGGCAACTTGGAGACTACAAAGATTATGTGGCTAATAAATCCGCTCCTGAAGGATGTATAGCTGAAGCATATATTGCGCACGAGTGCGTCACCTACATGAAGTTGTATTTAGGAGCGTTGAAGGAAACTCCGCAAACCATGCCGGTAGATGTACCGAAGTTCAATCTTTCCATAGTCTCTAGTGATGTTGAAGTGTATGGAATTTTGCCAAACTCCTACAAGTTGCAACCACATGAGCTAGTCATTGTCCACTGGTGGGTATTGATTAACTGTCCAGAAGTTGAATACTGGAAAGACATCCATCTCAATCATCCCAACATTCAAGGTGATCTCGAGTACCACAACAGGGAGTTCGCAGATTATTTTGGCGGTTGGGTACGTAATTTAATTTTTCTCTACGGGTTTATGTTTATTGCATAATTATCCATATTTACAGTTGAGATGGTTGGTTGCAGATGAACCATATTCAATCTGATGGTCACCCAAATTGGTCGCACGAACTAAGACTTCTAGCCATAAAGCCGATAGTCTCAAGAGTTTATCCGATGTGCAAGGTGAATGACATGCAATTTATATGCGAACAAAGAGACAGCAGAAAGAGAACACAGAATTCTGGGGTGACTATTACGGTGTTCTTGATTCAGTGGTGGAACTCGTTTACGGTGAAGGCATGACAGTGCACCTCTTCAAGTGTAGATGGTTTGATACTAGGCCGCAGAGCATGAAGACCGATCAGTACAGAATATTATCGGTGAACACTGCTACAAGTTCTTATGAGGATGACCCCTTCGTTTTTGCGACATCGGTAAAACAAGTGTTTTATTTTGATGACCTTGCTAAGGGTGACGCGTGGAAAGTAGTCAACCTTGTGCAACCTCGAAACATTTATCGGGCGGCTACACTTGGAGAGGCCGAAGACGAGGAAGAAGATGTTGCGTATCAAGAGCCTAACGCAATAGGTATTCCTAACTCCTCTACCATTCGCCTTAATAATTTTAAAGCGGGTCGTTCGGTGCAAATTCGTGATGAAGAGCCAAGGCTTGTTGATGTTGATCCAAATCAAGAGTCAGACGAAGACTCTGGCGATGAGGAAATACATATATTACCAGAAATTAATTCTGACACCGAAGAAGACTCATCGGATAATTCCGATTACGAGCCTTAGTTTTAATGTATGATTCCGATTAATTTGTATAATTTTTTAAAGACTTTTTCCTTTATAGTTTACACATATTGAATTCATATTTCAGTTATGAATATATGAGATTTTGGTGATACATGATGAACAGGGTTTTTTTAATGTATGGTTTATGAATATCGTCTGTTTTTTTTTCCCTGTTTTTTTACTTTAGCCGACGAAATATACTATAATTCGTCGGCTAAGATGTTTTTTGCCGACGAAAAAAGCCTTAATTCGTCGGCCATAGATGTTTTTTTATTTATTTTAATTAAAAACTTTAGCCGACGAAATAAACTGTGATTCGTCGGCTAGACTACCTTAGCCGACGAAAAAAGCCTTAATTTCGTCGGCTAAACTTGTTTTTTTATTTTTTTTAATTACTCACTTTAGCCGACGAAATACACTGTAATTCGTCGGCTAATATGGTTTTTGCCGACGAAAAAAGCCTTAATTCGTCGGCCATAGATATTTTTTTATTTATTTTTATTACAAACTTTAGCCGACGAAATAAACTGTGATTCGTCGGCTAAACTTTAGCCGACGAAATTAAGGCTTTTTTCGTCGGCTAAACTTGTTTTTTTATTTTTTTTAATTACTCACTTTAGCCGACGAAATACACTATCATTCGTCAGCTAATATGGTTTTTGCCGACGAATAACCTAATAATTCGTCGGCTATAGTTATTTTTTTAATTTTTTAATTACATACTATAGCCGACGAATATGTTAGGGTATTCGTCGGCTAAACCCTAAAATATTTCTATTACCTACTATAGCCCTATGTTCGGTGGTTATTTTGCGTAAAATTTTTATACGACTTGTTGCGTGTCATCGGTTTAAAACTATTTTCAGTTGGAGGTCCGGCAAAAATACGTAATTTAGACAGTCGAACGACCTTTTCCATGCGTTTAGGGATTTGACTTACGAGATTGACCGTCCGGATCGAGCCCTTATTCTTTTCGGATCAAGTTGAATTTTTTCCCATACATGTATTTTATCATGATGGTCAGATCTGACGGCTGGATTTGTGTTTCTCAAGTTTGATCATCACGATCACAACATGTGTACTAATGTTGTATAACTTGTTTACCAAGTGTTATGTAAATGTTCCGTTTGAAAAACAAACTATACGTAGATCCTTCAAACGTAAAAAAGTCGTGAAATAAGACATGACTAGAATGGTGAAATACGTCTACGGTTGAAAAATCACGGTATTCCGGTCATGTCTCGGTGCCGATAGTTGCGGTCAATGCAATTTTCCATTCTTTCTCCCTATGGGTAGCCCCGGGTTCGGTGGTTATTTTGCGTAAAATTTTTATACGACTTGTTGCGTGTCATCGGTTTAAAACTATTTTCAGTTGGAGGTCCGGCAAAAATACGTAATTTATTCGGTCGAACGACCTTTTCCGTGCGTTTAGGGGTTTGACTTACGAGATTGACCGTCCGGATCGAGCCCTTATTATTTTCGGATCAAGTTGAATTTTTTCCCTTACATGTATTTTATCATGATGGTCAGATCTGACGGCTGGATTTGTGTTTCTCAAGTTTGATCATCACGATCACAAGTTGCCAAATGTATAAAGGTTTAGCCGACGAATTTCAAAGGTTTAGCCGACGAATTTCAAAGGTTTAGCCGACGAATTTCAAAGGTTTAGCCGACGAATTTCAAATGTTTAGCCGACGAATTTCAAAGGTTTAGCCGACGAATATATGTATAGCCGACGAAATTTTAATCTTTAGCCGACGAACAAATTATTTCGTCGGCTAAAGTCCTCGGGTTTTAATTGCGAACCCTAGCCTCCTCCCTCATTTCTGCACTTTTCCAAGGGCCTGCCTCCTCCCTCCCGGTCTCCTCCCTCCTCCCTCCCGGTCTCCTCCCTCCTCCTCCCTCATTTCTGCCGTTTCTCAACTCTCACCCGATTGCAGGTAACATCTACTCGTTCTTTCGTGAATTTCTTTATTTCTTTCAAAATTTTAACATTTTAATCAGTTACGGTATTCCGGTTATATTGTTATGGTTTACAGAATTTAAGGGATGAAAACTCAGAAAGGGTTTTGATTTGTGAATTTTAATTTTATCTAGAAATGAGGTTACTTTTCCGTAAATTGTTGGCAGGCCCTTGGCTGCTTGCTCAAATTTGTATAACTGTTGTAAGTTGCTGTCGAGCAGTATTAGGAAATTTGGGATCCCTGCTTGGAGACTGTCATTTTATGGAAATTTGGGTCCCAATTGTTTACAGTTTGATGTTACAGTTTATACTTTGATTATTCAACCAATTTTTTTTTCCTCAATTGTTTACAGTTTGATGTTATAGTTTATAATTTTGATTATTGAACCATCTATCTTTGAAAATGAAACGGTGACTAGGATGAATCATGTGCAAATTTGCTATAGTATGAGAACATTTCCCAACATAATAAAAGAATATGCGCTAAAAAAACAGAAACCAAAACGTATTAATAAATTTATAATACGTATTAATAAAAGAACATTATTAACACATGTTAATAAATTATTAATAAAAGAACATTAATAAAAGAATATTATTAATAAATTATTAAATTTATTAATAATTTAACACTAGATTAACTAGAGAATCGGGATGAAAACGCCTTTGATTAATAATTTAACACTAAATTTATTAATAATTTAACACTAAATTAATAATTTATTAGTTTATGTGTTTATTTTTGAATATATGTGTTAATTTATTTTTGATTTCGAATTTAGTTTTACGATATGTATATGTAATTTATGATGATGTTGATATATATAATATTGTTATGTAAGTAAAATATATATATATATCTATATATATATATATTGGTATGTGTATCTATTTATTGAATAAGTATAATTTTAAAAATGTATAATTTTTTATAAAACAAAGACAAAATAATCTAAAGCCTTTGATTAATATTTTAAATAGGATGAGCGGCTTTTTTCGATCGAAGAAGAGTTCGAAGGGCCAAAGGTCCGAATCGTCTGAGGGAACCTCAAGCAACCCTCAAACGACGTTTCAGGGCCACATGACAGCCAGACGTGCGAGCCTTCTGGAGACGGCGCCGGAGGTGCCCCTTTCATCGAGGCAGGCGCCTGTCCCTCGTTCCCCGAGGCCCTTGACGGAGGTGTCTGCACCTCGTATGCCCGAGATACATCGGGCGCCCACTCCGGGTCCTACTTCTTCGGATAGTGGGTCATCTGGGGTACAGATGCCGCCGCCTCATCTGTTCCTTCCGCGGATGATACCGGCGATACCTGTAGTCGATGGCTCAGGGACGCCGATTTATCCACTGCCCCCGCCAGTGGCTCCATCAGCGGCGTACCGGTTCCTGCCTTTTGATACGCCTCTTATTTCTGCGAGGGTATCATCATCGGCGACAGATCCGGAATCCGTCGCGAGCTCCTCAGGTAATCAGTGATGCATGATTACTTTTAAAAGGTCATATATATTTTAATAATCAATTTGGCCGAATCATGTCATAGGCACAAAGAAGAAGAGAGGCCCCGTCACAGGGAAAGCTCTCGAGAAGATGGTGAGTACCATGGGGAGGATCCCCATCGATACTGATGGGGATGGCCACGCAGTATCGGGCGGGAAGTCGAGGATGTACTCCGGCCGCGTGGGTGCTCTCATTAGGGATAGAGTCCCTATGTTGTGGTCCGACTGGGGCGAGGTCCCGCAGGAGGTTAAGGACATGGTCCACAACGCGATGTCGGTGAGTTTACAAAATAATATTATGTATTAAATTGTTGATTTCTCGAAAAGCTAAACTAATAATAATCGGTTAAATGCAGGTGTGGTTTGAGGTTCCCGAGCACCTGAGGGACAGCTGGGCCGACGTTGTGCATGGGGGAATGTACGTTGGGAAGTTAATGAAAAACAATTTTGTATGTGATATTAATAATATTTCTAATATTTTTGTTGTATTTGTAGGTACAAGGAGTGGAAGAACGAGCTGCGGACCCATTGGACTAAGCACGGGAACGCACGTTCTGGTACCCCTACTGAGTTCCAGTACAGGGAGTACGAGTGGCGTTGGCTTCTGACATCAGAATTCAACAACCCTCGTAAACAGGTATTTAAATAAATTAGTTAGTTAATTTAAAAATAAGTACGTGCGTTTTAAAATATTCTACTAATAGTTTACTTTTTTCTTTGAAGGCGGTTTCCCGGGTGAACGCTCAGAACCGGCAACGCAACACAAGGAACCATCATGCCGGTTCTAGACCGTTCGGTGTCTTCATGGACGAGGCGGCCAAGGAACATCCAGAAGTCAACCCCTACGTCTATACGTACGAGAAGACATATCCTGACTCCCATGAGGATATTGTAAGTCACTTTACGTTTTTAAATTTTTAAATTTATGTAAAAATTTTAATTAATAAGTTTTTTCCTATCCATATAGGCGAGAGTGAGGGAGGCTAGTGACGAGGTCCTGAGTACCTTAGTGAGGGAGGCATGGCCGGACAAGCAGGATTCCGAGATGTCCGAAGCCATGTCCCGGATCGACAATTCGGATCCGACGATTGGGGCGAGGATCATGGGCATAGCCTTCCCACCGAGAGAAAACAACTTCTACTGCCGAGGTCTAGGAAAGAGAGGCGAGGGGGTCCTGAAGACCACTCCAGGATTTCAACGAAAGGCAACCTCGACCAGTAGCTGCACCACGTCCACGATCAACAGGACGACTCAGCTAGAGTCGGAAGTTCAGAGACTACGAGAACAGCAAGCTGCTCAAGCTGCTCAGGCAGCCTCGCAGGCAGCCTATATTGCCTCGCAGACAGCCTTTAATGTCGCGCAGGCAGCCTATGTTGCCGAGTTACATGCCATCCAGCAGGCCCAGCAGCAGCAGATGATCCAGTACATGCAGGACTTTGCAGCTGCCCAGATTCAGGGACTTCGGCCTCCGCCCATGCCTCCGCCCATTCCGCTACCCCAGCCGCCGCAACCTCCGCAGCAGCCCCCAGAAGATGACTTTAATTTAGACGATATAGACTTTACGTAGTTGATATATACTTTTATGTAAATTGATACTTTTATGTAAATTGATACTTTTATGTGTTAGTTGTTGGTTATATGAAATTGTTAAAAATGTCTTTTGCAGCTTGCATGGAATGGTAATTCAGAAATTTCGGGGTTATTTTTTTACTGGAATGCACTTATAGCCGACGAAAAAAGCCATAATTCGTCGGCTAAAGTTTTTTTTTTAAAAAGAAAAAAGTTTAGCCGACGAAATAAGCTTTAATTCGTCGGCTAAATGCCTCTAAAGCCGACGAAAAACACAATATTTCGTCGGCCATAGATGTTTTATATTTTTTTATTACAAACTTTAGCCGACGAATATATTAAATTATTCGTTGGCTAAAGTTTGGAAGATAACCGACGACACAAAATGTCGTCGGCTAAGGTATGGACTATAGCCGACAACAAAATCGTCGGCTATAGTGCATACTTTAGCAGACGAAATAATGTCGTCGGCTATAGTATGACTATAGCCGACGAAATTTTTTGTCTCGTCGGCTAAAGTCATTACAGACGACCCTTTCCCGACGACACTATAGCCGACGAACCTTCGTCGGCTAAGGTTGTAGCCGACAAATTTTTTTAACAGGCCGACGAAAATTTTTCGTCGGCTAAACTGCCTGTTCTGGTAGTGTTGTGTTCTGTTGCCGGTTCTCAGCGTTCACCCGGGCGAGGTGCTTCAAAAAAAATTATCGTTAGTAAATATTTAAAAACATACAATTATAATTAATTCAAATTTGTTTACGAATTACCTGTTTGTGAGGGTCGTTGAACTGCGTGACAAGAAGCCACCGCCACTCGTACTCCCGATACTCGAACTCCTTCGGGGTACCCGAACGGTCGCTCCCGTACTGCTTCCAGTGTAACCGGAGGTTGTGCTTCCACTCCTTGAACCTACATATACAAAAAAAATATTAAATATATTATTAAAAAAATAAAATTTAATAAATTATTAAATAGAGGTACCTCTCCCTATGGGCCTTGTCTGCCCAGTCACGTCCCTCCTCGGGAACCACAAACCATTGCTGCATTACCACTTGTTAGTATTTTTTTCGATAATTAAATAATTTATTAGTTAAAAAAATAGTAATTGATCGAGTAAACTCACCGACATCGACTGATGGAGCATCTCCTTCACTCCATCAGGAACCTGGCTCCAGACTCCCCACAACATAGGGAGTCTGGAGCGGATGGTGCCTCCCGCGGCGCGCGTGTACCGGTTTCCCAACGCGGCGTCCACCGGTTTCCCGTTGGAAAACGGGATGGCGATCCGTCCAGCGGACTCGACCGCCCTATCGAGTCCCTTGTTGCTGACGGTGCCTCTCCTGTTCCGCCTTCTCGTTCCGGCGGCTGTGACATTGTGAATCAAATTTAATATTAATAATACAGTTTTACAAAAAAAAAATTAAAATCGATAAAAAAGTAATAATAAATTACCTGAGGCTGAGCCGACGGATTCGTCTCCGTCCGCCTGCTCGGAGACCCTTACGGGATGAAGAGGCGTGGGAAACTCCCTGTAGATATAGGCCTCGTGCGGTGCCACATGCGGGAGCTGCTCCCGAATCGGTCGACCCTCCTCAACGACGCGAGGTATCGCCGGTATCATCGGAGGAAGGAAGAGGCCGGACGGCACCATAGGGACCCCGGATGACCCGCCATCACCGTCGGTCGGGGACGACTGTGTGGGGGCGTCACTGCGGGATCGCGACCGGCGAAGTATCTCTGGATGACGAGGAGCCGTCGCTGCGGGACCCGACTGCCCAACAGAACCCGAGCCGCTCGCGCCACCCCCAAGCGCCGCATATCGGGCCGTCAACTGCCACGAAAACCCCGGATGACCCGCCATCACCGTCGGTCGGGGACGACTGTGTGGGGGCGTCGCTGCGGGATCGCGACCGGCGAAGTATCTCTGGATGACGAGGAGCCGTCGCTGCGGGACCCGACTGCCCAACAGAACCCGAGCCGCTCGCGCCACCCCCAAGCGCCGCATATCGGGCCGTCAACTGCCACGGAAACCCGATCGACGGTGATTCCGACGGGTTGTTTGAGGTACCGTCCGAGTCGTCTTGGCTCCTCGCACCCGAACGTTGTCCAGAAGTTCTCCTCATGGCCATCCTGTTTAAAATAACCATAAATTTATTAAAAATATTTTACCGTCTTATAATTAATTTAACAAAAAATAACCATAAATTTCGAAAAATTTATCAACAATAATAGCTCAAATAAAAATTAATAGTTATTATAGGATTTATTATTTTTTTTATTCACATAACAAATTATTTACATTAATTCGCAATTATTACAACACAAAAATTAATTTACGAATATTTACATCCTTACTCAAAAATAATCCATTATTTTTTACAAAATGCCCACAATATATTTACAATTATAATTTATATTATTTAATTATTTAATCAAAAATTATTTAATCATTTACAATATATTTACAAATTATTTCCACAAATCTTAAACCCTAAACCCTAAACCGTAAACCCTAATATTTTACAATTATCATTTACATCACAATTTACCATAATTTACATCACAATTTACAATTATCACAACAACAACAATTTACAATTATCACAACAACAATTTACAATTATCACAACAACAACAACAACAATTTACAATTTACAATTATCACAACAACAATTTACAATTATCACAACAACAACAACAATTTACAATTTACAATTATCACAACAACAACAACAATTTACAATTATCACAACAACAACAACAATTAAAACCAATTTATGGTTTTAGGGTTATACCTTAAATTGTGGGTCGGCGTCGGGGTCGGGGTCGGGGTTCCGAATTGGGGTCGGGGTCGGGGTCGGAGAGAGGGAGAGAGAGAGGGCAGAGAGAGGATTTTCGGAGAGAGAGAGAGAGAGAGGGCTTGGCGGCTGAAGAAATGGTTAGGGTTCCGAATTTTTGCCTTTTATACTGGCGTTCTTGGGCGACGATTCTGTAAAAATCGTCGCCCTGTTTTTTTAAAAATCGTCGAATTCAAAAATCGTCGCCCTGTTTTTTGAAAATCGTCGGCCAAGATAGTATACTTGGGCGACGATGTTCTTCACTATAAATCTCGTCGGCCAAGATGAAGAAAATCGTCGGCCAAGAGTTCTATCACTTATATAAAAAAGTTATACAACATTAGTACATATAACGTGAGTTTGGTGATCGGAGAAGAGGAACTGAAAACCTACCGTCAGATATGACCAGCATAACGAATTATGTAGGTGGGAAAATGTTCAGCTCCATCTGACAAAGATAAGGGCTCGATCCGTCCGGTCAATCGGCGAGGTCAAACCCCTAAACGGACGGAAACGGCTATTCGACCCTCCAAATCACGTAATCTGGCCGGACCTTCAACTGAGAATAGTTTCCAATCGACGAGACGCTAACGGGACTATAAAAATTAAAAACATTACCTTACAATTTAAATGTGTTTTATTTTATTTTAATTATTCGGATTACTCTTGGCCGATAAAATTAGTGTAATTCGTCGGCCAAGATAATACTTGGGCGACGATATATGTTAAATTCGTCGCCCAAGAGTAAAATAAAAAATCCTGTACAATGAAATTTAAATGTGTTTTATTTTATTTTAATTATTCGGATTACTCTTGGCCGACGAAATTAGTGTAATTCGTCGGCCAAGTAAAAATAAAAAAATAAAATACTTAGGCGACGATATATTTGAGTTTCGTCGCCTAAGGATTAAAAAACTTAGGCGACGATATAAATATCTTAGGCGACGAAATATTGTTTCGTCGCCCTAGTTTCTATATTAGGCGACGAAATTTAGCCTTAGGCGACGATTTTATTTTCATCGCCTAAAGTTCAACTTTAGGCGACGATTTTTTTCCTTCGGCGACGATTTTTTTTTTCGTCGGCCAAGTTTTCTCTTAGGCGACGAAAAAAAAAATCGTCGCCCGGTTTTTTTCATTTCGTCGCCCAAGACTCATTTTCTGGTAGTGAGTATTTTGGTAGCAGTCTTCGGCTGCTAATATTCTCAGGTATATATGTCAAATTCTTTCTAAGTCTTTCGTTGAGGACATGCATGTCTAAATCCATTTAGTAAATATTGAACCTGATTCAATTTTTATTGATGAGACAATTACAATTATCTTTGATTAATTTGTTTTACTTCTGTACATTCTGAAGAACTATAGAGCCTCAAATTCAACTTGGTCCAAATTAAATGCTTAATATAATTTGTAAATCGAAATACTGATCGATGTTATTGTGCAACCGTCTATTTGCATGTAGCGATAATTGAATTTGCAGCTATGCCTACTTCAGATTTGCAGATATCCTCTGAAATATGTACCAAACACAGGTAATATTAACTCTTAATCTTTCTTTACCACGTACAATACCACTTACACTTCCAACATCCATGCATGCACCTTCTAATTTTTTTTTTTTTTTAACTGCAGTGCTGATGGTGGAAAGTATGCTGATGGTGTCAACTGGGATGACCTTTCGTTTAAAGTAACTCCAACCGATTACATCTACACCATGAAATGCAACGATGGAGATGAATTTTCACAAGGATATCTCATTCCCCATGGAAATATTGAGCTTTGCCCGTTTGCTGGAATCTTGAATTACGGACAGGTAAGTAAGCATTTTAACTTGCTCGAGTTATTATACAACCACATACACACATTGTTATCTCATTCTTTAAGCTTGTTAGGCATCCTGTACTACATACTATTAGTTTGTCTAACACAGTACTACATAAGTTAGCGTGACGCCTATACTTGTCTTTCAGGGTTTATTCGAAGGTCTTAAGGCGACCAGATCCGAAGATGGTCGTATTATGCTATTCCGGCCAAAAGAGAATGCTTTAAGAATGAAGATGGGTGCAGAGAGGTTGTGCATGCCATCTCCATCTATTGAGCAATTTATTGATGCTGTGAAACAAACAGTCATTGCCAACAAACTTTGGGTACTACTGTATTTATATTCTTAGTTACATATTTTGTTAATCCTATTTTATAATGTCACAGAAATTTTTTGAATGTTTCATTGATCATATATGTTGTCTGGTGAACAACAGGTGCCACCTCCAGGAAAAGGGTCACTTTATATTAGGCCTTTGCTCATGGGAACCGGACCTGTTCTTGGCGTGGCGCCGGCACCAGAGTACACATTGCTGATATATGCTTGTCCAGTTGGTATATTTCACAAGGCAAGAGCTTTCAACCAACTGATCGATTGGTTAGCTTAGCTAAACCATTAAAACTAACAGCATGAATAAAACATGTAGTTAATTTTCCAGGCATGTTTAGTTATATATGCAACTTTTGGCTCCCTTACATGCATACGTCCGTCGTCTCTTTAAAAAACTGCACATAACATAGGGTATTAGTTTGATATACATTGTCGACTAAATTGACACAATAATAATTGTAATTTTGGTATGGTCGTCTAACATCAGTACGTAATTTATTCTCACATAGGGAAGGGCAGCCCTCAATTTGTACGTTGAGGATAAACTCCGCAGAGCTACAACTGGTGGAGCTGGAGGTGTCAAGTCCATCACCAATTACGCACCTGTAAGCACACATGACTAATAGGTTACATATAAATTTCTAGCTGGTCTGTATAATGCTCGAGACATACATGAGCGTAGAAGAAGGCACTTCAACATATTTAGAGCACTTATTTTGCTTTATAGGTTTACAAGGCACAAAAGGAAGCAAGGGCCAAAGGGTTCTCTGATGTCTTATTCCTAGATTCTGTAACTGGTAAAAACATCGAGGAGATTTCAACAGCTAACATTTTCATCCTAAAGGTAATAGTCCGTAATACCCTAATATATCTATCTGTACCTTTTAACTGATCATATGGTCAAAACATACTGAATTTACGCATGTAATTACACTTCAATTTGCTGCAGGGTAATGTTGTTTCTACTCCAGCATTAATCAATGGAACTGTTCTGCCTGGAGTTACTCGTAAAAGCATAATGGAAATTGCCCTTGATTTTGGTTACCAGGTGAATTTCATTTCTCGTCAATGAGGTGAAATTGTACAATTCAGACATTATTTTCTGAACTTCTCACAATTATATCTGAAAGGTGGAGGAGCGCGTAATCCCACTGGAGGATCTATTCCAAGCTGATGAAGCTTTCTGCACTGGAACTGCTGTAACTGTCAACCCTATTGGCGCTGTAACTTATCTGACCAAAAGGTAGAAGAAACATTTCCTGTAACAAGAAGTAACACAGCAACAGCAACAACAGCCTCAGCTGTTTAACCAATTTCCGAAGATTTAATTTGTTCTCACTTGTCAATTTGCAGGGTGGAATTTCGAACAAGAAAGGAAGCACTGTCCCAGAAGCTGTATGAAACGCTATCAGGAATCCAAACTGGTCGTATGGAGGACAAGAAGGGATGGACCTTGGAGGTCAACTGAGTTTCTCCTCCTAGATTCTTGTATTAATATGTTGCACCGGATCCTAAATGTTTGATCTTGTTTTTCACCAAACAAGATTGTAATTCAAACTTCTTTAGCTTCAGTTCATTAATAAATGGTTGAGTACTTAATTTGAAGCTTTCTCTGGAACTAAGAGAAAAATCAATGACTTGTGTAGGAGAATTACCGAGCATTGCAAAAATAACTGAAAAATCTCAACACAAGATTTATTTTGTTCTAAATTTGACATTGTTTAACTGCACTATGAACAAGTCGTTCCAAGTATCTGTTATCCCTGGTAAGCACCAGTGCATACAATCATCATGCTTCTTCCCACCAGCTGCGGATGGATGGGCATCTGCTCTGAACTCACTCAGGTGGGTTATGTCCAAAATATGTAAGCCTGACTCCTTAAGGGACTTGTAAAGGTGTTGATTCATGAGTCGTGCCTCCACATTTGTTCCATTATTATTCTTCAATGAGAACAGTTCTTCAACCTGAAAAATCAAACCATGACTTTAGATATTTACCTTGATGTTGCATACAAGAATCTGTAACTACACAAAGAACATAGGAGGGCTTTGTGCTCAGATACAAGCATAAAGTGAATGAAGCATTCAACCGGTTCATGATAATGTCATGTGACTCACCTGCTCTGGCAATAAAGGGTTTTGCCGGTTACAAGAACCACCTTGGTTCCAGTCACCTCCTTCAAAATGTCTAGGTGATTGAGTACGAAAGAATTTGATTGCACCAGGCTTCACTCTCTTCTCCACAAACATTACCTACAAGGAACACACTCTTAATACATACTGCACAATGAAATCACATTTATTGGACTTTAGTACCATATACACAACATATTTTTGCTGCCCATCTTGATAGTATTTTAGAAACATGATCACTAGAATACTTCCACTTGGTAAAAGGACTAAGCTTTTCATCTTAAAAGTTGCTATACCATGTGTTTCAAAACCATATCAAAGCCAACATCAGGAAGTACTGGAGGAACCACAGGCTGACCATTTTCAAAGAAAAGCAAAGGCGAGTTTATAGGGTCGAACTTTGCAGGAGCCCACCACCTGTTCACAAAGACCGAAATTCAAATGAACAGTCCAGCCATATTAGCGAGGCGTAAGTACAAGATCCTAATTTGATCATTTTCAAATTTCCTTTTAATGGTTTTTCTATTTAAACAGCATCTTTATAGCCTTTTGAACACAGATTGGTTTATACAAGTGCATTTAACTATTTATATCCCTGGTACACTTCATGGAAAAACCAACAAACTCCAAGGAGATCACAGATTGTTAAATGTTTGCTTCTATGTATTACATGTTTTCCACTCACAATGATAGTAAGAAATCGCATCATGCATTCATGATTTTTGATAGAAAACTAGTATTGTGATCCCTGACTACAACACAAATAACTAGAAATCTCTGACGTCGATACAAATATTTATTGTACATTTGTACTCGCAACAACAAAAGAATCAGCAAAGTACTACTAAGGCCGATATGCAAGATATACTTGTATGCAGAGATAAAGAGATAAGTAAAAGAACAATCTTTATGAAGTTCTAAATGTATTTGCAACATATATAGCACTGGCATGTTAGAAGGAAACCGATTACCAGTGTCCTGTGTTGAAGATCAGAATGTCATGAAAGCTGAGAGACTCTGCCCATGTGTCTGCCGGAATGTCAACATCAACTCTATAACCCTCTTTATATCCAAGAGATTCCAGCACGCCACCATTAGCATTGGCCGACCACCTGCATCAAAGAGAATCTCTAGATGAAAATCTGGAGCTCAACATCCACAACACGTAACCACCAAACAATTGAAAACGTAGCTTACCTACCGTAACGAGCCAAAAGATTTGTCCGATGATAGGCCAGCGTCACATTGTACCGAAGAAATGTAAACCCCCGGTCAGCACCAACCGGCCGCCACTTCTTTACCTCATTCGACACTCGTTTCAACAAACAGAATAGCGAAACAAACATATTCCGGTTCAAGGAATCACCAATAAACCCTGCACTGTAGAATAGTCACAAATTCTTACATTCAACACTGAATTCAATACACCTAAGCTAAATGTATCATATCACTTCAAATAACTTCAATAACAAGCAAACACTAAGAACACGGAAGCCTCAAAATTGAAAAGTTTGATAAGGAGAGAGAAAGTAGTACCAATGCTGGTGTTTCTGTACATATGGAGAAACCTAACGGGATCAAACGTCGGGAGATCACAGCCCTTAGGCTTCCACCGCCACTTGGTGAGTTCACGGCCGTTGGATTTGTTGCCGGCAATGCAATTCCAGCCCTTGAAGATCTCCTTGCAAGTGTGGTCGTACTTGGGAGACGCGTTCGGGTCGTAGATCCAGGCTCCGTCGGAGTAGTCGCATGACCGGGCCGGGTCGGATCCGGGGGGTTTGCGGAACTCGAGAGAGTTGCGAGGCTGGGAAGGAGCGGAGGAGGTGGTTCTGATGGAGGAGAGGACGGCGAAGATGGAGATGAAGAGGAGGAGGGAGAGGAGAGGGAAGAAGAGAGGGAGTTTCTTTGTTTGGTTTGGCAAGTGAGAATGGTCTCGAGATGCCATGCCTGCCATGAGTGGGGCATTTTGTCACACTGTTTATATATGGGTGCAATTTTGTAGCTTCTCCGTGAATATGACGAAAGTAATAAGTTTGAAATTTAGTCACCGATGGGATATTAGTATCGCCTATACATTTGTCTACTGCTAAAATCGGATTTACTATCTGAATTTCGAATTACCTTGTATATATTGTTCTAGTTAACTTGGGTGTCTTCGCTTGATTTTAAAAGTTGTTGGCCCTTTTGGTTTACCACCTTCCACATTTTACCTTTAAACTTTGTTTATACTCGTGAGAGATAAATGTTCGTTTTACTTAGAATGTTTCAACAACAAATTTCAAATCGTCTTGAACTTTAAGTTAATAGGTTATCAACACGCAGTTCAAACGTGTTAATTTCTCATTAGCTTAGGGTCGTGGCGCTATAGTTACTCCTTTCCGGAGTGTTGCACATCACAATTTTAATTGCATTACGCATGGCCTCTTCTCTATCCGTGATAACACCCATTAGTATTTTGTCGTTCATTGATTGCAAGAATTTACGAAGCAACCAAGTATATGTCTCCACAGTCTCATTTGAGATAAGAGCAGCACCAATGACGATATTGCCCCGATTATTGTTCCTCCCAACAAACAAAACTAATGGTCTATTGTAAACATTGGTTTTGCATGTGCTATCGAATATAAGCACAAATCGGTAACACTACTAATCAACAAATGAATGACCATCTCTCTAAAAAATGTCAACTAACCTATCTTCTGCATTGGTAGTGAATCTGCAGAAAAAGTGTGGGTCTTGTTTTGGCCACGATCCTCAGCTCGCGGAGCAGAGGTGAATAGCGAACAAAGAAAAGGGGGAGTGTTGCGGGCGTGTCACCTCGCGGACGAGGAAAGAGTGACGGATGTGAGTGCGAGATCTAAACTTCTTAGTCAAGCGGAGGGTTCCAGGTGCCACCTCAGACGAGGAATTTACTAGCACAAGGTGATCGATACTCACTGTGGCGCGAGCAGAGTAACTATAAGGAAATCAAAAGTGATTGTATGTGTTTTGCTTCAACAAGGAAGCGAAGGCAGAGCTCCGGGGAGCGTTGGAGATTCGACTTGGTCGAGGGTTTCAACTAGGTTGAAAGGTTTTGTTTTTTTTTGTTGAATTGTGAGTGTGTTCAGAGAGTTCTGTAAGCCTTCAAGCCTCTTTATATAGTGGAGCTCAACTTCTGCTAGAAGAAAGATAATCATAATCCAAGTCGGACTCTGCAACGTAAAGCATAGGGGCACTATTCCACCCATGCAGACCAACCTTCGTGTGACACATATCCAGTTTGCACACTCTAGTTAGTATATGACACTGCTTTAGGCGCGCCGCTCAACTGTAGAGTCCTATGCAGACTGAAATTAGGAGCAATCTTATCTCGCAGGGTGTCACAGTCCATGTAGAAAACTAATCTCGCGCTGGCCGCAGACTCAAACTATCTCGCGAGCTTTAGTAGGGCTTTTTATATTAAAAGGGCCATAGGGATTGGTCCGAAACATGTCAAAGACTTGTAAAAAGTCTTCAACGATTAATTAGTGCGCGCGGACTCTGCATTTGTCTTCCTCGCGAAGTCTCTCACGCGAGCTAGCGAACCAGTTCGCCAGCTCGCCTAGATGTATTTTGTCTCGCCTAAGCGAAGTCAATTAGTAATTTCGCGAGAAGGCATTCCGCGCGCGAGCTATGTGTTTTACGCGAAGTCTCTATGCGCGTGATCCGTAGTCCGCGTGAAGTCATTCCGCGCGAGTTATGTGTTGTGCATGAAGTCTAAGCGCGCAAGATATGTAGTCCGCGCAGAGTCATTCCGCGCGCAGATCATGTAATTCAACTCGCGTGGTCTTGCTGGCGGGCCATTATTTGTGAACTTAAAGAACTTGGGCTCGCCGGTATGACATGGACCAAAAATTTAATTAATATTCACATAGACATTTACTGTCCAGTAAAATATTAATTTGGACGTAAACATGTCTTTTCTTGCCAATGCATTCAAATACGAAAGTGCGCCTTCATAATCACTCTCAAATGCGGTGGTTCTTTGTTGCTGGTCGAGCTTGCTATAGAGGTCATTCACAGTAAATCTCACTATCTTATATCCACCAGACTGTTCGACCATATACTTATAGACATGACAAAGTCTAATTGACACCTTTGTCATCGTATTAGTTAGAGCCAAATCATTCTTCTTGTCATGTCGATTAGAACTGATGAAGGGGATTTGGATGCATCATTGTATCAAATCCTCAATTTATCTTTGCAAGATGTTCTTGTCTCTCTCCGAGCATAGTGACTCCTTTCTTCTTGTCCTGAGGAATTGTTTAATTGAGTTCCATAGCTTCCTTGTTGCAGAACCACTCCCTCCTTCGAATCAATTCATTGGCCTCACCTTTGTCACCCTGCTTTATACCATATATACCCAACACCTACAGAATAGGTAGAGTAGAAAGTCTCTGCCCCATCAAATGTATTGAATATTAATGCTTCAACATAAGAAACAGAAAACCTTCCATATCCTAGGACGTCTACCTTTACATCATCAAAACTAGAATTAGGTTATTCTTGATTCTCGGATGGATCCATGGCTGGCTGTTCTTCATTCTCGGATCGATCCATGGATAGCTGTTCTTGATTCTTAGATGCATCCACAATAGGTTTTGTACCTGTGCTTCAATCAATATTTGCTTAACAAACAAAATCTATACAAACAACAAAAACAATAGAGCTAACAGGCACTTAATTTTGCAACTAGTTATAGTGTGTTCAATCTCAAAGAACCATTTTCCAGAAAGTATACTTTTGCGTAAGATGAAGGTCATGATACTGGTGGATCATGCTCATGATACAAGTAGACCTTGCTCATGATAGTGGTAGACCGAATGAAATGGAAATTAACTCACCTACAGTGTGACAAGATTGAGAAGAGAGTGATCAATGAGTTTCTTGAATCGACATGACGAACAGAGAGAGAGAGAGAGAGAGAGGAGAGAGTCCCTTTGGGGTTAAATTTCATTAAAGAGACGAGAGTTGGGTTCTGTTTGAGAGCGAAGAGAGAGACGCCGTCGGTGAGAGTTTGTTTCAAATTAAATTTTACAACAGTCAGATGACCAGTCAAGCAGGTAGCAAGTCTTTAATCTATATGGACCACTCACAAGCAGACATACATTTAAGGTATCCATACCCTAAGGTACACAAGAATTTCCCTTTAATAAATGAGAAATGTAGTTGTCTCGGTTAAGGGTCTAACAGTGCACTGACTCTCTTGCCTTTTAAATACTTAAACCGACGGCTTAAATTTAATGAAGAGCATATCAGACAGTCCACAAATATTGATCTATTTCTAATTTTTCAATAATTATTTTACTCTTTCAAACTTCTAAAATTCATAAAAAATAGCTTGATGTTCTGAAAAATAATATGAATATACTCCCGAATTACGTTAGATGCCATTGAATAGTGACCGACGATGGTTTGAGGCCGTTGGTCTGGAATTAGAGGTTGAGGCAGCAACGTCAAGGACTACGAATTGGTGTTTTACGTTTTGGCAAGTAAGATCGATGTCGGTGTTGGTGCGGTGTACGAGGGCGGTGAAGCCGAACTATGATTTGAGACGACTGGGTTTGAGGTCCGACTGTGACTGCGTGTTATGATCCCAGTTCAGTGAATATGTCTGTTCCAAGTTGGGGTAGAAGTCGTAGTACTGCTCGGCCTTGTTCAGCCACTCTATTGGATCCCCTCCAGAGAAAACAGCCAATTCTAGCCTCATTTGTCTCATGGTAGGTAGGGTTGGGTCTAGGTTTTGGTATTGGTATTGGTGAGCAGTGTTGGTGTTCTGGTAAAAATTCTGGTCTCCATGGTTTTGGTATGTGGTTTGTGGCCTTGGTGGATTTTGATAGTTCAAGTGTTGATGGTGGTATTGGGTATTCTGCTGAGTGTACTGTTGAGTCTGTCCAGGCACAGTATTAGGACCAATTTGTGTGGTGGTTGTTGTGGAAAAGGTGGAGTTGGTGTTTGGGTTGGTAAAGGTGGAGTTGGTGTTTGGGTTGGTATGAGGATGAGACTTGTTGGTTGAATACTCAACAGAAATAGTTTGATAGGGCCCTGCATTATGCAAGCCAAATGGAGTCAGTGGGAAACCAGGAGGTCCCTGCAAGCCAATGCCAGCCCCTCGTGGAGAATAAGGGACAGCGTTGAAATCCAGTCCTACAACATTTCCTACAGCACCTGCAATCTCCTTCCCCCTTCCAACACTTTCTCTTCGGTCAAATTGGGACCCTACGTTCACATCCAAACTTCTTCCACAAGACACTTCCCTAAAATCAGTCATATCAGAAGAATGAACAGACCTATGCAAGTTAGGAATGAAATCGTTTCCCCCTGTTCGAGACACCATTTGTGTTGAGCCCTCAGATCTAGCCAAGGTCGATGAGGACCCCGATTCCTCACGCAGCTGTTGATTTGGTAAAATTGGAGGATTCACAGAGCCAAACCTCACCCGGTTCTCCCCTTGCACTCCTTGAAGATGTTGCTGACCCAAGCTTGCAGCAACAACCGTGGGCCCGAGCTGACTCTGAGCGAATGAACTCATTTGCTGCCGGATCTCCTCAACAATCGAAGATCTGAAATCTGCTAGAGTAGATCTCATGTCGCTGTGCATAGCATCGAGACGAGCATTTGTCTCATCTCTATGGCTCTGTAATTCCATCTCCAAATGAACTAGTTCACCGGACACCTCAGGTTCATCTGGATCGGGCTGCTTAGTCACCTGCAATTTCGCCATGATCGACGAGGCTGCTGATACCACTTGTTAGGGCAGTAACCCTTGCTGAAAGTTTAAGAGAAAAACTAGCTAAAGAGAATAAGGAAAGACTGGAAAATACTGATAATATTCATCCCTCCTACTGGGTTTACAACTCTGTCGATTTATACTACAGCTCCTCACATGGACAGAGCCACATGGCGGCCTGGTAGTGGCTCTCTACTAATGCAACCCTCTTCCTAATTCTTGCTTAATTAACTGAAACAGACTCTTAAGCCAACACGTGCACCGCACCTGCTAGAGACTACTACGACTTCTACCCCAACTTGGAACAGACATATTCACTGAACTGGGATCATAACACTGCGTAGACGTTTGGGTTCAAATCGATTGGCAAGACCGCTGCGGCGGAGGACAAAGGCTATGGGATAATTTCTTTTGCGAAACTTAACAATTTGGTGATTTTACTTTTACAATTCGGATCAAGCCTGTTACTGTTGGTTTCGTGCCACAGCCTCATAACCTAATTTGTATAACAAATATTAGAATTGTTTTTTGTTTTGGGCCTGCGTGGCCCACTGGATCACGCTCCAGGTCCAGAATCTCTACTGTAAATAGGTAATATCCATCCTTCTGAAAGAAAAAAGAAGAAAAAAAAAGCCCTAAGCTAAGTTTGTCGTGGCAACGGCGGCTACTAATTTGCTCTTCCAACCACGCCCGTTCAAGTGGAAGCTGAATCGGTTCCGCCCCCTTCATCCTCCTCTTCTTCCCGCCCAACCACTCAAACTCATCAGTACCGTAAAAGCTCAAGACAAATCTCATATATGTCTGCGTCCAGCTGCCAAAAAGTTTCAACCTTTGGACCTGAAATCATCAAATTCATCCGCCTCCAATCTGAAATCAAACTCATCATCATGCCTATGGAGATTTGCTGTAAAAGTTATGGCGAGTGTGGTTTTGGGTGCGTTGTTGCTCATGCACAGACCCAAACCGGAAATGGCCGGCTCTCAGGGGCGGGTCGTTGCAACCTGCGATCCTCGTGCTGACACGGATCCGGACTCGGCTTTCCGGTACAGGGCAGCGGAACTTAGCAGTTTTGTTCGTACATTTTGGGAGACTGCGGGGTTAAGTTTATATCCTTGTGCAGCATACTTTGTGTCGCTTCCTGTGCTCTCCATATCGTGCTTATCGCTAGCAGGTATTGACCCATCTAAGCCCAAATGGAACGAACATTGGTCTAACCATTGGTACGAGTGGTATAAGAACCAAGCCAATCACTGCTTGCTGTTCCTTGTCATAGCTCATGTTACTTGGGCATGGCGCCATAATCCAGCTACCGTTGTCACGCTTAACATCCAGGTCCCTCATTCCAACTGTAATTTCCATAACATGTTCCTTTTAAAAGCGGAAGCTCAACAAGCCAAAAATCAGCAAATGAAATCCAAGATGAACATATTGGGGAAGATGCTAATCTACTTGATATTTTCAAGCGCAACAAATATGACGTTTCCCAGATAGATTTTTCACGGGAAACCACACACCCTTCTATTATTTTATTAATATTTTCTCCCATTATCTCTTTCACTTCTAAAAATACCCTTAGGCTGATTCTTTTTTCTCAATTTTTTCCCCTTTTTTCTCTCTGCTTCTTCTGCAAACGTCAAAATTCTTTCTCTCTATACTGAAAGTCTCTTGTTCCCAAATACCAGCTCCAGCTCCAACCAATTTTTTATCCAAACCAGGTCAATCGTTGCTCTGGTTAATTTTGTTTTTCTTTTCTTAAGTTCAATCGCGGCTACTGTTCTTATCTTTCTTCTCATATCAATTTGCACAAATTTGTTTCCTTATGATTTTTGGGTATAGGGTTTCTGATTAATCGAGTAATTCAAAGTCTATATGCTTACCCAAATCTTTTAGAATAGCTTATACTAACAAAAATTTCATTGTCCATAATATCAACAGCAGGAAGTCAGATGGTATGGAGGAAGATCCAATGGTTGCCGGGTTGCATATTTCTATGTCTTCAGATGGTTTGGAGGAAGACTTACATTTTAATCATCCATCTAGTCTCATTGAAGGCCCCATTGTCAATTGTAAGTATTATTTGTTATCACTTTTATCATGTTAAGAACTTGTAATTAGAGTTTGTTGTTGGTGTCGGGCTCCTCACTGGATAGTCACGAAGATCATCTGGATCCTTTAATTATCTTCTTTTTCTTTGATTTACTTGAAGGCCCCTCCGTGACTAATGTTGCGAATGAATTCCTCTCATTATCAGCGAAGTTGTTTGAAACTCGAGAAGACCTTCTGAGTGTTGTTCGTAAAACTGGGAAGTCGCAAGGGTATGCTATGGTAATCAAAAGATTCAAAGAGAGTAAAGGTGGTGATAGACGTTATGTGCTTGTTGGTTGTGATAGAGGTGGTTCTTATTGAACCTTCTCTACACTTGAGGAGAAGAAGAAAAAAATTCAGCTTCTTGTCTAATAGATTGCCCTTTCAAGATTCTGGGAAGAAGTACAGCTGAAGGGTTGTGGAAGGTTGAGATAATTAGCTTATTTCATAATCATGATCCTTCCACTGATATGGTCGGACATCCATATTCTCGTAGATTTACCAAAGAGGAAGCTCTACAAGTTGAACAAATGAGTAAGGCTGACATAAAACCACGTCAGATTCTCTCTTCCCTTCGACAAAATAATCCTGATCTTCTTGCAGTTTCAAGAAATATATATAGCAAGACAGCTTAATTTAGGAAGGAAAGTCTAGGTGGGCGTTCCATTATTCAAGCATTATTAGATGAGCTTGGTGGTGCTGGTTTTTATCATAATGTCAAGGAGTAAATACTTGTGACACCCTGTAGTTTACACCTAAAATCAGTTTTGTCCCTCACTTTTTTTTTAAACTGGTATACCCCTATACTTTGAATTCTCGACTGATTTGCCCTTTTCCTAGCTGGTTATGACTGTGACATACTCATTAACAGTCTAAATAACTCTTCACTCTTATCTCTTCTAGCATAGTAATAGGGGGCTTAGACCTTGCTCTTAAAACCCAACCATTGAAGCTCTCACAAGCATTGTTAATTAGCATGTCACAGTCATAACCAACTGGGAAAAGGGTAAATCAGTCAAGAATTCAAAGTACAGGGGTATACCAGTTTAAAAAAAAAGTGAGGGACAAAACTGATTTTAGGTGTAAACTATAGGGTGTCACAAGCATTTACTCCTAATGTCAAATATGATTATTCTGGACATTTGACTCATTTGTTCTTTGCTAATCTGACATCCATTGAGTTGACTAAAAGCTACTCGAGTGTCTTTGTAATGGATTGTATTTATAAGATAAATAAGTATAAGATGTCATTACTTGAGATTATAAAAGTGTCAAGTTTCAACACTTCCTTCTATTCGTGTTTTATTTTCATGCAAAAAGAAGAACAACGGGACTATCAGTGGGCTCTTGAAATGTTTAGTAAGTTGTTGGGAGATGGTGATCATTTATTGGCAATTATAACTGACAGGGAGTTGGCATTGATGAAAGCAATTCAAATTGTGTTTCCGAGGACTCCTAATCTTTTATGCATATGGCATATTGAAAAAAATATCCTTGCACATTGTAAGGGTCAGTTTAAGGAAGATATAGATTGAGATGCTTTTATGTGTTTTTGGATTACCCTTGTAAAATCTTGGGATGTGTCAATGTTTAATGAAGTTTGGAACCGTTTTCAGCTTGAGTACAAAGACTATGCATTAGTTCTGACTTACATTGCCAATATTTGGCTTCCATGGAAGGAGAGATTTGTGTATGAATGGACAAGACAGATTTTACATTTTGGTAATAATGTTACTTCTAGAGCAGAAGGTGCACACGGAACCTTAAAGAAATATCTTCAAGTTTCTACTGGTGGTCTCCGTAAAGTGAAGGAAAATATTTGTTTTACAATTCAAAATTAGTTTCAAGAGATTAAAACTCAACTTGCAAGTGAAAATATTCGTGTTCCTCAAAAACTTTGCATCCCTTTCTTCAAAGAGGTGATTAATAAGGTATCTTTCTATGCTTTGTTTGAGTTACAAAAGCAATATTTGTTGGCAAATACAAAAGATTATGATACTCAGTGCAAGGGCCAATTTTTCAATACCAAGGGAATGAATATTGAAGTGTTGCCTCTAACTCATATTCATAAGCAATGGAGGATTGACACAAGATCATTCACTAATGATCATCATGCAAGCATGGATCATGAAGATCCATTCAATAGTCTTTTATCTTAGATTAAAGAGAGGTATGAAAAGTAGCCACTTATGCAAAAAGAAAATACCATGAGACAACTTTTTAGGATTCTTGGTGCATCTTCTCCTTTAATTTTTGAACCTACTCTTCAACCTCACAAAAGCCGCCCGGTAGGATCAACTAAAAGAAAGGAAACTAGCTCTACAACGCGAGAACTTTCCCATTTTGAGATAGTGGAGAAGACACCACGAAAATGTAGCGGCTGCAGTAATATTGGTCATTATCGGAACAAATGTTCATCTACTAATCTGCTCCATCAGGAACACAATGAGGTAAATATGCAAGCTCGTTTTGTGTTAGTCATAATTGTTTGTTTACTTTCTTTATTTCTTTCTTTTGGTTGATGCATCTATCAACTTTATATGTTGATATATTCTTGAATATTGTATAGAAGCTTGATTTTCTGAATTTGTTGGTTAGTTTGCAAAGGACTACTCCCAATACTACGAAGTGTGATTAGATTTTCATTTGGATTCCTTGTTTGATTAGTTTTTCATTGTGCATTAGTTTGATTACATAGGGTGAAAGTTATATTTTTGTATGTGATCAGGAGAGAAATCCTAGTTCGTTTTATATTTGTAGGTGGTTTTTTTCATATTAACTCATCTGGTTGTTTACTATTTTACTTTACTGAAAAAATATTTGTGACATATTTTGTTTCATTGGACTTGAGGTATGGTCATGATGTGCATAATTTATCTCGTACAAACATATTTAAATATGATATAAAACTTGAATTTGTGCTTTGTTATGTCAATTTCACTGGAGTATTTATCTCTTGTAGGTGAGATTTGCTCTGTGGAGACTGTAGGAAAGGAAGCAACAATATTGGCTAAATTTTTTGACTGCTAATTGATGAGAGATATTACTTGTTAATATGTCTCTGCTAGAGCTTTTTGTTAGAACAAATTTAGGACTATTTATGAAGTCAATAGATGTTCCTGAAATAATGCAACTTTTGAATGTTTTGGATTTTATAGGAGAGTTATATTGAGATAATGACTTTTATTGTTTATATTGGCCAAGTTGTTGTCAAGACGAACAAGCTACTCCTTTGGATACTGAATCCATGAATTTGTTGTAGTAAGATAATGTACAGGTGCATTTTCTCCTAGTTTAAAACTTTCATTCATTGTCATAGACAAGAACATCAAATTAAAACTGAGTTTTTTTCTTTTCAAATTTAAGGCAGCAGAAAAAGAATATCCCTTACAAAGGACATTTATTCATAAAAGAAGAAGATCTTGTTTTGTTGTTTGGAGAAAGCGAGGAAAATGGTCTGACAAATATTTGAGGAGAGTGAGAGGGAAAAGAAACGGACAGAAACAAACTAAGGGTATTTTTGAAAGTGAAAGAGATAGTGGGAGAAAATATTAATAAAATAATATAGAGGTGTGTGGTTTGTATTTTGGGGTGTGTAAATTTCAGCACCCTAAATTAAATATTAATAATATTTACTTTTTTTTTTGCAGGTAATAGAAGTGTTGTGGAGGCCTAAGTCCTCTTCCTCGAAAGGCAGGAGAAGGTTGTGGTTCCGATGAGCGGAAGTTTGTTTACATGACAACAATATCTAAGAAGGTATCCTGAAATGGATGTATGTATGTACCAGTGGTATTCGAAAAAAACAATATTTCATCAAGTTTCAAGAGAGCTTTAGAGCTTTAGGGGACATTTGTTACACGGTGCCCTCCAAGCTGAGCTTAATTTCTACAAGTCTTGGCCTGTCTTAACTTGGTTTATGCTATAGGAAGCCTAACCTATGTTTGGTGCTTGTAGGACTAAAGAGCATAACATCAAGCAAAACCAAGAACATCAAACATCCATTTTAATTGAAAAAAAAAAAAAACCTGATATCCCAGATGAACACACAACATTTGAAATTGAAAATAAAAGTATAGTATACAACAAAAATACGAGAGCAGCTATTTGAGCTAGGGGTGGACTTTTAGACACCGAAAAAATCGAAACCGGTTAAAACCGCACCGAACCGACACCGAGTAATTGAAACGGAATATAACCGAGGAAATCAGTTCCGGAAACCACACAAACGAAGTAGTGCGGTGTCGGTTTACGGTTCCATGCAACCTAAAAACCGATTAAACTTAACCGAATCGACATATATTCATTATACATATATTAATTATTAATACTTAATTCTACATTATGTGTCATGTTCTTATCGGTTATGAGTTACAAATAGTAGTTAGACTTTCACACACATGATTATGTCTTTAAGTGTTTAAGTCTAACTGAATTCCTACCCATGTAGTTTTATCTTTTGTTATATATGAATGTTAGAGGCTTCAAATGAATTATGTATTCATTTTAGCTTCCCTTTTCATTTGGATTACTTATTTAAACATATTAAAGTAATTTATTTGAAGTGTTGATAGTTTAAAACTTTGATATTTTTATTTTTTTTATGTTATTTGGTTAAGTGTAAAAAATATTACGGATAATAGTTTTTGTAACCGAACCGATGTTAGGTCAACTGACAAGTGCGGTCTTTCATATATTTTTATCAGTTTCAGTTCTAGGAAATAGAAAACCGGAGCTTCGGTTTCGGTTTTGGTTAGTGCTTAAAAACCCAACCATTGGGACCGAGTCCACCCCTAATTTGAGCAATTTCTACGCTCGTTGGATTTGCTTCCTTTTTGAATGGATATTTTCATTTTCCAAAACAAAAAACCACAGATCATTAGATCAATTTGAATTCTTACAACTAGATAATTTGTCTGTGAAACAAACCTCCAGATCTCTTCTCCTTTATGATCCTTGTCTGTGAAACAAAACTCTAGATCTTGGTAGCCCATTAGCAGCCCTAGGCGGGTCTCGGCAACCCTAGGTGGATCTCGGCAGCTCCTTAGGGGCCCTAGTCGGGTCTCGGCAGCCCATTGGAGGGTCTTGACTGCCCTAGGCTGGTTAAGGCGGTCCCCTGGCAGGTTAAGGCAGCCCCTTAACGGCCCTCGACTGGTCAAGGCGTCCCCTTAACGACCCTCGACTGGTCAAGGCGGCCTATTAGTGGCCCTAGGTGGGGCTCTGTTGCCCCTTGGTGAATCTAGGCTACCCCTACGCGGGTCTAGGAGGTCTCTACACGGGTCCTTAGTAGGTTTAGGCGGGTCTTGACAGGCCTAGGCAGATTAAGGCGGTCCCTTGGCAGGTCAAGGCGTGTCAAAGTGGCACATTGACTGCCTTCGGTGGGTCAAGACGGCCTATTAGAGGCACTAGGCGGTACTCGGCAGCCCCTTGGCGGGTCTAGACTACCCCTAAGCGGGTCTAAGCTACCCCTAAGCGGTCCTTTCACTGGTTAAGGCTAGTTAAAGCAACCCCTTAGGGGCTTTCGACGGGTCAAGGCGGCCAATTAGCAGCCTTAAGAGGGTCTTGGTAACCCTTTGGCGGGTCTAAAAGGTTCCTACGTGGCTCCTAAGCAGGTCTAGACGGGTCTTGACAGCCGTAGCCAGGCCTTCCCTTCCACCGAAGTCCGCGCGCCTTTTGTGCTAGCGGACTCCGCCCTTCTCTACCAGTGGAGTCCGCGCTCCCTTCCCTGCCAACGGAGTCCGCTCGCCCTTTGTGTCAGTGGAGTCCGCCCGCTTACACGCCAGAGGACTCCGCACCCATGTTAATTTAAAAAAAAAATTCACTTTAGCGACGGAATCCAATAATTCCATCGCCTAGGGGAAAAATAATTTTTTTTGTCATTCAACAATATCAGTCGCCTAAGTAATTTTGACTCGACTGAAATCAATTTTTCGTCGTCCAGACACCTACCTCACTCCACTTAAGCGATAGAATAAGTAATTAGGAGACAAATTTTGTTACTTAGGCGACAACTAGTTTCGTCGCTTAAGAGCATTTCTCTAGTAGTGACGGGTCTTGACAGGCCTAGGCGGGTAAGGCAATCCCATGGCAGGTCAAGGCATGTCAAAGTGGCCCCTTGGCGGCCCTCGAGAGGTCAAGGCGGCCTATTAGCGGCCCTAGACGGGTCTTGACAACCCTTGGTGGGTCTAGGCTACCCCTAAGTGGGTCTAGGCAGTCCCTACGCGGGTCCTAAGCAGGTCTAGATGGCACGCCCGCATCCTACCCTAAAAGCATTTGGTACAATTACCTCTATCTCTCTGCTGAGAAACGTGGCCAAAACACCTTGGACTATCACCTAGCTAGTGTCTTGAACTATCACCGAATGTCTTGGACTGCCACCAAGACTAACCTATAGAAGTCAAAACAATTAATTATAGCCAGAGACGGAGGATAGTGGAGGCTTCTCTGAGCTGTAGCCCAGACAATTTTTTTGTCTTTAAAATTTAATAAGGTAATTTTTGCCAAATTTCTTTCCTGTATATATCTTAGACCAGTCAAATAATCTAATGATCAAAGTAATCAAACAACACGTGTCATAATCACTAACAATTCAAAAGCTAAAAGCTTGATTAACGTCATCATGTGACATCCACACTACCCATAAAACACTAAATGCAAAATATGATTAAAAGTTATAGATAAAAGATTAGGAATATGGTGTTTATTTTTCTTTCTTTCTCTCAAATGTCGTTGTTTTTCTTCTTCTTCAGAATAGGCGACATATTTGACTCCATTCATATTTTATCTAACGCTAGACAATCAATCGGCTATTGTACTGCTATCAATATTC